>JARHVA010007603.1:30000-643963 GCA_037957365.1 Torreya grandis | reverse complement strand
TTGAGCTATACTATTGACTGATTTTTATTATGTCTAATGTGCCAAAGTAGAAAGTGCTAGATATAAAATGCCTTGTAAATTCCTTTATATAAGAGACTCATTATTTCAAATTTGGGAGCTTTATGTACATTTGGCTTACATGGGAAAACTTAAGGATGAATCTATAAAAAGGGGGTAAGACTCAACTAGTGAAAGAAATTGATCATTAGAGGTGAAAATGGCTTTGGAGAGTACTAGAAATAGACACTAGTGGCACCAGTGCTATTATCCAACCCCATCACTCCTGTCCTACAGTCCCAAGACCTAAAGGGATGGAAAGAGGATAGAAAACCTGACCTGGCTGAGGTGGAATGATTATTTGAAAGGCTCAAGAAGACAAAAAATAAGCAAAATGGTGACTCAAGCATAGAACCTAACCCTAAATGAATAAAATGAAAGACATGGCTAAATGTGAACAAAACTCATATTCTCTAGTTGGAGTCTCCTATGAAAGGACTGTGAAAAGAAATGATATGTGTGTTTTCTTGACTAATTTAAAGTGTATACATTTTCCCCCATTTTAATATAGTGATGTAATGAAATGAAGTACTAGAGTAAAATAAATAAAATAAAATATGTACCTAAACCCACCTGCATCGAGATAAGTGTGCTAAAATTGAGTCCAACTCACTTTTTGGCCAAGGAAGTGGATGGAAGGTTGAATAGTGCCTAAATAAATAAGGAATCCCTAAAATGGATGCCCCTTATAATAAATCTAAAAGTGGAATATATATAACATAGAGAAGGAAGGTAATGCTTGCCCCCTATGTTGAATTTGACTAGATTGAGAAATGCTCAGAGGCCCAAAACCAATGTCTATCCTATATCCCAAATAAACTCATGTGATCTAGAATGTGTGCATAAAATCTATATATTATGAAGAGAAAAATCTATCATTCCCCCCCTCTAAATAATTTGAATTAAAATTGAGAAATCGGAGGTCCAAAACTAATGTCTACCCTATATCCTACATAAACTCATATAGTCTAGGTCTAGGTAATGCTATGGACCAACCATTGTAGATGATCATATGGTCCAACTTGGTGACATCTTGGGTACAGTTGGGTATAATCTAAAACTCTAGTATATGTGTAAGAATAAAATGGCAAGTCTTTTCCATTCTAATCTATATAATCTTGAATGATGAAGAACATGAACCTCTATGTCATGCCCCTAAATTAGGTATATGAGTGATGTGTATGTACAGTCTATAAATCTATATAACCATATGTGATATGACCTATCGTGTCATGGCCCATGTGCAAAACTAGATATCAAAAAATGTGCTCTACACTATGCCTATAATCTGATATTTGGTCTTGTAATTACGTCATGTTGTATAAAGCTATATGTATGATATGTGTATTAATGTACATACACCTAAATCTAGTATTTGGTCTAAATTTGTATTGAAGTCACTGTGAATCCATATAATCTAAACCACTATATATCTAACTAATTTGTGTATTTGTAAACTAAGGGTATGTCTATTTGAATGTTTTAAGTAATGTTAAACGACCCATGTAGTTTCAATCACTGTATATCTTAACCAATCTAAGCTGAATCTAATAATCTAAATACTAGAGGTGTAAAAACCATGTTGATTGACCCATGTAGTCTGAATCACTATATATTTCAACTGATCTAAGCTAAATTTGATAATATAAATATTGAATGTGTAAGAACCATGGTGTATCCACTTATGAAATTGGATGGGTATGCTAGGTCAGTGTAGGAATAGGAATAGTAAGAATGATGCCCCCTTTTGGGGAGAGGGAAAAGATATGTGATAGAGGAGGTTGAGCCAAAAGTAATGACTAGTGGTGTAATGATAGAAGCGAGGGTGGTATAGTTTGAATTGATTGAGAAGTTTCTTAATTGATTAGACTTATTTATTTTGAAAGTTGAATGAGTTTTTTATTGGTTAGGTTGAATTATTTGTTAGTTGAATGAGTCTTTGATTGGTTATGACCAAATTATATGTATGTGTAAAAAATTAGTATAGATATGTGTGTGTCATAGTAGTCAAATAATATAGTAAGAGAGTGAGGCTCATGTGATGTTGAAGGTATCATTTTTATGATTCCAAAAAATAAAAAGGTTTGTAAATGGAGTTATGGGGTTGAAGTTATAAGAAAAATGGTATTTTACTTTGAATGAGAAAGTTGTTTGATATAGGTGAATTGGATTGATTCTCGATTCATTTATGCATTGACTAGGTTGAGATTTAGAGGTATAGAGTAGGAGATATGTTGAGGAGATGAACACCTACTACAACCCATTTTGATCAGTTGGTAGCCTAGGTAGAGGTTGGTGGGGAGGTTACCTTGGTAAGTAGTTGAAATGTGTGATTTTTTTCCTATTTAGAAGCGTATTTTTGATGTTTTTTAGGTGTTTTAAGTAGCCTAGGAAATTTTTGACTAGTTCCAATGCTCTTATCCTTCCTCTAGCATTATTTCCAAGTTAAAATTCTCCTATCTAGTGTTTTTGTCTTGGAGGCTAGATTTTTTGAGCTATTTCTTAGTTTAGTTGCTGTGTTTTTGCTTGGTTGTTGACTTGGCATGGTTAACTAATTTATATGATATTTTTTGGTGTTTTTCTAGGCTGAGGTATGGATGAGAGTGTTCTATAGAGGTCAAGTTATGGAGACACTATGGTTGTTACCTTTATCAGCTAATGAGAGGGTTATAATGGATAGAGTAGGGTTGGGTCATGTATGTGACCTAGGCCCTATGTATTAGGATAAGTATTTGATTACCACCTTATGTGAGAGGTGGAATATATATACATGTACTTTCTAGATTCTTACTAGGTAGATTATGATTATTTTAAAGGATGTGTACCATATTATACACTTACTAATTATTTGGTGTTAGGTGACATTACAAGATGACATGGGTGCAGATGCCATTGATCATGCATCCCTATATTTTGATGGTGTGCCCTCAGGCATACATAGGAGAGGCAATGATAGTGATGTATTACTATCATTTATTATGTAGTTGATTGTTCTGAACCTATGAATGTGGTTAGCTATGTTGTTGGCTTCATTTTTTGCTATAAATGGGAGTGGGGTGTTCATTTCATATAGGATGCATAGGATCATGTATAGTATAGAGGTGTATGGCACTATGTTCTCATGGGGTAGGACTATGCTTGCCCACTTATACAAGGATCTTTATCAATTTCCTCAAGAGGTATTTAGTGGTGGCATGAGTGCAGCTACTTTATTACATTATTGGGCTTATGAATAGTAGTTACGTGGTTGATAAGATTGCCAAGCAAGAGGTGGTACTCCCACAGCCATATGGGGAGTAATGGATGAGCACACTGGTTATTTGATCTCCTGGGATATATCACTATAGATGAGTTTTAGATAGATTGATGGCTTAGGATATCATATGGAGGCTCTATAGAGAATTCTCTAGGTAACTCAAGGATGGAGTGCAGTTATGATATATGAGGATCAATTATTGGCTACATGACCATCGGGTTGGAGTGTATGAGTGATTTTAGTATGAGCATGTGACTAGATATTTTGGGGTACCACAAGATGTGCCCCCACTAGCATGGGTATGGGTGAGGAGTGCACAGGCACCAGTGAGGGTAGAAGTTCATGGGAGACCTATCGAGGCTAAATTAGCACCATTAACTTTGGATGTGTGAGACACAACTATAGATATTCCTAATGTAGATGATGTTGGATGCACAGAGGCATATACCACATGGTTGATGAGGCATTGATGGGATTCATTATTTCTTATTGATGGAGGGGATGCCCTTGAGTATGAGGACCCTACTCCAATCTATATGATGAGAGGTAAGCATTAATTATATTTGAATTATTGTTCAATTTTGCACATGTTTTAGTTTTTTTTGAAAATGCATGTCTAATGTAGTGTTGTACTTTTTCATGTAGGTGGAGTGAAAGGTAATTAGGATGAAGCAGAGGTTGGGGTAGGAGGTGGAGATGATGGGTTTTGGGAGATGATCATTTAGTCTACACTTTGTGAACTCACATGGCATGTTCCTGATGATTTTATGAAGGAGGGTTTGATTAAACAAGCAATAGTTAAAACTAGCATTTATGGTCATTTGTTTGATAAGGTTACTATAGCTAAAACTACATATGTTAGGGTAGTGGGAGAGAGGGATGAGCTGGATAGGCATAAGATGCCTCCACTTGATTATGGATCAATGAGTATGTAGATCTTGGATGAGTACATAGATTTGCACAAGTGGTATGCAAACTTGCATGAGGAGCATGGTCAGTTACTAGCTTGAGGAGGTGTAGGGTCATCAAATGCTAAGCTAGACTATGGGACTATACTAGAGGAGAGAGTGATACTGAGAGTGAGCTCATGATTCCCATTCATGATTGATTGTACTTGGTATAATGTATATGTATTTTAAAACTTGGTTATATATATGGATGTTGGTTTGATTTTGGCTCATATGTACTGTGTTATGGGATTTGAAATATATTTTTATTACATATGGTTATTTTAGAAGTAGTTGATTTGGTATTGATGTTAAGGCTATGTATGTTTGGAAAAATAGGATTTGGTAAGATCTAGACTTTGATAAGATAGTTTTGGCTATGGATAGCTATTATGAATTATTAATGTTAGTTGTTAGTATGTGGGGATGTAAGATAACACACTATGCATATTACTTCCCTAAGAGTGGCTCAAGAATACAAAGGCTAGCTACACCTTTAGATCCATCATTACCTTGCTAAGTAAAGCTATAAACTTATGCTAGTATGAATGTGCATCATATCACTATATGATGTATCACTATCTAAATCTTATTGGCCAACTAAACAAGTACCCATACTACTCATGCTATGCATGAATATGCCTTGTATCTGATATTGTTTACTATGTACTAATAGTATTTATGTATGGAGACTCTTCAAAATGTAATTTGATTGGACATGCAGTAGGAATTGTGTGATATTAATAAGGCTCATCTATCCATAATTGTATACCATGTGTCTTTTGTTGTGATGTGTATGACTAATCCATAGATTAATATGGAGCTAAAACCTATGACTAGGGCTCATTTAATCTTAACTATAGTGGGTTGCTATGTGAGATAGGACCTATAAAATCTACTTGTAATCAATATTTCTCATGAGTAGTACTTTGTGATGTGGGTTCATTTAATCTTAATCATATCAGAATGATATGTGAGATAAGACCTAGAAAATCTGGTCATAGTGACTATTTCTCATGAGTAATACTCTGTTTTAGTGCCTATGACTCTATTAGATATGTATATGGAACTTTACTATGTACTTCTCAAACTACACTTCTATATGTAGGCTACTCTTACTGTACTAGTTTTTGAACCTTCTAAATAGGTGGAATAGGAGATCTCCTATGAGGCTCTATCCTAGAACCTGCATTACTCTCATGATGAGTGATCGATGATTCTTGTGAAAGAATGTCTTGGGACGACTCAGTCATGGGTGACTGAGGTCTATGGTTCCATGGTGGAGGAGATATTGATGCCCCCTATGTGAATTCTATGATGCCATTATCAACACATCTATGAATGCAATCTCTGAGTCCATAACAATCATTATCTTTGTGTCCACGGATATGATGATATTTGCAAAAGGGCCAATGTGGCTATTTCTATAGGAGATGTGGATCTCATTGATGAGTAGAAGGTAATGTGATTAATTTACTATCTAATAGTGTTGATAATATGATACATGGGCTATCCTGATTCTGAATCAAATTGTAATGGTGCCTTGATGTTGTTCTTTATAGTGCATATTATAGGTTGTACTCTAAATTCTAGTTTGCCATTCTTAACTAGTTACTTTTTTGGTTGTGGTATCCTATCTTGTTTAGGATATGGTGGATGTTATGTGCTAGGAGCTATAGATAATGTTGTGAAATCTAGAGTAATCCAATCAACTAAATCTACCTCAATAAATCCCAATTTCTTTTCCAAAGCTAGAACTGTATAGTATAAGTGCCTAAAAGAAGACTATGTCTGATATAGTAGATGATTGAGGAGAGGTTGGTAAATCCCCTTAATAAAGATATGCTAAATATCTCAATCCATTAGTTTGTATATCAATCTGAACATGTGATTCTTGAATCATAAGATATAATCACTAACTAGATTTGAAGTATTTTGATGCAAAGTTGTGAGTTTCTCAGTATGTAACATGAGGGCCCATGTTTGCTATGTAATGTCTAAGAAATGCCTCCTCTAAGTCATCATATGTGTGCAAGGAACTAATGGGGAGTAGATGAAAGAACCAATTTTTTTCTTCCCCCACTAATGTTTGATAGAATATATTGAGTAGAATTAGAGTACTCGCATGAGATGGCAAAGCCTTTTGAAAGACTTAAAGGTTTATAAATGGATCTCTAGTTCCATCAAAGTGAGGCAATGATGGTATCTTGAAATGATTAGGTAATGAAGCTTTTATGAATGTCTTCAAAATTAGGTTACCATGTAGATCATTTGCATCCATCCAAGACTTATAATCCTTGTTTTCCAAGGTAAGGAGATGTACTTGGTGTTGTAATTCACCAACTACATGCATCAAAGAGAGAATCTCCTAGGATGGTACATTAACATCTTGAAGTGGTTCATTTAATCATTGAATTTGATTGTTAATTTTAACCATGGGAATGCTACATTTAGCAATTGGATCATAAAGAGGTGGTGTGCCCACTTGAACCTTGGGAGTAATGGTAAATTGGACCTTACTAGAGGGATGTGGGCTACCATTCTCTTTAGGTGAAGAGTGAGAACTAGGTTATACTATAGTGAGGGGTGGCTTGGGAGATTCATTGGTATCTTTATGTTTTAGTGTATCACATTTTAATTGAGTAGAATATGTGATATTAGCATGAACATGTGCATTATTTGATATAGAATCATGAATAGAAGTAGAAACAATATTTGGAAGTGTATTATGTTTGAGAGAAGAGTGAGAAACATGAGATGCATATTCTTCTTCACTATGTTCATAATAATCATCATTGTTTCATGCATTATCATCATTGGAATTTTGTTCATAATCACTATAATATTTATCATCACTTTTATTGTAACGAGGGAAAGATGTAAGGGAAGAAATTAATTCTTTTATAATATGCAATAAAGTATCATTTGAAATTGGAATATCATGTGCATCTATATTATCCATGGATGGAGTGTATGGATGATTATCATGAGAAGTAAGAGAAAGAAGAGTTATCATTTAGATATTATTTTGACAAAGTAGAGTTAGGAACATGATATGTATCATTTGAACTATGCATTGGTAATTTGATTTTATTACATTTATATTGTTGTAGTTTGAACATAGAAGTAGAGAGAGAGAGAGAGAGAGAGAGAGAGAGAGAGAGAGAGAGAGAGAGAGAGAGAGAGAGAGAGAGAGAGATTAGGTTCACATGGAAGTAAATTATTACCAATAAGAGTTCACTTGGAAGTGCATGACTAATTTTTTCATTTGGTGTATTGTGCATAGCAGAATGAGGTGAAAATTATCTCTCCCATTTATCAAGATTATTTTATTTAGAAGAGGGAATGAAAGAGATAGGTTTGAGAGAAGAAGATGCATCTATTTGTACTTCACTATCATATCACGTATATCATCATATTACTCATTACAATAATAGTAGTTATCTTCATTGTAAATGAAATCATTTTCCACAATTTTAGCTAATGTGTAAATTTGTCCATTCATTGTCATAATTATGAGAAAAATTGAAAAATTGATCTATGAGATGAGAGGGAAGAAGTGCCTTAGTGGTAATTTTATTTATTTCACCAAAGAGAATATTGAAAAGTATAATTAAGAAAATAAATTAAAAAATAACTATGAACATAAAGATTTTGAAAATTTTTTTGACTATCTAAACAATTTGAAAAAAAATCAAAGTATTTTTCTAAAAATTATAAGGGAGGAAAACTTTGGGTTTGAGGACCTAGTTTGGAAATCTAGGGTTTTGGGCTAAGGCTTTAAATTTTTTGAAAATTATGTAATAATTTTAAATTCTAAAAATAGTTTTGAATAGAATAAATACACAAAAAATTATACAAAAATCAAAAATTTTAATTTAAAATTTTTGCACAAGAAAACTACTAATATTGAAATTTTGAAATTATTTTTGATAAAGTAAACAATTTGCTAAAAATTTAAAATATTTTTCTAAAATTTCAAGGAAGGCTTGGGGTTTGAAGACCTATTTTAGAAATCTAGGGTTTTGAGATAGGGTTTTAGAATTTTTAAAAATTATGAAATAAATTTTAAATTCTAAAAATAATTTTGAATAGAATAAATGCACATAAATTTATACAAAAATCAAAAATTTGAATTTTAAATTTTTGCACAAGAAAACTACTAATATCAAAATTTGGAAATTATTTTTGACAAAGTAAACAATTTGCAAAAATTTCAAAATATTTTTCTAAAATTTTCAAGGAAGGCTTGGGGTTTAAAGACCTAGTTTGGAAATCTAGGGTTTTGAGCTAGGGTTTTAGAATTTTTGAAAATTATGCCAATAATTTAAATTCTAAAAATAGTTTTTAATAGAATAAATGTATAAAAATTTATAAAAAAATTAGAATTTTAAAATTAATTTTTTGCACAAAATATGAAGGAAAAACCTTAAGGGTATGTAGGGTTTTAAATTTATTCGAAGTAAGTTGGGTTCACCAAATGTTTTATTGTCTTTGGGAAAACTAGTGTGTAGTTCCTAAATAATAAGGGGTCTAGAGTAAGGGAAAAATCTAGTTTAGTATGGTAAAATATAGATTTTTATCAAGTAAATTACATGAGGAAGAGAAATACACTTATCTATAAATAGGTTGAGATAGATGATTCAAGAGATAGAAACTGAGATGCAGGACTAAGACACTATTTAGAATCTAGATCTAGCCTTTATTTCCTAATTGGATAGGAACACCAAAACTAGAAAAGAGTGGCATTGATGTTATATTCCACCTCTATTTCTATTGTTCTAAGGATCTAAGCTTTCTAATTTTTATTCACCAGGCTAGTGTGAGCCTATGTACCAAATTTTGAAGGCTAGAAGTCAATAGAGCTCATTATATGTCTATTTTGATCTTCAAAACCTTGTATTCATCTACAAACATGCAAACAAAAAATGCATCAAAATAAAAAGGGAGAAAAAATGGGCTAGGGGAAGAATGATCACACGATCTAGAACCCCTACTAAATTGATCACTACCTACATTAACCCTCAATTTAGGGTCTCAGATCAAATGTAGTTCTCCCTTAGGGAACATGCATAATCAACACGCATGATAGATGCAAGAATGACTTTCACCTAGGCCCTTCCTTGATCAAGCATGCAAGTCTATGTGTGATATAGAATGTTGAGCTATATTATTGATTGATTTTTATTATGTCTAATGTGCCAAAGTAGTAAGTTCTAGATATAAAATGTCTTGTGAAGTACTTTATATAAGAGAATCATTATTTCAAATTTGGCAGCATTATTTGCATTTGGATGACATGGGAAAACTTAAGGATGAATCTAAGAAAAGGGGTAAGACTCAACTATAAAAACAAATTGACCATTGGAGGTGAAAATGGCTTTGGACAAGAGCACTAGAAATGGACACTAGTGGCACTGTTGCTATTGTCCAACCCTAGCGCTCCTATCCTATAGTTTAGGGACCTAGGGGGATGGAAAGAGGATAGAAAACCTGACCTGGCTATGGTGAAATGACTATTTGAAAGGCTCAAGAAGATTAGGAAGTAGGTAAAAAAGTGACTCAAGCATAAAACCTGACCCTAAATGAATAAAATGAAAGACATCGCTAAATGTGAACAAAGCTCATATTCTCCAATCAGAGTATCCTATGAAAGGACTATGAAAAGACATGATATGTGTGGTTTCTTGACTAATTTGAGGTGTATACACCATACATGATACCACCCAATTCCCATGATTGTAGGTTGAGGTAAAATTTATTTCCATGGATTACTAGATAATTTGGAGTCATCTTTATTTTTTTTCCATTTAGTTATTTCATTTGCTTCTTTTTAATTTGAAGGTGATTTATATAAATAATAGGTTAAGTTTAATTTCACTTCACCCACCTAAAATTACATAGGAGATACCACTTAGGAGAGGCCATCTCTTTTGAATATTAAATCTAATTATTTAAACACAAATGATTCCATAAATAGCCTTAATAACAAAATAAGAATGGAATGATGGCATTTAAAATATTATTTTATAATTACCTATTAGTTAACTATGGTCATATCATTAAAATTCTATTCACTTGCTCATAGATATCTAGTATGAATGCAATTATAATTTTTAAGTTTTTTAATGAATGCACATGAGTCTCCAAAATGACATGCCTATAATTAATATTCAATAGGATGACTAACTCTTATTTCCACTATTTCTACAATGATATGTTCCATTCTAATTTTCCATTACCCTATTTTGCCATTTTGGCTTGTATTTAGTTACAAGTAAAATGATTCAAGTTATAAATAGGGTCCAAATTTGTAACCATTGAAGAGCCTTCAAATATAATGATACCCATTATATATTATTAAGATTTAAATTTAAATTTAATTACCCTTGAAAATTTTATTTCTTGTATCTATATTTTGAATAGTTAATTTTTTTTTGGTTTTAAATATTTTTTTAAAGATGAAATAACATGTGATCTTGAGTTGTGAGTGACTTTTCCCATGTAAAAAAAAATCAATGGATAATTAACTATTTCCTATAGCCACATTCTCTATTATATATTTTGAAGAGATTTTAGGAAATGCTATGATCATATATTTTTGTATTAAAATTAAAACTATATAGTTTTTCCTTAAAATGTAAATAAAATAAAAGTAAAATAATTTCATTTTCACCTTAATCAATTTTGGAATGAGGTTATTAAGACATGAATCAAGGATGAAGATATTGTAGGACATTCATATGATATGGTCAATCATAAAATATTTGATAATTGTAACTATCTTAATCTTTTCATTTGTTGTGAAACTAATAGATTGAATATTTTTTTATTGATATTATTGACTATGGTAATAGATGGATGTTAAATTTTAGGTCTGCTAACATCAAATCAAAAGATATTTTTACATTTAGATAATAATTTTACTATAAACATAAAAAAAAATGACATTCCTTTTAAAATTAAAAATGTGATTTAAATAAATAAATAAATGTAATAAGAAATAAAATGTGGGAGTTTAAAGCAGGCACATGAAATGTCTAATTAAATGTATGAAAATTGTCAAATCATACAAATTTCATTCATCATGGGTGTGTGTGTGTGTGTGTGTGTGTTTTTATGTATGTATATTTCATGTGACTTAAATTTGATAATAAAACATTCATGTTTCCCTTTATTAACCTTTTAATGGTTTGTAAGGGTTTCAAATTTTGACCATATTTGGACAATGTAAATCCAAGTCAACTGACCAAAATAATAGATGTACTAAAATGGAAATTCTATAATAATATATGTAAATTCATTAGGGTATAACCAAAATTAGGATCATCTGATGATGTTATTTTTTAATCACTAATAGACATGAATTCTAATTGTTAAAACATACGTAGGTGAAGTGAATTGTTCAACAAATATAAGGCTTAGAAGAAAAGGCATGCTCACTTGTGTGTGTGTGTGGGGGGGGGGGGGTGGGTGGATGGATTAAATTTTATGGGAAAAAATAGATTTTCCTTTATTCAAAGAGTGCAAACAATCTTGGGTGTAGATAATAAAATTTAGTCATAGAACAAAGGTGGTAATATAATTTTAATCTAGATACAAATCTCATCACATAACTTAGAACACAAAACACATGTATAGATAGGATTAACATGATATTTTTTCTCTAACACCTTCCTAGTCATTCCATCAAAGAATGCAAAATTCTAAATTTGGTAATTTTTTGAAACTTGAATCATTTTAATTGTAAAATGTAAATCCAAGAAAAAAAAAGAAAAAAGGTTTTGTACTAATATTGGAGGTTTGGAAGAAGCTATGGAAATTCATCAAGTCATAATAAAAATTAAAATTGTCTGATGATTTAGTTGTGTAGACCATGAGAGACATTTATGCTAGTTTTTAAAATATACATAGGCCATGTGAATTATTCAACAAATTCAATGCATTCAATAAAAATCACATATAGACATCATAAATTTCATGGGAAAAAAAATTAAGTTTCCCTTTATCTAAAACGTGCATCTAGACTTGGGTTTAGATAATAATAAAAATTCATTGGATAAAGGTGATAGGATAATGTTAATGTAGAGATATGGCTCATCACATAACCCATAAATACAAAATAAAATTGTAGTTAAGATTAACCTAGTCTATTTTCTTATGTTCCTTCCTAGTCATTCCATCAAGGAGATGTAAATCTAAAATTAGACTTTGTATAGAACTTGAATCATTTTAATTATAAAATTTAAATCCAATAAAAAATACTAAAGCATGAATCATACTAAAATTTGAGGTTTTGGAGAAACTATGGACATTCACCAGCCTCACATATTAAAAAATGGGATCATATAATGATATAGTTATATAGGCTATGGTAGATATGTATAGCAATTGTGAAAAGATTCAAAAAGTATGAAAACTATTTTATAAAATGATTCAAGGATAATTCCAACTCACTTATGTGTGTGGGGGGTGGGGAGCAAAGAGGGAACGTGTCTGTGTGGGTGTGGGTGTTGAGATTCAGGGAGGCGGGTAGGTTTAAAATTGATAGGAAAAATGTTAAGTTTACCTTTAAATTACAACTAAACTTAGGTGTAGATAATAAAATTCAATCAAGGAAAAAAGGTTATAGAATAATATTAATGAAGAAAGAAATATATTCATACTAAAACTAGAAATACAAAATATAATAATCTTATTTGTTTTCTCTAATGCCTTGTTTGTCATGCCATCAAAGAAATACCCAAAACCAAAAAAACCATAACATAATTAACAAATAAATAATGGAAACACAACATTAAAATCAAATAATTTATATTTGAGTTAATTACATTCATGAAAATAAAAATATTTTGTTTTACCATTGAGTTAATCAGGACCATGACATTAAAAATATCCTAATTTACTATTGAGTTAATTGAAAACTGAGCATTAAAAATATGTTCATTGACTCATGCATGTTTGGTAGGGATGCAATTACTATTTGATAGTTATGAATTGAATTCCAATTTTCCTAATGCCACTTTAAAACATTAGGTGACAAGGGAAATTAATCCTTAGATCATGCAAATCTTAAGGTTAGAGCTATGTGAAAATTGGTGATAACAAAAAATAAATGATCCATAATCAAGATTTAGAAGATGCCCAAATCTATAGTTAGTGTTTTTCCTATAAGTCTTTAAATATCAAACAAAAATGGTCTTCAATACACAAAACACTATTCATAATCTTCATTTTTTATTTAAATGTGAACACATGTCCCAAAATAAATTAAATTACATGCATGGCTCCACTTAATTCCATTTCTATGATCATTAAATGGTATGAAATTTAATTCAAAATAGATATTACTAGATAATTTGGAGTTATCTCCATTTTTCATCACACTTAGTCCTTTCTCTTTCTTATTGTTGATTTGATAGTGTTTAATAGGGCCTATATATGATGGTTGACCCTCTATGTCATGAATTTTTAATATGAAAATTATTTATTCATCATTACCATTGAATAATGATATAATTCATATTTTGAGAAGGAAATAATATAGAAAATGAATATATTTATTACAATCTTTTATAATTTTTGATGATTTGATTAAAATTTTACATTACATTTGATATGGTCTCTTAAAATTTTTGATTGTACAACTAATAACATAAATATATCCATATGATCATCAAACTTAAGATCTTGTGACTGATATAATGAATCAAGTTAATTTTTTTTTTCACTTTTCTCACTCAATTTAATCAAATATATCTAACCCTCTACAAAGAATACCAATTACTATGATTAATTTTAGGTAATTAAAATTATGGTATATATGTGTTAGATATAAATTATGGGACATTATCATCATTTCTTAAGTTCAAATGTTAAAATGGTAGGGTGGTTATGTCTATTACTTGTCAAAATGTATGTATTTTAAAAAATTAAGGTAGTGTAAAAATTGAGGCAATCAAATTTTTGTATCCATGGTTTCAATGAATAAAAGTCAATGCTACTCTAGGAAAGAAGAAAGATGACATCAAAAATAATAACATCAATGATTTACCTAAAAAATTTGAACATCAATTAAAAATTAATGATTTACCATTTTCTTTCCTCCTAATTTTGAGCCTTACTTTCTCTACTAGTGTAGACACTAGAAACCCACATGGTTCTTGTCATCATAAAGCACCCCTTAGCCCCCTTGGCCCCCTTAGGTTAGGATTAATTATTAAAATCATTCAACACACCCATTTACCCCCTTTTGACTTAATTAGTTAATTAAATTAAATAGACCTATTTCCACCTCCCACCCAAACCCATAGCTAAATGATTGAAACCTAACCATATGAATATTTCCAACATATACATTTATTGCCCTAACCCCTAGACTTATTCCTCACGTCTCCCAATGAATCCTTTAATAACCTTAAACCATTTATATTAGTTTTAACAACCAATCATAAGTGTAAATACCTATTTTTTCCAAATTTGGACTTATTCTCCTTGAATGTTTCTGATCGCCCCTCAACCAATGTTAGTTGACTAGGACCGGTGATGGTTACTTAATTTCACTCAAAAGCCTTGCCTTAGGAGGTTGAATCTATCTTTTACACAAGAATCTTAAACTCTCAGGTGAATAAAAGCTCCCAGGTGAACCACGAACCAGACCAAAAACATCTAAGTGCTTAAATTACTCATCATGAAGAGATCCAATACTATTGCTCTATCTGTATTACTCTAGGATCCAACACAACTCACACTCAACCTCAGCACTCTTCTTAGCCAACAACTTCTGGAGCTAAGTATATGTATTTACATCAAGTTAGTTTATTAAGTTTCATTTATTTTACTAATTTTCACCCATTTCTCATCCCTTTCACACCACCCTTTATGTTGGAATTCTACAACTCCAAGCATTCCACCTTCCACCAAACACCCACAATCCATCTCAATAACTTGCATATCCAACCAATAGGTTTGATAAGTTTGAGAATCTACTCTACCCTCATAACTATCCCCCAACCTAGAAATAGCCTATACAGGCCTTCTTACAACCAACCCAATAACCATTTTCCCCCAAACTAGGACTTACATAGATTGGCATCAGTCATCATGATCGGTAGTATTCATAACTTGACCAACAACTGTGTGTTTCATTTTACCCAAAACAACAAGAAATTCCCACCTATCTACCTTCTTCCAAATTTTGGTTTCTAAGTTTTTGTTACATCACAAAGGTCTGAACTATTTTCTAAAATAGTTTTGAACACTTTGGATTTAATTTTCAATAAGTTATTGCTATTTTAGTTAAAATCACTTGTTTCCCTTCAAGAATTTCTTGCATTGATTTTAGTACTTTCTATTTTTTCATGTAGGTAACTACTTCTATTTATTAAAACTTAATTATCATAAAGAGTGGATTGATAGCCTTCAAGGAATCCTAGTGCTTCTTGGATCTATCTTACACTAGGAAATCCACCCATATATCTCACTAATCTACCCTTTCTTATTTGCTTTCTTATTTGAAAGTCATTCTCTCAAGCCAAAGAGGAGTATCTACAATCGACTGGATTATGAAGTGCACTACATTTAGGTTCTTCTTACCTCACCCTTCTTTAATTTTTACTTTCTTCTAAAGGAAAATAAACACACAAAAAATAGTGAAACATTTTGGCATGCCTGATGGGACACTTGAAATTTTCTTGGTTTTGTATTTGTTTGGGACATTTAGTTGCATTAGTGAAATTTTCATCCTTACAAATTTTATTTCTAAATTAAACATTATTTATTTCTTTTCTGCATTAAAATCTTATTTTCAATATCTTCTTCCCAAAAGCAAGTTTTAGTTCTTCTTTGTATTCTTAAAAAAGGTTTAAATTTTCATTTTGTTCCTTCATTTATAAAAATCAAAAAAGCACTCATCCTAGAATTAGGAATTACATCTTCATACCACATTTACTTGCATCTTATTTATTCTTATACTCATTGAAAATAAATCAAACTTTTTTCTTTGGGTTTTAAAAATAACTTGCATCCATGGCTTACTTGCTTGTTTAGTTCACATAGTTTAATTTAAATAGTTAAATTAATTATAGAAAGTCATTTATTATCACACACATCATACCAAATCACTCACATAATTAAATATAAAACACTGACATAAGTCCCAACTAGGATTTCATCACCTATCAGTAAACCTTTACCTTGGATATCCCACTTGAACTTCACTACCAAGGGGAGAAACCAAAACTTAGGTCATTGGCTAAGTATAATATCTATAAATTTGTTATATTTTGGCTAAGCACCCAACAACCTTATCACTACAATGTGTGAAGTGAGGGGGTAGGCCCCAATATCAAGCCATGTACTAAATTCTAATATAGATTTTTGAGAGCCTTTAAAAATTTCAAACTATCTCTAGACATCTTTTTCTAGTTCCTGCTCTACAATCCCAAGTTTAGTCTCATTTATTCTTAAAAATTGAGGCATAAGCCCAAAGAGAGATAAAAATTATTCTAAGACTTAAATTTACTCTTAGTGTTTGTTTGTTTTCCTTGAATATATATTTTTTCTTATGTTTTGAGTGTGTGAGATTTTTTTCATCTTTTTTTGTATGGTTTTGACAAGACAACAATTTAAAAACAAAGCAAACCAGGATCCACCTCTCAACCACCCATATTCTTCTTCATCATCCATGGAGTACATCTTAGATGCAAAAAGTTCCCCCCATCAGTTTGGAAGTCATAGTATGCCTTAGATAATTTCCCAAGGATATATGGATTTCACCACCCTTCTTGATAACAATCCCATAGCTATCCAACACTACCTTACCACCATAGCTCACTGTACCTCTACTTTGGTTCCTTCCATGGAACCACCCTCTGACATGCCACCTTACCTTATGGGTAGAACTTTGGTTTCCACTATCTCCACCCAACCTTTGGTGACCAAAGCCTCTTCTTCCACCAATAATCCTTCAAACACCACTACCCAAAACCAATCTCTTCCACCAACCAATACCCAAACATCTTCTACCCCAACCAACAACCCTTCCAATGTAAGAGAAACCCAACCTTTAGTAATTCATACACCACTTACCATTGGAGTACCTTCCACTAGTGTTGTTACCATACCACTTATCATTTACAACTCACCATCTTCCACCCCTTTCCAAAAATTTTTAGTTTTCATAACTCTACACTTCCACCTATTAACACTAGGGTAATTACACACCCCCAACCTACCAATCCAACTAGGCCTCTTACCCAACCAATGTTTATTCCACAAAATCTAGGTTATTTCCCAAACCCACAAGTGTACATGCCTCTACCTTATTCTCAACCTTCCATTCCCACTTAAAAAAGTGTGGCATCTTCCCAACCCTCTACTAGTTACCTATATGTTACACCTTCACAACCTCGATAAAATATAATTTACAATTATGGGGGTACACAAACACAAGCTGATCCAATCAAAATGTTGATGGACAAGATGACCAATCTAGAGTCATCCATTTTTTATGCCCACAACATCTTGTCATATGACCAAATTTACAATGAGCCAATCCACCCATCCATCCCAATCTAACCATACCACACACAATGGGAGCTTCTAAAATTCGCTGAGTTTAAAATCAAATAATATCCCCAACAACATCTTAGAGAATTTATGCATTCATGTTATTTGATTGTTTATTATGAATTTATCCTTCTCCATACTTTCCCCATGTCCCTCGCTAGACTCGCATTAGATTGGTATAGTGTTATTACCAAGCACTCTCTCTTTTCTTTTACCCAATTCACCCAAATTTTATTATACCATTTCTCTATAAATATTTCTAAGAAATTTTCTATCACCAACCTATATTCCATTAGGAAATTTGAGTATGAGTCAATTGCTGACTTTGTGGCCCATTAGAGAGGTTTGATTAACCAACTCTCTTTCTCTTTACCCCAACCTGAGTTGATTGAGATTTTTTCTCAAGATTGTGCCAAGCATATCTCATCAAACTTATAGGTTTAAACTTTCCAAACCTTTGATGAGGCATTCACCATGGCTTGAAAGTTGGAGATTAGAGTTATATATGAGGGAAAGCTTAAATTGAGGAACAAAAATTCTAGTTTCAAATCAAATGAAGCTTCTACATACAAAACCACTAACCACACCAAAACTAACACTAAAGATAAAGGAACCACAAATGCATTTATACTTAAAAAAACTCCTCTTCCAATTGTCAATCATCCAAATTATTTTACCTCTTCCAACCAAAATGACAAAACCCAGAACCGTTATGTCAAAAAATAGTATACTCCACTAAGGGAGTCATACGCTTCAATTTTGGAAAAGTTGTTAAAAGCATCTATCATCTAAATTCATCCTATTAAACCACCCTATAAATTTGATTTCTCTCACCTTATACCAAGTTGGTATAAGGAAAATTAATTATGTGCCTTCCACCATGTCATTATACATGATGTTAGTAGATGCAAGACATTCAAAAACATTTTCTAATATTTGATTGATAAGGGGGAACTTGTGATGAGCAATATGAATGCACCCCCAAATCAATCACTTGTTACTTTTAGATAGTCATTCCCCAACCATTCACCTTCCATAAATAATGAACATAGCAATGTAAAATATTCTCAATTATTGAACTAATATTTAGTGAACCCATGTCCCAAACTGTCATTCCTTCTCCACTTATTGAGGTAGTGGACTCACCTACTATTTCTTTAGAAGATGAAATGAAGGAAGCAACTGCCATTCCTTTTCTACTTATTGAGGTAGTGGAGTCACCTACTAATCCTTTGGAAAATGAAACAAAGGAAGTAAATATCATACCTTCTCCACTTATTGAGGTAGTGGAATCACCAACCTCTCCTTTGGAAAGCATAGCAAATGAGGGAACTGTTACCACCATCCCTTTTTCTTCTATGATAAAGCTATCCACCCTTACTTTAAAAATCATTCATAAGGAAAATATTAATTCACTTACCCCTTCTATATAATAATCATCCACCACGGCCTTGGAAAATTTGATAGAGGAAAAAGAGAATAGGCCATCCCTCTTTCTTAGCCATTTGGTTTGTCCTTCGAGTCTAACACCGAAAGAACTAAACCCATCTATAAGACTTTTTTCAGGTTGGTCCAAAATTTAGAGTTTCTATCCAAACCAAACCTTTATTGGGCCACATTTTTTTCATCACATAGCACTTCCTTATCCAACTAAGAATTGATGATTAACCTCACCCTTGTCTACCTAATGTTCCACTTCTACTAGTGAAACCACCATCACCCCAACCAAACTAACAGAAGCCTCCACCTCCCAAACCTTAGAAAAACCATCTAACCTAACTCCATCCAAAGTAAAAAAATACCTTACACTATACCAATATAGCCCATCAGTAATATAGGTTTTTTCTCCACTCAAAATCTTACCCATACTTTATTTAAGTTAGATTTGATACCACCAAAGCCACCTACGAAACTAAAAGTCAAACCAACCAAGAAAGTTGAACCATATAAGATTCCCAAATCCAAAACTTTTCCTCCCATTTCCACTTTTTTTTCCATCTTGGGACCTCACCCTTCCACATTGATTAAGAAAATAAGTCTCCCAAAGAAATTATAAACCCAACATCCACTCCTAGCTACACCTCCACTTCTAGCTACACCTCCACTTATAGCTACACCTCCACCTATTCTTACCACACCTTCTACTTCCAAGCCTTAAACCTCCAAACCATCTACCTCTAAACCACCCACCAAGAACATTCCATTACCCAAGGCTCTAATTTTCAAGCCTACCCCTAAGAAGGCTTCCACCCCCATTGTTAAAACTAAAACTTTTGTTCCCTTAACACCTTTGATAAGGTCTTATTCCACCATTTTTCAAAGGTACTCCAATATTATTGCTTGGTATTGCATCCTATCAAACCATTTGATTACCTTAGTCCTAAGACATCTTATTTTATTGACAATTTGATTTGCTCATACCATTAGATGCCTAGGCATGATATAGAGAATTATAAATCTCTCCAAATCATAGTCCACAAACTATGTGATGAGGATGACTTATTGATGGAAGAACCTCCCATGATCCCACTATGAAGCCAAAGGCCAAAAGAAACTACCCCGTACCTACCTACCCCCAAAATCTCATCTAAGAGTGAGGAAGAACTGAAACAATCCACTAGTCCAACTCCTTTCCAAATCCATACCATTCATGTTGTCACCCAATCATAAGCCCAAAAAAAGGATAAAGGGAAATAAAATGTGTCCATCCCATGGACATACCCTTATTCCACCATTAAAACACCCAACCAAGCCTAAACACCTTCACCCAATACCAAGATTTATATCTTGAGTGCACCCCAATCCAACCCCTCTAAGTCAATGTAAAGGATAGTTCTAAAACAACTTCATCAAACATTAGTGAAGATGAATTTATATGATCAATGCCTCACCCCACCACTATTAGGCCATGATGGAGACCTTGTAGTCCATATATGTTCAACCTAAATATCCATAACCTCTAGCAACCTTCATCAAAGCCCGTCAGCTTTCCACCCTCATCATCTTCAAGGATTTAGAGATACCCCCTATTCATCTAGATGACTTGGATCATCCCCTTTTAATTACTACCTACATCAACCAAACATGTATCAAGAGGGTTATGAATGGTGGGGGGGGGGGGGGGGGGGGTAACATTAATATTATTTCTTCTCATGCATATTACTAATTGAATCTACTAGAGAACATAATGTTAGAAATTACAATGGTGATCTGATACTTTATTGATACCATAAAAATAACCTAAGGCACAGTCATCCTTCATATTCATTTAGGACCTCACACTCTTCTTGAGCTCTTTTATGTGGTATAAGGTGAGTTATAATATAACATTTTGCTCAGATGTCTTTGGATCCATTCCATGGGTTATGTGACATCTACCTTACATTAGTGTATCAAGTTTTAGCATGAGGATCAATTCCATACCATACCTATTGACCCTAGTCCTTTCAAGTTATTCAATATGACTTATCGACCTAATTATGTTCTCCTCCCAATCAAGGAAATATCTCCTTCCTCTTCCATCCACCAAGCTTTCACCAGCTCATCCATACCTTCCACCTAAAATCCCATGAAGGACCCCTTGGAATTAATATTCCAATGTCTCTCACTTTAGGAGCATCACCTTTTGACCTTAGATTCCTTCCCTACTCCCCAAGAGTATGGGAATCTTGACCACCAACCTAGATATGATTGTAACATTAAAACAATCATTCCCTTTGGGCCTCCTAATTATCAAAATAATCTTAGTTATGGGGTGCTTGATCGACCACTTCCATCTCCATTTCCTCCTCTTCTCTTAAACTTTTTACCTTCAATTTCTCCTACTTGGATAAAACAAAATTTGCTAAGACATACATCCATCAGTGTGCTTAGAAGGGATTTGGTTTACGACTCTATGAATATGGACAACATGAGTTGCTACCATGAAAAACCCAAAAACTTCATGAATTATTTGGTCTCAGATTCATTCCACTAGAAGAGTTGACCAACACACCCCCATCACCATCATTGAGGAAGAAATATTGTTCTCACCAACCCCATCTCTTTAAAAATTTGAGGATATCAATATCATTCCCTCTAACTTTTTTTTTATCAACATGATTAGTTTGGGACCCCTGACTTATCAAAAGGATAGAGAAACCATGACCATTCTTCTGACTCATCCTGATATGGTAGAAGATGATTCTCCTACCAATAATAGTATTTAGTGTCAAGATGATGAATCCCTTCTCACCTATCTTGGTGTTGAATATTCCTCTATTAAAAAATCCCTTCCTCCTGAGACTTTTACCATATTGAATGAAGCCACTATTGACATCAACTTGGGTAATCAGGAGAGCCCCTACATAGTCAAAATCAACCAATCCTTAGATTCCTCATAGCATTAGGATTTATATTCCTTTCTAAAAGATTGTAACATAGCATTTTATTGGTATTATAGTGACATGTTATGAATATACCAAACCATAGTCATCCATAACATCATTACCACCCTCGTTCCAATCTTATTAGGAAAAAGCTTTATAGGATGCACCCTTGTATAACCCTTCTTGTCAAAGAAGAGCTTCAATGCCTCTTATCCATTAATTTCATCCAACACATTGATTATCTCCAATGTGTCTCTAATGTCATTCCTATTAGTAAAATGATAGGTAGACTTCAAATTTGTGTTGACTTTCATGATTTTAACATTGCTTATCTAAAATATAACTTCCCTTTGCCAAGCATTGACCAGCTTGTTCATCTTATGACTGGCCATGAGATTTTATCTATTATGGATGGGTTCATAGGCTATAATTATATCTTTACTACCCCAAAATATCAACATAAAATTATTTTTATCACCCCATAGGGAAGAATCTGCTATAGGGTCATGCCTTTTGGTCTAAAGAACACTGGTGTAACCTGTCAATGTACCATGACATTTATCTTTCATAACCTTATTCATAAAACCATAGAGGACTAAATTAATAACCTATTTGGAAAGTCTAAATGATTTAAGGATCATTTAGTTTTTCTTAAGTTTATCTTCAAGTGACTTATCCACTTTCATGTCTACTTTAACCCCAAGAAGTGCATCTTTAAGGTCTTATCAGGAAAACTTCTTGGCTTTATTTTCTCTCTCCATAAAATCTAAGGTGATCCTAATAAATTCAAGGAAATCCTTGAAATGCCTCCTCTGACTAACCTTAAGTAACTTCATAGCTTGCAAGGGAAGCTCTAATCCATTTGTTGTTTCATCTATCAACTATCTGATAAATGTCAGCCTTTTCATCACCTTCTTAAGAAGGATATCTCTTTTAGGTGGAATAAAAACTATCAAAAGGCCTTTAACTCACTTAAATAATACCTTATTTCCCCTCCTATTCTCATTCTTACAAAAGAGGACCAACCTTTCTACCTTTATATTTCTTCCATGGACCATTCCATAGGGGCCATGCTTGCACATTATGATGATAAACATAAAGAGAAATCAATTTAATATATAATTTGAACTCTTATAGAGTATTAAAATATATATACCCATACCAATAAATTATGCCTTGCCTTGGTCTTTGTGGCTTCCAAAATCTATCATTACCTTCTTAACCATAAAACCTTCATCATAACCAACACTGACCCACTCAAGTATATGCATTATAAGCTATATCAAAATTAGTGTATGGCTAGATGGATCATGATTTTAGTTGAGTTTTATATTGAGTTCCTCCATCAAAATCAAATTAAAGGTAAATTCATTGCTAACCAATTGGCCAAATCACCTTTATAAAAAAAAACAACCTCCTCCTCTTGAGTTTCCTGATGAATCCATCAAAACTCTCTCTCAAGAGGAATCTACTTATCACATGACCATGTTTTTTGATGGATAAAAGTGTCAACATGGTGGGGGATATATAATCATCCCTTATCCCCCTTGATGGTGAACCCCTTCCTTTATCTTTTAAACTTGATTTTGATTTCACCAATAACATGGCTGAGTACGAAGCCCTAGTGATAGGTCTCCAAATAACTTTATCTTTGGGAAATCGATCAGAATTTTCACTAAATCCTAAATTTTGGTCAAACAAACCAATGATTCTTACCAATGTAAAAATGGCATATTAAAATAGTGTTCACCAATTTTGCCCAACAGGAAAAATTTTAGTCACCTTCTTCCCCTACTATTTAAGGCCAATTCATTTTTTGATTTTGCACAAATCCAAGAATTTCTATGGACTCTGCAGGTGCTTAGTTCATGTCTTGGTTCTTGGGCACTTGGTTCTTTCATCTTTAGGTTCAAGAGGTTTGGTTCATGACCTGGTTTAAATGGTTCAGTGACATTTGGTTTAAAATTTTCATCTTCAAGTTCAACATCTCCTTCAATGGTTGAACAATTAAACTGTTGAACCATTTTTGGTTCAACAGCCTTTGGTTCAAAGCAAGAGATTCGGTGCGCAATAGTTGAACCCTTGAACCGTTGAACCTTTTTGGTTCAACAGCTTAGTTCAAGGGTATGCCCTTAGCTAAAGGGGAGGTCTTTAAGGTCAAAATACCCTTTTGAAGGGTAGGCACTTCAAGCAAAGGATCAGGTAGGTTCGAATTTCAAAGTTCAGACTTCATTTTTTGTTCAAATTTAACTAAGTCCCGAATTCCTTCAGACTTTTTGTTTGAAGGAATTCCTTTGGACAAAAAGTCTGAAGGAATTCGAGTATAGCTTAGAACAAAGGCAAAAGCCTAGGCAAATTTCTATGGACAAAATGTCCATGGGAAAACATCCGCAGACAAAAAGTCCACAGACACAAAGCCCGCAAGAGCCTTGGAGACTGTCCAAGCCAAACAAAGGACCCACTGAAGGACCCTAAAGGTCAGGTGCCCTTGCGGGGGACTTTCGGCCAAAAGACAAAAGGAACATTTTGAAGGATGAAGGGTCACCTTCCCTTTGGGAAGGTGTCAAAAGGAAAATAACAAAGGAAAGATGCTCGCGAAGAAATAAAGAAGGCCCAAAGATAGCAAAGGACTTGATGACATCTCAGAGGACGTCAAGTTTAGCAGAATAGTATAGCTGTTGGTTTTCAAAGTGATGACATTTGGGAAGCCATCAAATTAAAGAAGGTGAAATATCCATTGGTGTTCAAAGCATGACAGCCACAAGGACGTCAAAATTAATGAAATGAAATGGCCATTTGCTTTCAAGTGAAAGAGTGTTAACCAGGAGCTAGAATGCAGCAACCCACTCGAGAGTTCACCCCTGAGGGCCGAAGGAGCTAGATAGAGACAAATTTGAGAAAAGACAAGGAGACAAGCACAAAGTGAGAAAGTAGTTAGTCCAAGTGGCACCAATTGGAGAAGTGACCCTAGCAGGTGAAATAATTCCTGTGAATTGATCATGAGAGGACGCAAACAGCTAGTAAAGCAACTAGTTTTCTCCATTTTACATTTAATGAGTTGACAAATCGTATATTGACCTTGAAAATATAGATTTCAAGTAGACAAAAAGAATAGCTCATTTATGTTTTGAGTGACTCATTCTTCCCATGAAGGGATGCATATCCCACTTGTAAAAAAGGAATGCCAAATGAGGCTCCTTGTTTTTCCATATATATTGCAAACTTGTCATTTGGTAATGATCTTCCACATTTTTACAAGGTGTAGCCCTGCTAAAATTTCTACCTAAATCAATAAACATAGTTTTTACCTCTTCTTGGATGGATATTCTATGTATGTCATGAGTGTTAATTTGTGTTCAGTCATTGTCTTTTGATGCTCTCACAGGTTCAACACCAACACACCAGTTATCTACAAGGCACCATTTTCTATAGCTGACAGGAGAAGAGCTCTATTTAGAAGTATAGAATAGAGGAAGTCACTTACAGTATGTATTTCACAGCATCTTGGTGAGTCCCTATTCCTATGTTTTCATAAGAACCTCCCTACCATTTTCTTGCAGCCTGGTCTTTCTGCCAAGTCTAAGTGTATGTCTGTTGTTTTTGTCTAATCCTGAGTGTGGATGTGGGAAGGTCAACTTTTTTTTGTGCATCACCCCTTTAGAATAGTTTTTTTTCCTACAATCTCCTTTCCCTTTTCATCCCCCCTCCATTATATAGTTGTATATACCTGTATTAGCACTTGCTAGAATAAAAATGATGCATCAAAGGGAGCTAGCCCTTATCTAGAGACTCTCCCCTCCAGCTTCGCCAGTCCCACAGGTGAGAGGGGAGTTTCCATGTTGTGAGGAGAAGGAAGTGGTTCAACTTCCTACCATAGGGTGCAATCTTCTACGTTAATAGTTCTGGCATGCCTACTGGGACACAGTTTGACAATGCAGTTAGGTTTCAAGATTGATGCTGGTCCTGTTACAGCAAATTGAATATTTTCATAATCTAGTGACTCTGAGTTAAATCTACTGGTTAAGTAGCCTGGTGCCATCAAAAATCATTTCTTGTATGTATATTTCCTTTGCTCAAAATCATGGGTCTTGTTTTCCTTCATATGAATATAATCAAGCTCTAGATATTTATGCAATCCCCTTAAGCAGCTCTCCTAGTTGCCCTACAACTATAAGGGAAGTGGCCTTGGAATTGGAGATTAATAGGCTAGAAGAGCAGTACAGATATCAACAGGAGCTGATGTATAAAGAGGAATGCTTGTTTGGGCAAGCATAGGTCTTGCAATCCATGGAAGAGGTAGCAAAATGGAGAAATCCATTTATTCAAGGCAATCAGCCTTGCACGCCCCCTCCTAATTTGAAGAAAACCCCCTCTTTTGCACCAAATCCTTTCTATCAGATTGCACTTGCTCACTCCAGCTCATCAAATGCATTCACTCTCAATCCCGTGTGCCTAGCTTTCTAGCACTAGATAACATCAGAACAACCTCCCATGGAGATGAACCTTCTAAATTCCTTATATTGTGAATCTTCCATTGGGGAAAATACCACCAGCCAACACATCCCTCCTCTAAAGACTCCTCCAATGCACCAACAGTCTCTTCCTTGCATTTCCCAACCTCCCTAAGTCCTTCAACATAATGTGCAGATTCTGAGTTGGAGGAAGGAATGCTAGGAACCAGCCCAGAGTTTTGAAGAGAATCATGCTGATGACCTCCAAGAAAGACTTTTTTAGGACAACCTAGCCAAGAAAATTGAAGATTTAGAGGCTAGGATGAAGCTACTTCTTGAAAAAGAGATAAAAATTCCAAACCTTGTGGAGGAGCCCCAGGTCCTTGGAGAAAACAAAGTTGCTTCCTATTCACAAGAGTAGAATTCTAATTCAGAGATCCTAAACTGGGGAGAAATAGTAGAATCATGGGGCAGAAAGGAGGAGAAGCAAGGTTTTTTTCAAAACCTTGAAGAAGCTGAGGCTGCTCTTGCTAATGATGATGTTGGAGACCTTCAAGAAAGGCTTTTCCAAGAAGATCTAGCTAGGAGAATAGTAGAGTTAGAATCCAAAGAGAAATTCCTCAGCCAATGTGTGATGGACGGCTCAGACCAAACATCACATTCTATGTCTAAACACACCCCACCTACACATTTCCAAGAGAGATATCAAGCCGCACCTGATATTGATGAAGTGTTGACCAAGTGGAAAGAAGAGAATCATTCGATTTTAGCTCAAGGACTGCCTCCTCTTCCACATGTTTGTCACACTTCACCCCTTTTCAAGGAAGAACCTATTCTATAGGAGGCAAGTGAGGAGCAGAAGATCCAATCTGTAGTTCTTCAAGAGGCTATCATGAGTAACAACGAAGGTGCAATCATCATCGATGCTCCTTGTGAAGACCTTATCAACAATGGAGAGGATGCAAGTCTTGCATATATGTAAATGTTCCAGCAATATGAGGAGGAACAAAAGCATGGTGAGCTCTCTCCCCTTCTGTTTGATGAACTTCCTTATTGTTTTGATGATGAAGATGAATACATTGAGGAGCCTAAGTTAGAGAAAGATCGAGAGGATATTTTGAAAATCTAGAAATCTTGATCAGCAAGGAGGAAAAGGAGAGGTCTGTCTTCCTAGAGGAATGTCTGAAAGAGGAAAGCTTTGAATAAAGAGGTGATGTTCTATGGGCTGAGCAAGCATTTTTTGAGTCCATTTTAGACATCACCATAGTCACCCTTCTTCAAGAAGGCCAAAATTAAGTAGAGGATGAGTCTGACAAAGTCTTCAATGAGGCAGAAGGAAACCGGTCGGACCATGATACATTGTGAAGGGAATGTGCAGATCAAAGGGGTTTTGGTGATGAGCCAACAGCCATTAATTTCTTGGTGAAGAGCACCAATATGAAGGATTAGCATCCAACATGATTCCAGGGACAAGAAGAATACATGTATGTTGGAAGCATGTTTGAATCTAATCCACTCAGATTCCAGCCAATTTAGGTGGCAGGCAAGAGGAGCAGGTCACCAACCCTCTTTTTCATTTAGCTATTTGCCTGGCACCATAAGTCTTTTTGCTAAGAAGGGGACTTGAGAAGTTTCCCATTTGATCCAAGAGGGAGGCAAGCATTCCTAGTTAGTTATATATAATAGTTTGTTTTCAGTTATTTTTCTTATTTTCCCTAAGTGTAGTTGCACAGGTAGTGTATTTTAGCCTTGTCTGTTTCCCTTTGCATGTGGGGTAAAAGCTTCATGTTTGATTCTCGGATCTTTTGGGGCTATTGATAAATTTTGTTATAGCTACATCTGACTCTGCTCCCAATGGATTTACAAGGCAATTGGGCTTTTAAGCATAGCAGGCATGCTTCCCCTATGAGTTGCCAATTTGTTGACCAATTTTGCCCAACAGGCAAAATTTTGGTTACCTTCTTCCCCTGCTATTTAAGGCTAATTCATTTTTTGATTTTGCACAAGTCCAAGAATTTCTACAGACTCTACAAGTGCTTTCATGTCTTAGTTCTTTGGCACTTGGTTCTTTCATCTTGAGGTTCAACGGGTTTGGTTCATGACCTGGTTCAAATGCTTCAGCAACCTTTGGTTCAAAAGGTTCATCTTCAAGTTCAACATCTTGTTCAATGGTTAAACCATTGAACCTTTGAACCATTTTTGGTTCAACAGGTTTGGTTCAATGGGTTGGGTTCAATGGCCTTTGGTTCAAAGCAAGAGATTCAATGAGCAATAGTTGAACCCTTAAACCGTTGAACCTTTTTGGTTCAATGGCTTGGTTCAAGGGTATGCCCTTAGCCGAAGGGGAGGTCTTCAAGGTCAAAATACCCTTTTGAAGGGTAGGCACTTCAAGCAAAGGATTGGGTAGGTTTGAAGTTCAATGTTCAGAGTTCATTTTTTGTTTGAATTTAACTAAGTCTCGAATTCCTTCGGATAAAAAATCTAAAGGAATTCAGGAACAACTTAGAACAAAGGCAAAATCTTGGGCAAATTTCTACAGACAAAATGTCTGTAGGAAAACATATGTGGACAAAAAATCTGTGGACACAAAGCCCGCGGGAGCCCGAGAGACTGTCCAATACAAACAAAGGACCCGACGAAGGACCCCGAAGGGCAGGTGCCCTTGCGGGGGACTTTCAGCCAAAAGACAAAAGGAACATTTTGAAGGATGAAGGGTCACCTTCCCTTTGGGAAGGTGCCAAAAGGAAAATAACAAAGGAAAGATGCCCGTGAAGAAATAAAGATGGCCTGAAACCAACAAAGGACCCGATGACGTCCTGGAGGATGTCAAGTTTAGCAAAACAGTATAGCCATTAGTTTTCAAAGTGGTGACATTTGGGAAGCCATCAAAATTAAAGAAGGTGAAATATCCATTGGTGTTCAAAGCATGATGGCTATAAGGATGTCAAAATTAATGAAATGAAATGGTCATTTGTTTTTAAGTGAAAGAGTGTTAACCAGGAGCCAGAATGCAGTGACCCGCTTGAGAGTTCACCCTTGAGGGCCAAAGGAGCCAGATAGAGAAAAATTTGAGAAAAGACAAGGAGACAAGCACAAAGTGAGCAAGCAATTAGTCCAAGTGGCACAAATTGGAGAAGTGACCCCAATAAGTGAAATAGTTCCTGCGAATTGATCATGAGAGGACGCAAACATCTAGTAAAGCAACTGGTTTTCTCCATTTTACATTTAATGAGTGGACAAATCATGTATTGACCTTGAAAATGCAGATTTTGAGTAGACAAAAGGAAATAGATCATTAATGTTTTGAGTGACTCATTCTTCCCATGAAGGGATCCATATGCCACTTGTAAAAAAGGAACGCCAAATGAGCCTCCTTGTTTTTCCATATATATTGTGAACTTGTCATTTTGTAATGATCTTCCACATTTTTACAAGGCATAGCCCTACTAAAATTTCCACCTGAATCAATAAATGCAGTTTTTACCTCTTCTTGGATGGATATTTTGTGTATGTCCTGAGTGTTAATTTGTGTTTAGTCATTGTCTTTTGATGCTCTCATAGGTTCAACACCAACACACCAGTTATCTACAAGGTGCCATTTTTTGTAGCTAATAGGAGAAGAGCTCTATTTGGAAGTATAGAATAGAGGAAGTCACTTACAGTATGTATTTCATAACATCTTGATGAGTCCCTGATCTTATGTTTTCATAAGAACCTCCCTGCCATTTTCTTGTAGCTTGGTCTTTCTGCCAAGTCTGAGTGTATGTTTGTTGTTTTTTGCTGATCCTGATTGTGGATGTGGGAAGGTTGACTTATTTTGGTGCATCACCCCTTTAGAATAGTTTGTTTTCCTACAATCTCCTTTCCCTTTTCATCCCCCCTCCATTATATAGCTGTATATACCTATATTATCACTTGCTAGAACAAAAATGATGCATCAAAGGGAGCTAGCCCTTATCTAGAGACTCTCCCCTCCAGCTTCGCCAGTCCCATAGGTGAGAGGGGAGTTTCCATGTTGCGAGGAGAAGGTAGGGGTTTGACTTCTTACCACAAGGTGCAATCTTCTGCATCAACAAATAGTACAATAAATTTGTAGATGTACTCTTGATGTCATTTAAACATTACTTTATTCAAGCCACTTCACATTCTACTAACAAGTTTGTTGGTACCATAGCTTCTCTTACTTCCCAAATCCTATTTGCACTTTTTGATTCTAAGCTCTTTTTCACAATCCACCACCATAATGAGCCATGTTACACCAAATCAGACCTCCTTTCCATTTGTCATGTGGAAGAGGCCCGATCTGATATCTAGTATAACCAAATATTTGACTAACTAAACCTAGCCATCGTTCCTTCCAATCTTTCTAGAAATGATCAAAGATCATTCATATAGAGTACCTATAATTATACCATACTCAAGGGAATTATTTATAAATAAATCTTTGATGTTCTCCTCTTTAGATACCTACATAGTCATAAAATATCTCATGTTATCAAGGAAACGCATGATGGGATTTGTGGAGGACACTTTAGTGGTATACCTATCGCTAAATATATCCTTTTCCTTGGCTATTATTGGCCTACCCTTAACCAATACTATTGTGATTATGTAAAAAATCATTTTAAGTGTCAATAAAATGCTAAATTGCATCATGTACCTAGTCATGGTCTTTAAGTATCTAAGGATTTATGTTCCTTCTCACAGTGGGAATTAGATCTCATTGTTGAAACCAACCCTCATTCTTTTCAATGACATCATTATATCATCACTACAACAAAATATTTTACCAAGTGGGTGGAGGTTATTCCCCTCATTTCAACCAAAGCCAATAAGATTTTTGACTTCATTAACCATCACATTATCTTCTACTTCAGTGTTCCTCACAAAATCATCATTAATAATGGCAAATCATTTAAAACTTAAAAAGTAAAAGGTCTTTATGACACATTTGGCATTAAGTTAAGATTATCATCACCTTATCATCCTTAAGATAATGGATAGGTTGAATTTTCTAATAAAACACTTTTAAAAATGCTAACTAAAATGGTCAATGCATTCGGTTGAGATTGGCACTTACATGTTCCCTTCATTTTATGGGCATATCAAACTAGCATTCAAACCCTTATGAGTGATACCCCTTTTTATCTTTTCTTTGGAGTAGAGGCTATCTTACCTCTCAAATTCCAAATTCCCTTTCTTTATTTATCCCTATAAGATATCATATTTAAGGGTGATTATCATCAAGAACGTTTATCCTAACTTGAGCTACTTGACTAGCATCATTTGGCCATGCTTAACCATCTTTATGTCTACCAATAATGAATCAAGTGCACTTATGACAAACACCTAAAATAATGAGAATCTAATATGGCCTCATCTTAAAAGAAAATCAACATTTAACCAATATAGAAAGAAGCAAGCAGGGCAAGTTTCTTTTAATTAGCTTGGACCATATATCATAACACATAAGTATGGGTTGGGAGCTTACCAATGAAGGGAGACCAAAACCTGAGCCCCTTAATGCTTCACATCTACGTCCATTCTTTTGTTAAAATAGTTCAAACTCACCTTTTTTCTAACTTAATCTAGTCCCTTATTTTATGAGATTACTATATTCATCCCCTCACTTTGAGGATAACTGATTAAATCATATAATCATGTGATTATCCATCATAGTTTTAGCCTCAATCCTAAATATGGGTGCCACGACTCTACCGATGGTATGATTCTCATGGATACTTTTCATCCTGAATAGGATGGAATCCCATGGTCATTGTCTTTTAAAACATATTCTCACCCACTCTTCAACCACCTTATGTTATAATTTTACCTTAATAAAGGTAATCCTTAATCCAATATAATAAAGTCTATTTCTATAAAAAACAAAACAATTCAAAAATATTCCATCTTATGGGTCATCTCTAGCATTGTATACTGCTCCCTTGAAGGATAATTATCCAAACCTCAAATAAATTAAAAGTTTATACCAATCCCTTGAAGGATGGATAAGTCCAACATTTGTCAAAGTAAATAATTTCATAGAAGCTTCTCATATTAATCAACTTCCCCAACCTCTCAAAACATCAAAATACCCACTGTCAAAATTTTATATATATATATATATATATATATATATATATATATATATATATATATATATATATATATATATATATATATATATATATAGTATAAACAAGTCTATGTCATATTTTGGTGTAAATTGATCAATGTGAGAAGTATACCATTTTGATTTTTGTGAAAGATGAATGCAAATTCCAATATATATATATATTGGAATTTGCATTCATCTTTCACAAAAATCAAAATGGTAGACTTCTCACATTGATCAATCTACACCAAAATATGACATAGACTTGTTTATATTGGCTCTTCAGTAACCTACAAAAGAGGTAAGTTAGCCCCATAATAAGGTTCCATTTTCATCAATCTCCCCTTTCACCCTCATAAATCAAGGGATTTCAAGCTTACTTGACATAATGTGATCAAGATTTTTTTTAACAAACTAATGAATGCTAATACAAAGCATACGAAGGGCTTATGTTCATAAGCTAGTCTAACTTCCTATATTAGTCCTCGCCAATGAAAAAGCATCATGTCTCCTTATTATTTGCCATACATACTTGTTGATACATTCATTAGGACATTTGTCTTTTGATTTTTTTAACTTTATTACATATAGTTTTGTTGTCCAAAATTAATTTATGTGTTAAGATAGTCTTAAGCATCATTAAAATCAACTCTAATCCAAATAAATACAATCATAACATTTAACAACATTCAATACAAATTGTCATTAGCCATTCACATCATTTATCTTGATGTTTTTAATCATGAAAACATTCTAATTAAAAATCACCATCATCATATGATAAATTTCCATCACATCTATCTAAGCAATCATCACATTAACCAAATTTATTCTACCACATCTAATCCATTATAAATTTTATCATAAGTTTAATAACCATATTAATCACTTTTCATAAATAAATGAATCAGTCCATTATGTTATCCATCACATAGCAATATTAGTATGAGATCACATAGATTCATATCTTTCATTTAAATATCCACATTTATAACATTTAAATAATCATACACCTACAAAGTAGGAAAAATGCTAAAATATTCATAACCATAAATCACCACATGTCATAACATTGTATAAACATCATAAATACCATAAATAACATCATCACATGAGCATCATTAACCATAACCATAATCATCATAAATAAAAATAATCAAGCTACATCATGATCATCACATCATATCTCAAATCAAAATAATCATGTATATAAATATCCATGTCTTTCAAAATGATATGTACATATCTCTGCATTAGCTCATAAGATAGTATCAAAAGTATAATAATAAAAAAGAGAGTCTCATCAAGTTCATGGTATAGGGGTACTACTACCCCCTATATCTTGTCCATCTCTAGGACCCATCTGAGCACCTATGGATGTTACTCACTAACTAGGAGTCACATTGCTAGCTCTCCCTCTCAAAATCCACTCTATTATGTACTCAATGTATTTAGGTGAATCTAGAATCTTATTGAAGATAAGTGCCTCATAATATCTCAGATCCTCTATCATGACCACATATCTAGACACTAGGATAATCCATTTTGGTCCTATAGATGCCCATCTTCCTGCCTACCTAAGAGCATCTCTCTCCACTGATATCAAGGTCACCTATGCTTGGAGCCCATATATATCCTATATTATTGTGGCTACCTATCCCTATGCTTCATCCCTCTCTTAAGTAATACTACTCAGCTAAAATCATGTGTGATCCCTCTCATATGTAAGAGTATCAACATGTCCCTAGAGGGTATCTCTCTCCTATGTCCTCACTGCTAGTTGACCCTATACTATGTCCCTCTCTAAGGTCATGGATGGCAATGTTTCCTATGTTACATCTAATGATGATATCACTTGGTCCCTCTCTATGACCACAACTTGTATATCTAGGGCATCCACATCCATCTGATCACCCCTCTCCTCCATCTCTAAATTTATAGTCTATTATTGTCCACCTGTACTTGTAGCCTGATCCTATCCCCCATCTCCTTTAAAATCTATAACATACTATCTTTTCCACCACATGATATAATCATGTGTCATATTAGCATCATTAATATCTATAACAACTAGTATCTCCTCATATAAAAACTCCTCAACTAGTTATGGTGGAGGCAATGGTACCTCTACATCCTCATGCCTATACTTAAGGAATTCCCCTAGGACATCTTGTATCAATCCAAAATGTCTCCTAACTTGATCAAATGGGATCAAATTTACCTCTTATTGTCACCTCTCATGAATCCATCTAAACCTCTACAAGGAGAATGTAAGTCTACCAAGACCCATCCATGAGGTAAATGTTGTGTATGGTCACCAAATCACCTTCCCATCCACCAATGCATCCAAACTCTCTCTAAACCAATCTAAATCCCACCCCTTTTCCCTTATTAGTGGTAATGCATGATCTACCCTCCATCTCATAAAGTTGACTCTGAACATTGCTCAAGCCCATGTGTACCACAACAATCCAACTAGTTATAATATAGTGATATGCTTTTATGCCCAGAAGTGAAATATGATTCCTATGCTTAACCCATAATGTCTATGTACATGCTTACCCTAGATCTCATGATATATCTACATCAGTAATTTTGGGGCCCAAAAAAAACTATCTAATCCCCCATCATGTTTACTAGTACACCTAGCATTACCCAAGGAAATTTACCTCCACTCGAATCAAAGAATGCATAACAAGTAATAGCTATCATCATCATGGTCATCAGTCATCTCCCAACCCTATCCATATAGTATAAATCCCCAGAGTAAAATCCACTAGCATGTCATCTCACTTATACAAAATCCTCTCCTAGTAGTTGATCCATATAGGCATCTTGTTCATTATTGTGAATATGATTTATCACCTAACCCTGTATAGGCAATCTCAAGATCCTATGGATATCCTCTAAAAATATGGTGATCTCTTTAATTGACAACACAAAGGTGTTGGTAGTTAGGTTCCATCTCTTGATGAGGGCTACCATCATCATAGCATCTTAAGGCATGTGATGATAATAACTCAAACTACCCAATCTAACTACTATCATGTGATCCTAATCCACTTGGGTCATGTCCCTACATACACTCTCCAAGAAAGGTATCACCCAATATTACATATCCAACATCACCCTTGCCTATAAGGTTAGCCAAACACCTTAGTCTACCCTATACTTACCAAATCTTCATCAAAATTTCACCCATAGTATACTTAAGCACCAACCATACCTATTTTTACCTATCACTATGCTCCTATCTACACTCATCCCCTTCTTTACTCTATCATATACCTCCTTCACCTACCTATAAGCACTCACCTTAACCAACAAAACCTAAGTCCTATCTCCCTTTATTCCCCTTGATTCACCCTCCCCTCTTCCCCTCACTTTTCTAACCCTTTTTCCAAACTCTTCCCCCTAGCCTCTACTACGAGACTAATGATAGTCGAGTCTCAACAAATGATGGTTTATTATGCAATTGTTGTCAGTCTAACCTTGATTCATTATGGTTGCATGTCAAGGATAGACATTATTCATTGTGTTCTTGACCATCAAACCCTAAACCCTACCTTCTTCCCTGACCAAACAAAAAACTATAATCACCTAATCTACCCTCCCTCTAAACCAATTTCTAGCATAGAAATTAAGCAATCCACTCTTTCCCTCACCCTACCCTCTAAATTTACCTATACAACCTTAAAACCCCCATTTCAAACCTACCTAATAATGTTACATAAACCAGACAAAGTAATATAAAACTACCTACCTCAATATGTGTGCATTATCATGGTGGATCTCTCTATATCACCATTTCTCACCCCCCACCCTTGGCTTGACCTCAAGCTCACTGTATACTCATTAACCACTACCTATCTAGCCCATCTAGCACCCTCTCTGATCAAAATCTAGTCATGAGCACCAACCATAGGGTAAATTACATAACTCTCTCTCACAAATGGACAAAGGTCACATTGACAATCAATAAAAGAAATATACAAAAATAGAATGTTTTTGACCTATTAGGTCATCAACAACCCTTTTTAGGGTTTGGTCAATGACCATTTTTGATCACCAATCTAGGTTAAGTCAACCATCATTAGTTGAACCCCACTCTATGGTCTAGTCTAGTCTAGTCTATTAGTTGATTTTAGATGCCTATATATGCCCCACTCATCTAGTATAGTCTATTAGTTAATAGGATGAGATGGTGAGGGGCTGATTAAGAGATATATAAATGGGCACATAGCTATGCCTGGACCCCATATCCCTTTCTAACTATATATGGATCTAGTGTGACCCCAATTATGACATGAATTAGCTATTCTGTAATATCCCACATAGATATATAGACCTATCCCTGTAAGGCCTCCTAGATACGAAGTCTATACACTCTTTTCTTTGGAGTCAAAATTGGAATAGTCACACTCATAATCTAATATATTTTATATATGTAATGAGATCACTCGACCTAATCTACTTGTATGACTCTCTAACTACAAAAAATCTAAATAACCAATTCTCCATTGGAATGAAATGCCTTTGGAACTACTATGATTTCACATGATCTAAGAACTTCCATGATGTTGGTGTGATTTAGTGTTGGTAATGGATCTTGACATACAATTCAAGCCATATCTATTTATAGGTAATTAATTTTGAGGTTGCTCTCTAGGGAAAAGAAAAATTGATGCTTTTTTCCTTTTCTACACATATGGATATGAAAATGCAAGTCTCCTCAATTCCCCTAAAGCTAAAAATAGATGGGTTCCTCTAGACCATTTTTGGTAAAACCAAGTTAGTTTTTTGAACCCCTACCCTCCCATTTCACCCCAAAAGATCATTTTTCAAACTTTTAACCACCTTAAGATCAAATTTTTGTTACTTAACCCACTTATTCAATAGGTTTTGAGGCAACCAACCTTGTCACATTTACATTCACCAATTTATCCCACCTTGTCATGATCCATGTCATTCTACTCAACTATGATATTTTGTGTACACACCTTTCAATTACCTTAGAACACACAAACTTACAGGTTTGGCACCTTCAACCACTTCCATTTACTCAAGATCACCCTACTTTTGACCCCCTGACAACATGGACACCTTTGCTTGGAGACTTACATTTATAAGTGAACCCATATTTATTATGCCTAATTTAATGACCTAGTTCACTTATCACTTATCCTCCTTAATGTAACCTTATTTTCCACTTCATGTCATATTACCCACTTTGCCACTCATATACACCTGTCAAACCTGTACCTAACTCTATTTTTACCTCATCACATCCTAGTTTGAGGGGAAACACCTCCTCCCATACTCTGGGCATACAACTTACCACTAAACTTTCTCTTTTTATTTTGTAGCTTGAGGATGCAACTTACACAATAAAAAAGGGAAAAATGTAGACACTAGAAAACCACACAATTCTAGTTGTCATAAAGCACCCCTTGGCTCCCTTGGCCCCCTTGGGTTAGGATTAATTATTAAAATCCTTCAACATATCCATTTACACCCTTTGGATTAATTAATTAATTAATTTAAATAGGCTTATTTACACCTCCCACCCAAACCCATGGCTAAATGATTAACACCTAGCCATAGGAATATTTTTGACCTAGACATTTATTTCCCTAACCTCATAGACTTATTCCTCATGCATCCCAATAAAGCCTTTATTAAACTCAAACCATGTCCATTAGTTTTGACAACCAATCATAAGTGTAAATACCTATTTTTGGCAAATTTATACTTATTCTCCTTGATCAATGTTGGTCACCCCTCGATTGATGCCAGTTGAATAAGACTGGTGATGGTTACTTAATTTCACCCAAAAGCCTTGTCTTAGGAGGTTGAATCTATCTGTTGCATGAAAATCTTAAACTCTTAGGTGAATCAAATCTCCCAAGAGAACCAATAACTAGACTGGAGACATCCAATTTCTTTAACTACTCACCATGAAGATCTCCAGTACTATTACTCTACCTATATTGCTCCAGGATCCCACACAACTCACACTTAACCTTAGTAGTCTTCCAGGCCAATAACTTCTAGGGATAAGTATATATATTTACATCAATTTCATTTATTAATTTTTAGTTTTTTTTACTATTTTTTACCCATTTCTTATCCCTTTCACACCACCCTTTGTGTTGGAGTTATGTAACTCCAAGCACTCTACATTTTACCAAATACCCACATGCTATCTCAATCACTAGCATATCCAACCTACAATTTTGATAAGTCTAAGAATTTAATCTACCCTCACAACCATTCCCCAACCTATAAATAGCTTGTATAGGCCTTCTTACAACTAACATAACATCCATTTTTTCCTAAATAGGACTTACATAGACTAGCACTAACCATCTCTAACTAGTAGTGGTCACAGCTCGACTAGTAATGGTTGCCTTAATCAGCACTAGTTGACTAGTGACCAACACCAATCACTATGTGTTTCATTTTGTCCAAAATAGCAAGAAATTCTCACCTATCTGCCTTCTTCCAAATTTTGGTTCCTAGTTTTTGTTACATCATAGAGGTCTGAAATATTTTTTAAAATTAGTTTGAACACTTTAGATTTAGTTTTCAATAAGTTATTGTTATTTTATTTACAATAACTTATTTCCCTTCAAGTATTCCTTTCATTGATTTTAGTGCTTTCTATTGTTTCATGCAAGTACTTACTTCCATTTATCAAAATTTAATTATATTAAAGAGTGGATTCACAACCTCCAAGTAAGCCTAGTGTTTCTTAGATCTAAATTATGTTAGGCAATCCACCCATATATCTCACTAATCCACCCTTTCTTAGTTGTTTTTTTATTTATAAGTCATCCTCCTGAGCTAAAGAAGAGTATCTACAATCAACTGGATTATAGAGTGCACTACATCCATGTTCTTTTTACCTCACCCTTATTTAAGTTTTACTCTCTTATATGGGAAAATAGACATGGAAAAAATAGTAAAACAACTAGTTCACTAGAGATGAGTTGAATTTGACAATCAACTAACATTTTTCTATTTTTTATCATAAAATGCAGATTGGGTGAAAATATTTTTGAAAAATGTATGGGATGAAAGGGATAAATTTGGTGGATCATAAAATTAATATTATAATATATAAATTATATGCATTGATATATATTTATTTTTTTGTACATATTTCATTCTTTAAAGATGAACTGGCGTAACTTTTTAAGGGCAATGTTGAATAATGGGAAGTTTGAGGGTCAATTATCAAACTTAAACCCTTCCCTAAGTCTTTTTTTAGTCATCATATTATGTGGTTAAAATAACATATATATACTTAATTTGTACTTATATTACATTTATACTCAATTATATAATTGATATATTTTATTTCATCTCACATTGATGTTTATATTTTAAATTATTTGTGATTTGATATGTTTTTATAGAAAAAAATTATTCCATGTTTTTTATACTATAAAATCAATGTCTCTTACTTTTAGATATGATGATCATGTGGATTTATTTTCAAAATTCACCAAATTTATAGAGGGAAAAGTGTATCCAAGCATGGGGACACTAAAGTGTAGAGATGTGGGAAGAGGATTTGTTGTTGTTAGTGTTAACATGATATTAGATGGAAAAGTAAAATTAACTTTTAAAATTGATAAAATCAAAACTTTGGCAGATGTAAATAATAAAATATACTATATTTCCTAGGAAGAGAAGGAATATGCAAACAATATTTTTGAGTTATACATCAACTTAGTCTTTTACACTTGGCAAATACATATCATAGATGTACCTTCATCTTCTAGATCTTTCCCACTACCAAAAATGCTTGCATATACTATCTCTTTATGCCTAATTATTTATCTCTTACTCCAACCAATGTTAATCTTATGACTCAAACCTTTTATCTTTCCTAGAATGTTATAAACCTACTTATATTCCATCTTTTCAAGTTTTGGTCCACCTATTTTACAATTTCTTGAACACTTGCATCCAAATTGGACACCTAAATCCATGCAAGTGTCATATCCCAATGCAAGTGTCCAATGCCCTAAAGTCATCCAAATGTCAAATGAAACATATTCATATGGTCATCCTAAGTTCTTTAATGTGAGATATTCTAAAAATAGATTGGTATAAATATAAGATCAACCCTCATTCATTCTTAACCTTAAAAAAATACCTAAAAAAACCAAGGAAACTTACCAAAAGCATTCTATCAAGCACTCAATAGAGAAAATTTTCTTTATTTTCTCTTGTTTCCATATCAGTCTAGGGAAAACACATCTACAAGTCTAAATTACTAAAGGAGCATCCCAAGAAGTAAATTTTCCATAACAAGCTAGGTCATTATTGTACTTCCTTATCACATTGCATGATTCACACACAAGACAACACATAGGGTATAACTACATAAGTTTTAAGACCTCTTCAGAGTATTATATATGTAAGTAATAATCATTGACATAAGGGTATTTTGGGAAGCTTTACATTGTGTGTCCACTAGCCCATTTTTCCCACATCAAATATGAATATGAAGAATTAGGGTTTTATTATTTGATAAGAAGTGATAGTTCATGACCCAAATATGAATACACTAAAGTGAAGGTGACATATAACTAGTAAGCATGTGGGTGGTTATATCTAGTTTTAGTAGGTATTCTATATTAGATGCCTACATCCAACTCAAATAGTAGTGTTGATATATTTTCCCAAGTTGACATAAGTGTTCACAATTACAGATTTATAATTTAAAGGAATAAAATGATTATTTTAGAATCTATATCTAATTTACTTTTTGCCTATTCCAAATCAAGATCTATATTAACATCATAACCAACTATCTTATTTTCATTGTCATTTTAATATCTAGAATAGTTTTATTTTCTATCTTTAGCATCTCAACATAATAAATTCAATATATGTTTTATTTAAGTTTCATAATTGGCCTACTTTAGAGATAGTCTACCATTATTATACCCTAGTCTATATCTTACCCATTTAACCCTATATTCACCACATATCTATATTTTAGGGTTAAAAATTTGGTGAACCTAATTTGTATGAATGCAAAAAAAAAATTATTCCTACATTTTTAGTCAACTAGGGTTTCATTTTAATGTTCAAATTCTATAGTTTTCATCTCTAAGCAATGGAAAATAGTAATAAAAAAACTTGATTTCAAATGGAAGATAAAGAATCATTGATCACTCATCTCAATAATAATGTCTTAATAAATGCAATTTTATATGTTACATGAGATGTAATTAGTAAGCACAATAGGATAAGCCTTCCTCATTTAGTGATGGTGACTCCTTATAAATTACTACAATTGATTCCATACCAATCAATCTACCTACATCTAATGGGGGCACAGTATATGTATTTTAACCTTTATTCGCTAAAATTAATATTAACGCATTTACATGGGAAATTTAAATTCTTAAACTACAATACTAATTTTAATGCCTATATATACCCAACTTAAGGGTACACCTCCTTTGGTGACTTCTCAAATGTCCAACCTAAAATACCAAGAGGTTCAAGCTCTTATCCAAACTATAAAATTTTTTACAAACTAAGGTTACAAACATTGAAACATTTTTATGATACTTATTCAAAAGAGGTTTTACATAATCCTCTTGCACTATAGATATCTTTTCACCCTTTTCCAACTATTTTTATTGCACCTAAGTTCACATTTTATGATGGAAAGAGTGATCTGGAATAACATATTTGATATTTTTATGTGGCATGCCTTTATTGTGCCTCCAATGATAAAATTTTGACCAAATTATTTCCAAGGAGCTTAAAAGACTATTCTCTAAGGTGGTTCTATGATTTACTAACTCAATTATTAAATGCATTTAAACCCATTGTGGATCAATTTTTGGCACACTTCTATATTAACATTACTAAAAAATGTTTTCTATGCCCAAATTCTAAAAATCAATCAAAGAACTGATGAACCTATTAATGAGTATGTCTTGAGATAAAAGACAATGTTGTCTAAAATTACCAATCCTATGGTAGATAAAGATCTTACAAATATATTCAATCAAAGTTTAATTTCTCATTTACATGAGTCTATTATTTTCAAAAAAATCAATTCTTGCAATGACTTATGCCATATTGTTCATGATCATGAAATGAAACATCTCATTGAAAAACTTAAATATGTGGCAAATACACCAACTGCATCTATATCTAATAAAAAAATTCCATCAAACCAAGTTATAAGGTCAAAACACCCAAGTATAAAAATTAAACAACCAAAATGGTTAATTTTGTGTCATGAAAACCTAATTAGCTTGTTTTATCCAATGCACCATGGAGATAGTTTACACGCTTCCCTGAGTCTCCCTATTCATTACTCTTGTAACTTCTAGAGTGTCATATTATATCTCTCCTTCATCCTATAGAGGTTGATATGATTATAAATATACCCAAATGGTATGATATCAATGCTTATTATGAATATTTTCAAGGCCCTAGGCATTCTACAAATAAATATTTTACCTTGAAGCATAAGATCTAGGAATTCATTGATGACCAAAATATTACATTTGATGATCCTCCAAAAGAATTAGGTTTACAACTTGGTGACCACCATAAATATAAAATGTTTAAAAATTATTTAGAATATCATTTAAATGTCATATAATGTGCACCCTCCTCCATCTCATTTTAAGCACCTATTGGATGGTATTATTGGTACTTATACATAGTATACACCTCCTATGGTTCATAAAACCTCTATTAATTTTGATGATAGTAATATTAGGGATGATGACTCAGATGTTTATTCCTTATTAAGTATAGAATACCTTGATCACTATCCTATACTTGATGTTATGATTGATAATGGTGGAATCAAAAACATTTATACCATGACATTATTCACATATTTGGGCTATATAAATCATGACTTACATCCTTTGACTAAGTTAGTTAGATATTTGTTTGGGACCTCACAACAAGTTCTTGGTGAGATTTATTTACCTTTATAGGTGGGTCCTACCCATGTGGTTTCTACCTTCTCAATTATACCTTCCATGGTTGTCTTTAATATATTATTGGGATGATCTTGGATAAATACACTTCAAGCAATGCCTTCTAAAGTGCATGAATGTGTTAAGTACATTCATGCCAATTAAGTAATTATATTTTCCATAATTCCATATAAAAATAATCTTAAGCAAGAGAAATTTATACCCAATAAATTAAATATAAAACCTCCTAATTTTAATCCTCCATAAAAGGGTAAGAAACAAACAATTCCCTTTACCAGGGAGCTAGTACTTGAGAGACCATTGCATAAGAGATCCATACTAGTTCCATGGAATGTTTATATACTACATACCATATTCATTTATCTAGATCACCTACACATGTTCTTATTATTATTGTTCCAATAAAACCATGGTTCACTCAATGATGGGTTCCATGAACCCCTCATAGTCCTATTTTATATACCCAAATCATCACAAATACTATAGTGAAAAATATCTCACTTATACATGTTCCTTGGTAGCATCACCAAATTATTACACCAAGTTCATAATGGGAATAAATTTATTATTATCCTTTGTATGTGATCATAGGGTAGTATTTTCCTTTCACATATGCCTAAAAATACCACAAAAATTTAAAAAAAAAACTTCAAAAAATCCAAACATATTTTTAGCATTTACATATTTTATTAGCTCTTTAGCATATATGTTATCGGTTCCATATTGGTGTATGGCATATGAGTATTTATTATATACACATGTTTCATGCGTATTTTTTAGTGTGATTTAGGCATACATAGATACATGATTTATGCTCTTTTGGATGTTACAATTTCCCTCTATTCACGTCACTAAGACATCGTCGGCATCCACCTCCTTAATCATGATACATCTAGGTTACATCATTTTATGGTCACTTTACATTATCATGTTTGATATTATATACTACATATGATTTTATTCATGCTTATATATTTTTCATTATACTTGATATGCTATGTAATTAACATTTTTTTCTAACACATATGTATAAGGACTAATATGTTATGTTTATTTTGTTTGCTTATGCTTTCATATATTCACTTATTATAGTGTCTTTCCTTGGTTATTTGAGAATTTGACCATGATCCATTATTTTTAGCCCTCATTCCTTTGTTTTCCTCTTTGACATTTGAATATGTCATTGCTTTTTGTATGTTGCCATTGAAATATGTCATTTATTGATCTGTGGACATTAGACTATCATGTCCCTTTAATTGTGTGGATTTTGAACATGCCCCTTGTTTGAGGTCTCCTTGGACCATTGTATTTTGATTTTAAAATGAGTTTTCTTATGTGTGTGTTTTATTTATTGTTGAGATTGTATTGTTATTATCTAGATATTACCATGATCTACGTCATGTATATTAAGATTTGGTATGATCAAATTTAGCATGATTCAAAGATATATATACCTAAACATGTGCCCTTTATATGATAAATGTTAATTTAATATTTTACATGGTTATCTTATCCTTTTAATGTAAGGTAACTACCAATTTCTACTTCCCTCACCTCAAAGGGGGCATATCAATGGGGGCATGCCAAGGAGGCATAACTTCCACATTTTTTCACAATTTTAGATTTAGTGTGGGGCATGTTTCATAAACATGTTCTCCACACTTATTTAGTATGAATCATACTTATATAATAGTGGGGGCATGTTTTGGAAACTTTCCCTCCATATTGGCACTTACATTAGTTCTCAGTTTATATTATAGTGGGGTCATGTTATGGAAACATGTTCTATACATTATCACTTATATCAATTTTTATATTTATCCATATATAAGGGGGGCATGTTTTATAAAAAAATTATCCACACTTAAATAGTTTTAGATTGTCCAAATTGCATAGTTATACAATTCAGATATACATGTATGGCATAATTATATATGTTAGTACCATTGTTATACACAATATCTACATGAGACATATCTAAGGTGCATAAGTAATGTATGTCTAATATTTCAAAATAAAACTAGTTTTATAGTTTAAAGGGACTATCACCACCCACTAGGTTGAACTATTATGGATTGTATTGAGCATCTACTATAATAATTTTTTCACATTTTGTATGGTTGGGGTGATTAAATCTATCATTCTTTCCAAGTTTATAGGTTAGATTTGATTGAATCATCTAGCCTCATTAGTTTTATAGTGTGAGTTTACTTGGTTCACTCACACTCATTAGGTTATAAGCATGATTGACATACATAGTTTAGATAATCTTAATTGTTGAGTGGTAACTAATATTTTCTCCAAGGTTGGGGGCATGTTCCCTCTAATCTATTTTCATCTATTTATATATATGTATTTTCCATATTTATATTTATCCTAATCTTAGTTTTGGTGATTCATAATGATACATATTTCAAATTAAATTATCAAAAGGTAAGATGGTTTCACCAATACATAAGTGTACTCCTAAACCTTGCTCTCTTTCAATTTTAATCATTTCAATTATTTTGAATTTAGATTATATGCACAGATTATATAATGTAACATTTTCTTGGTTACATTGTAGTCACCAAAAAAGAACTCAAGTTGGACTCAAGCAAAGACAAGGTGTGTTATACATAACTAGGTATGCATTTCTTTTCCCTTAAGCTATAAATTTCATTACTAGATTAAAGAGGGTGAAATGTAGACACTATTTCTAAATTATATATCACCTCAATTTTATACACTTGGAAAATACATATCATTTATGTACCTTCATCTTCTACATCTTTCCCATTACCAAAAAGGCTTACATACACTATCTTTTTATGCCTAATTACTTATCTCTTATTCTAAACAATGTTATTCTGATGACTTAAACCTTATATCTTTCCCATAATGTTATAAACCTACTTATATTCCATCTCTACAAGTTTTAGACCTGTACCTATTTTTCAATTTTTTAGAAACTTGTGTCCTAGTCAAACATCTACATCAACACAAGTGTCCTATCCCAACACAATTGTTTAATTCCCTAAAGTCATCAAATTTAAAGATGAACTATATTCCTATTATTATCCTAAGTTATTTAATGCAAGATATTATCCAAAGAGATTGGTATAAATACAAGATCAACCCTCATTCATTCCTAACCTAGAAAAATACCTAGGGAGACTAAGGAAACTTACCTAAATCATTTTATCAAAAACTTAAGTGAGAAAATATTGTTTATTTACACATTATTCATAGGGATAACACATCTATAGGTCTAAAGTATTGAAGGAGCATCCCAAGAGCTATATTTTCCAAGTTACAATCTAGGTCATTGTTGTCCTTTATTATCATACATTTCATGATCACACACAAGCCAACATGTAGAAGATAAATAAATAAATTTGAGGCTCTCTTCTGAGTATTAGCTATGTAGGAAACACTCATTGATAGAGGGCTATTAGGGGCAGTTAGACACTATGTTCTTGCTAACCCATTTTTCCCTAAACCAATATGAAGATGAATAATTAGGGTTTTTCTATTTGACAAGGATTGATATTCTATGACATAGATATTAATGCACTAGAGTGAAGGTGGCATAAACCCCAAAATAATACAGGTGGTTGCATCCCATTTTAATAGGTATTTTATACTAGACACATGTGTCCAAGTCAAATAGTAGTATCTTTGTAGCCATCCCAATTCAGTGAAAGTCTCCATGACTAAAAAGGCATAATTTCTAGAATTGGGTGACTATTTAAAAATCCATATCTAGTATAATTTATACATTTTACAAATATATATATCTATATATTAGCATCAAAACTATCTACATATCTTGTTTTCATTTTTATTTCAATATCTAGCATTGTTGTACTTTCTATCTTTAGCATCTTAGCATAAAAATTTCATTATATGTTTTATTTGAGTTTTAAAAGTAATTGGCCTAATTTGGAGATATTATATCATCCTTTTACCTTAGTCTATATCTTACCCCTTTAACCCTATATGCCCCACATATATATATATATATATATATATATATATATATATATATATATATATATATATATATATATATATATATATATATATATATATATATATATTAAGGTTAAACAGATTGTCAAAACACACAAAATTTTAAATTCCACCAATTTGTAGTGATCACATATACAGTGACTTGGAAGATTATAGTTATAACATGGAGGAGGGAGATTGTAGAGATGAAACTAAAATAACCATCAATAAAGATCCTAATGATATAATTGGTCTTTTTGCAAACAATGTGGTTCTCAAACACAAATTTTTTAGTAAAAAAAATGTAGCCAAAGGTTTTATAACTCATGTTCTATAAAATCTTGGGACCCCTAAGTTTTGGTGTAATGGTATAAAATGTGGTAAATTTATGTTCTAAATTCTCAAATTTACTAAAACCCAAGAAATGAATAGCTTTGGAAAATTAAAAAAATAGTTTTCCATGAAACAAGAATAACCCTAATGGTTAAAAAGAGTGATTAGTTGGATGGTTTTTCCCTTATATAGGTTCATGAAAACAGTTTGAATTCTATGGTTTTGGTGTAAAATTGATCCATTTGTGCTCATCTACAAGAAAATATGTTATAGAGGTATCAATTACAAATGTACCTATTGTGATCAACACACCCCTATCTTTAAAATTTTCATATGGTCACCAACTTTAAGTTGAAAATCCCATATTCATGTCTAACTTTGGTACAAAACCTAGGAATTATGAGCTATAAGTTGATATTTTAATTTTATTATTGCTTTGTGACCTTAAAATTTCAAATATAAATGGACACTTTTTTGAATTCATTCTTGTGCACCTATTTGAATTTTAAATTATAAACATTATTAAATTTAGGGTTTAACTTTTTATTAACAGAGCTAATAAGGTATTTTGTTAAAGTATTATTTTGTATTTTTAGGTTATGTTAATCATACAAGTCATCACTCATCGACACTTTTTCCATGACATGATATAATTTTATTTCTCTATGTCTAATTTCAGTGAGATTATGACATGCAACACTTTTTCAACTCATTGACAATTTTGTGAAAAGTGGCTAACTAGGCATTTGGCCAAACCTTTTGATTTGGTAAAATCAAACATATGTTTTTATTTCTTAATTTATTGGTATTTTTAAAAATAAACAACCAATATTACACATACCCAAAGGAAATGACTACCTAAATTAGTAAAATATTTCCAAGTGCCATCCATTCACTTCATCTCCCATTGTGTTTAAATGTCTAAAATTTAAAAGGTTCTAACAAAGAAACTTAGTGAGATCAAGCCACATGGATTTGACTCACTACATCATAGAATATGTAATTAAATCCCAAGTTATAGAAATTTAACACTACATGATTCAATGAGATTATTCCATGTGGCATCATCTCATTACCTTAAGACATATAGTCAATGTGACAAATCACAAAGCTATGAACTAGGTGATGGAACAAAGAGGCACCACGTGTATTTCCTAGCACATTCAATTTTCATGTGTTATAATACATGTTATGACACATTTAATCACCATTCCTCCTCATGTACAATCAAATATAAAAACACCTAAGAGAAGTTATGAATTGAGTGATCAAATGGCATTATGACATGTGTTCATTATTAGCATAATTAGACCTAAAATATTAGTTCAATCAAATATTTGCATATATAAGATCCTGTGATATATTGATAAATTTAAACTATATAATTATTTCCAAAATTCAAATCAAGTGAATAAACAAATGAAATAATCAAAAATATGACACATGGGAAATGAAAATCTTGTGAAAGCATACGTCATAATGTCAAATTTAACTAGAAAGATACTTGACATAGATCATTACTCTATAATTATTTACCATGAATGAAATATTATGAAATTGAATTAAAATCATGTAATCTCATATATTATCCCCAACTCAACTCAATTGTTATTTTCCATCAAAAGACAAAGACAACCAAAATCTAGAGCTCTCTATCTACTCTAAAATTCTAAAATTGGCAAGCAAAATTTGAAGATTGAATGCACTGCAATAATGAATCTAGAAGAGAAACTCCCTACACCTTTTATATTTTTATTTAGCATGTAAATTGAATTAAAGGATATAGTATTTGACCATAATACTTTGGAAATAAAATTTCATCACTATTCAGCTTTGTATAATGGAACAAAAAGGGTCAAATTATATGAAGATAAAAATAACTTACCACTACCAGATAAGGAATACATTAATGATTTGTTGGATATAAAAGCCTTAGGACTTCATAAGGTATCTAAAAATATATAATTATTTCCATAAATTGATGTCTTCCATAATTTGTTTATAGTTGGTTCTTGTAACAATGGTGTATTTCATATAATGAGTATCAATGAACCTGTAGCATTCATAGTTGGACCAACAATTGAGAAATATTATGTACTTATAGATAGTGATATGGTATATGATTTTGATACCATAGAACAATTTTTGAATGAATAAAATGTTAGAGACACATTAAATTCCTAGGTAAATAACCCCAAAATAAATGTAAAGAGTAAAATCTTCCCATCATGCAATTTAGGCTAGGAGTCAAGATTACTATGGCTCTTGTGAACAAGATTTAAGGAGCCCCATATATATCATATGTATATTTTGATTATGTCCTTTAGTTTTCAATTATATTGGATGATAATCAAACTATTTCTATCAGGGAGGTTATCAGTTACAACTTGAAATAACACAAGGTGTATCCAAATAGACCAACTAAACATTTTTACATTATGTCTAATTTATTAGATGTCATGTGTGCTAAAATCACTGTTCTTGGAGAAGCTTAATGGTGACCAAGGAATGCATATATTATAATTTTTTATGACTTTAATATCTTCCACATTCACATATTTAGATGACATATATAGAGGATTGTAGATATTTTTACCCTTCTATCTACAAATATATTAATAATAAATCTCTACCCAGTTTATCATAGTAAATTAGGAGGTCATTAAAGACATTGGGAAATTATTGGTATCATGTTGATCACACTTTTATAAAACCATATGTAACCCATGTTGATCCTTTCTACCTTCCTAGACAAGTGCCAGAAAAGTTGGTAAAATAAGAGATAGATTTATAGTTATCTAAGAGTGTGAATACTAATTATAAATCATCAAAACTTGGGGTTTTCCATAAAACACCCTTAAGTATTGGTATACAATAGTACAAATATAGGATTCAAATTTTTGGAGCTTCAAAACACAAATCATAGTTATATTTTATCTTGGTAGAGTATAGACACTAGGATCCTTATGTTATAATATCCCAACATATAAAAGATCATGGAGGAATAATAAAGGCTAATTATGGCCATGTTAATTATTCACATGACTACATTTTTATGGATAAAGAAGATGATTCTGAAGGATGGATTAATATTCATGGAGTGGGTATCACAATGGATATTACTCAAAAGACCTAATATGACCCACACATAAATAAATGTGATATAATTCCTGCATGGGTACTTAAATAAGAACTATTAGGGAGACTAATGAATAATTGACTAAAAAGATACTCAAAAGCTTCCACCTCCTAAGTCTCCACAGCTTAGGTTTATACATTATACATGGGAAATCCTTTGATCTATCCTATTATTGTTTATTTTATTCTCACAATTCAACCCACTCATCCACCTCCATCAACACAATCATTGGTAGTCAATCAGGACCTAACAATGTTTACTTCAGTTGGACCAATTCTAGTTATTCAAGCAAAGAGGGTATTACCTAGTTTTTTCAGTCCTTCCCAAGAATTTTGAAATAAAGAACAATTTAATTAGGAAGGTTTGGTATAAATGTAAATGTGAGAACAATATATAGTAAAAAGGAAGTAATTGAATTATAACAAGATGTGTTCTAAAATACACCTTTACATGTGTAGTTTAATTTTATTTATCCTCATAACACACAATCAAAGGTGGTTAAAACATAAAAACAAGAGTTTGTAGTTATGAAGGTTATTGATCTAACCACCATTTTACAAACACTTCAAATAGATACATCAAACACTAGTGGAATCAATTATGCATACACTATAATAACCACTACTACACATGATACATGTCCTCTTTCCCCTCTTTCTAGTGTTGCTCTAATTTTTAATATTCATATCATTACTATAAATTCCATAGTTTTTGTTGATTTAATAGGTATTTTTGATCTTTTGTCTAGTATTATTAGTATCCATATTATTACAATTATTACTATTCTAATAAATTCATTGATTGGTACTTTGATTACTTCCATAGACACTCTTTTTTAGCATTGTATTATTTCCTAAATAAATAATAAACTTGACCCAGTATCCTATTTCATAGTTTGAGGATAAAGTAGACCAATGGGCACCTTTTCCTAGGTATTTCCATGCCTTTAGTTTATCCCATATATTCCTCCATTATTACAACTATTCAGGAGTCTCCCAATGTGTTTATGTACATTATTTGTACTCCATTGAAGATCAAGGTTTCTAGAGAGAAAATGGTTAATCCTCCTTTTCCCACATCCCCTTAATCCACTCATCCAACACTCATGGTACATCCATCCACTATTTCATACAATCCTACTTCACCCCCATAGTTTGATTCTGATTCTGAGCAAGTATTGGCCTCATTGTGGATGCAAAAACTACAAATAGATAAATTATATAAGAAACAATTAGTGTTGATCAAGCCACCAAAGATTAACCTTGAATTTGATGAAAGTAATAATAAACTAAAGAGGAATAGAAAATGGAAAATATCTGGAACTAAAAAGGAAATTTAATTAGGAAGAGAATGAGAACTTTTAGACTGGCAAAGAAAATAAATACATAGCCTAAAGAACATGATGAATTTGAATAAGACCCTAAAACTATAGTAGATACTACAGGTGGTGTATTAAATAAAATGTTCAAAGGTATCAATCAATCAATCTATATATATATATATATATATATATATATATATATATATGTATGTATATATATATATATATATATATATATATATATAACCCAGTGTTGAGGTACATTCCTATTGTTGGTATTGTGACATTAATGTTTTCATTGATGTTAAAGGTTTGGGAGTGTCAGTGATGTCCTAGAGATTGTTGAGATGCATGGTATGTAACAAGGAAACCAAGTGATAATGTAACCAGAGAGAATTTTAAGGAAACCTATTTTCTCTCTATTAAGAGATAATTTGAAGGCAACCTAGTAATTCTTTGAAATTTGATGACATGTCAAGGTTAAGATCAAGACACAAGGTAAGCATACTTTTGAGAATTAGTCTTAAGGAGCATTATCATATCATGAGCATGTGTGTGAAGATGGTGGTCTGGTAAGATGGATACACATAAGTATGAGTGGATGTTTATTATTTCTTAATCATGCATATGAAGTTTTTAAACACTCAATAAAGTTTTAAGGTAAACATTCAAGGGTATGGTCTTAAGCCTAAGCATGTAACCAGACTAGTCCTAGACTCTGCCTGACCTAATGAGGAGTCTTGAGGTGTTATCATGAATTAAAATAATTGGTATATCATGTGAAAATATTTTTTACACTATGTTAAAATGTTTATAAGGTATACAATCTTTCAGAAGAGGTTTCTAGGTCAGCTCTTGGCTTAGTCTTTGCTTAAAGAGACCTAGTGAGAAGACACAAGCTTGGTAGCATCATGAGGAGAGAATTATAAGGATTTTAATAATAATTTATTAATTTTTAATCATTTTATAAGGTCATATGACATGATTTTTAATAGTATAAAAATTTTCAAAATGTGTTTAAAGTCTAAGTGTGACTACCAGTTCAAGGCCCAATATGCAAAGAGACCTAGTGTGGCCTAATGAGGGGTCAAGACCAATTTCAAAGGTCATAAATATCATGAGATAATTTTCATATGTGTTTTAGGTTGTATCAAGTTTTTTTTATCAATTCCCAAGTCAAAATATTAAGGAGAAGGCATGAAATGTGGTCTTGATGTTTTCAAAGTACATAAAATGAGGTATAACAGACTTGAAAAGAATTTAATTATGCTTCTTGGCACATGACACCTTTACATGAGATATTCATAAGTTCATGGAATTTATGTAAGGTTAATATATCAAATATTCTAACATTGGTTTTAGAGTTGAGTGAAAATCCTTTATGAATGATTATTCAAAATAGAAGGTAGTCTAAACCCTCCTAAAACCCTCATAGTGACCTAATAGGGAAGATATTATTTTTAATGTATAATAATAGATTTTATTACTGATTTTAATTATTTTATCATGTATAGGACTCTCCAAGTTTCTCCAGGTGACATTGGTATGTCAGAAGAGTGAGTGGAAGCTAAAAAAAAACCCTTATTTCTTAGAGTTTTGAAGTAGTAGGCAGGGTTGACTAGGTCAAAGCATGAAATTTATTAGAGGTTTAATTAGAATACATATATATTTATATCATGGTGTTTTTAATTATGTTTTAGACCTCAAATAAGATAAACTATTCATGGAATTTGGTTTGTCACTAAAAAGGCCTAAAGAGGAAGACAGTGAGAAAACCATGCAAAAGTGAGAATGAGATTAAGGATGGATTGCAGTGGATTAGGAATGGATCCAAATGCATGGGTTTATTTTTAAATAAATATATCACATTTATCCATTTAATATAATATTTGGATATGCTTATATACAAGCATTAATTTTATCTCAAAATGACCTGTCTAACATGGTAAGGTCTATGTAGGGTGAAGACATGAGATTGGTCTGTAAGACCAATATTGATATTTAAAATTATAATGTATATATATATACACATTATTATTTTAAATATCAATATTGGTCTTACATACCAATCTCATGTCTTCACCCTACATAGACCTTATCGTATATATGTATATATGTGTGTGTGTATATATATATATATATATATATATATATATATATATATATATATATATTCTTAAGGATCATATAAACTCATTTTAATTTCATAAAATTATTCACATAGGTGTTTTAAGTCTTGATTTCAATGACTATCATTTGGAGCTATAGGCAGTTTTCTATGTATGAGTGAGAATGATGTTCCTGAGTCATTATGCACAAAGTTGAAGAATCAAATGAATGTGAATTTTTTTTATATGTCTCATAGGTTAATTTTAATTCATTTTTATTCATTATAAATTACAATTAAGGTGTGAAAATTCAAAGGTTATTGTGTGGTTTTTTAAGCTTGTATGCAGTTTTGAGTGAGCATATGGAAATGATTAATTTGAGGTATTTTTACCTATATGGTGAAATATAATGGAATTTTTGATGAACATAAGGTCATGTATTTTATATCCATGTATTTTTTTAATGTTTTTATTTATAAAATATGAATGTATACTTCAAATATGCATGGTAGACTTTCTAGCAGTAAGAAGGCCTAATTGCAAGTAGACCTAATGGTGTGGTTCAAGGAGTGAAATGAGATGAATGGTGTTGGGTACATAAGATTATATTATCATGGGTATAATTTAATTATATTTAATTTTTTTCATCCATTTTTTGAGGCTCAATATGTTCCAAGATGGTATAAATGAAATGTGTGCTTTGAGAAGGCTTAATTATATTGGGTCTCTATTAGGCCTAATGTTGATTTTGGTCCTTATGAATGATGATAGACCTATTTAATGGGTATTTAAATTATGATACATTTTTATTTATATATTAAAATGGTGATATAATTATGGATATTTTTATGTCCAACCAAGGTGGGTGAGAGAAAGAGTCAAGTATAAAACGGTCTAATAGGCCTGATATGACTAATTAGTATATTGAGGATATGAGCGAATGAAATAGAAGTTTAGAATCCAAGTAGATGGATTAAATTACATAATATATGTGTGTTTAATATGTCAATAATATATATAATTAATTTTATAGGTTGTGATCAAGGTCATATGACCTCATTCTACCAATAAAAGGGCTAGTTGAGTGAAGATGCCTAATAGGTTGTTTGAGAGATAAAAGAATGTGAAGAGAAAAAGGAGGTGATCATCATTATTTGAGTGATAAATAGGTGTAAAAATGTGATAATATGTTATAAGTGTATAATTTGGTGCTGATCCACATAGGGGGTTGGTTCCTCTTTACAATTTGGTGCTTGTTAAAGGACTAATTGGGTTGGTACTTGACTACTGAGAGGTTGGTGCTCCCTGTGGGGTTGGTGTGTCACTAAATCTTGATCCATTGATAATAATACTATATTCTAAGATGTGTTTCAATGGTTTTTATCCTTTATGATGGTTTCCCACATATCTCTTATGTTCTTATGTTGTATGTTTTTATAGATGCTTGTTTATGCATTGATTAATGTATGTATGTGAATGAATGTTTCATGGATGATAAGTGAAATTGAATAATTATTTTAAGGAAATTGATTCACCCCCCCCCCCAAATATTATTATTTATACTTATAACATTTATTATAAAATCAGCTCCTTTGGATCATGCCTAATATCCTAAAGGAGATTCTAAACAAGCAAAGATGGCTAGTCAAGCACAAGGTGGTTTCTCTACAAGCAAGGCTTCATTGTTTAATGGATCTAATGATTATTTTTATAGTGTCAGGATGATAACATATTTGATGTCTCAATATAATTATGTTTAATAATTAATTTTGGATGTATATACTACACCCCCTATTTCTATAACAAATGCAATAAGTAAAAAGGCTAGTGATAACAATTTAAAAGTAATAAATGGTATTATGTGTGGCCTATCAGAGGAAGAACTTATGAAGATGATGAATTGTATGTCTTTAAATATGGGACAATTTAAATACTATCCATGAGGTATAATCCAAGGTGAATTTGGCTAAGTTACAAACCCATAGAATATAGTTTGAAAGCCTAAAGATGAATGAAGATGAGACCATTGTATCCTACTTGTTGAGGGTTACTGAAGTGGTCAACATCATAAGAGGCCTAGGTGAAAAAATTGAAAGAGTCTACTATTGTTCAATTTTTTTTTGAGATATCTAACTCCTAAGTTTGATTCTAAATTATCTATTATTGAAGAGATGTAAGATCTAGATAAGCTAGAGATGGATGGACTTCATGGGACCCTAATAGCCTATGAGATGAGGACAAGTGAAGGAAGACCTAAAAAGAAGGAATATGCATTCAAAGCAGAAAAAAATTTAAATAATAATAAGACACAAGGTAATAAGTTCAAATATAATGATGATTTTGATATTGATGATGATGAGTTGATAATTATGTTTGCAAAAAAACTGAAAATAGGTTCAGGTAAATACAAGGGTAAGTTGTTATTTAAATGATTTAATTATGGAGAGATTGGACACTTTGCTAATAATTTACATCATAATCATAAATCAAAGGATGATGAAGGTCATGATGATGATAATAAATCATATGGGTCTGATAAGAGCAAGAAAATATTTAGAAAGTATGACAAAAAGAAGTTTTTTAAGAGAAAAAGAAACTTTTACACCAAGGAAGATTGAAACTCATCTAATGAGAGTGAGATAAGTGATTATAAGAGTGATCATGAAGGTGATGGTCCTATTTTCAATCAGTTTCTCTTCATGGCTAAGGAGGCAAGCTTTTCAAATCAAGAATATTCCATGTGGTTTGGAGGTGTTCTTGGTGATTCAGATGAAGAAGAAGATGAGGTGGACTTTGAGGCTGATTTGATGAATGATATAGATTAAATAAATATGTTTAATAATAATAATAATAATGAGTTGATGAGGTCTGTTATCAAATACAATGAGGAGCAGATCAATTTTTTTGAAGATAGATTAAGCAACAACTCTAAGGAATAAGAAAAAATAGTTAAACAAGTGGAGACTCAAATTGAGATTGTGACAACAAGCCTACAGGATAAATAAGAAGTATGTACAAGGTATGTAGCTAAACTAGATTCCTTGAGAGATTAGTTGTATCAAACATCAAATAAGTTAAAGTCATTTATGAAATTTGAAAATAGTATCAATGATATAGACAACATCCTGAGTAGTCAAAATATTGATAATGACAAAATAGGTCCTAGTTTCAATGGAAACCAAAATAAGAACACTAATGTGATCAATAAGGTCAATGGTTAATCAAGGAATGATGGTGTTGGAAGAATGAAGACCAATCCTATCAAGCAACCTAATACTATAACGTATGTTAATCCTTTCAATGGTTATTATTATTCATGTAACTAATTTGGTCATAGAGTAAGGCATTGTAAAAGACCCTCCAAGAATGAATATGCATGGAACTATGAGGAGAATCATCAATCAAGAGGTATGGGTAATGGTGTGTTTCCATCAAGAATAATAGTGTGTTTCAATTATCAAAAGGTTGGTCATATTGCAAAGTTCTCTAAGTATGGATTCCTAAGTCAAAACTAAAAAGTTGATGTCCCTAGAGTGCTAGAAAGAAACAAGGTAGTGAGTGCAAACCAAAGGTAGCTAAGGTGAATGATGATCAGTCAACAAGTCCAAGGGGAATTTTTACTATGGTGGAGTATAGTTTAGATGAAAAAGAGTGCCAATAATTATCCCTATAATCTTAGATTGTGGATGAAGGATTCAAGATAAATAGACCAAATCATAATGTTGTTCAAATGAAGATTGAAGAGGTTAAGCCAAAAGGGCTTTTCAAACCTAAGAGGATCATGAAGATAGTTCAATCTATTAAGGACATGAATATCTAGGAATCTCTTGAACTTATGTTGTTTTAGTACCCAATAGAGAAGAGGTGACTCCATTAGGTTTCATGGAGGCACTCAACCAGTGAGCAAAAGCATGATGGATGCTTGGTCTTAGGAGGAGCTTTGTGCTCTTTATTGATATTTAGATCTAGTTTTTGGTTTATAGTTTGTTAGAGGTGTGATTACAAGATATGGGTTAAAAATAATTTATATGATGACTTTATCAAACCAAGTCACATTCATGATAGTGTCTAAATACTTCATGGAGATAAGAGGAGCCAAGTATGCTCCAAGAGTAGGTGTGTTTACCAAGAATATCTATAGCAATTGGTTGTGAGCCTAGTTTGTGTTGAGTTGTTGAAAAAGAGAGAAATAATGATCTTTTTTGGAGAGAAAATGTGTGTTGTTATAGGTCCAAGGATTAGATAGTTATCAAGAGATGACCCAGTGTCATTAATGTCTAATAGGGATAAAGATAAAATTAGGAGAAAGACTAGTTTGAAGAAGATCCAGTTTGGGGAGATGAGAATGATAAGGTTTGTTTGATTTTTTTCCATCAATGAAAAAGGGTGAGATTGTTGAGGTATGTTCATTTTTTTGGTATATGACATTAATTTTTTCATTTGTGTCAAAGGTTTGTAAGTGTCATTGATTTCCGAGAGATTGTTGAGATGCATGGTAAGTGACAAGGAAACCAAGTGACAATATGATAAGAGAGAATTTGAAGGCAACCTATTTTCTCTCTATTGAGAGAGAATTTTAAGGAAACCTAGTAATTCATCTGATTTTGATGACATGTTAAGGTCAAGATCAAGACACAAGGTAAGCATACTTTTGAGCACTAATCTTAAGGAGTGTTGTCATATCATGAGCATGTGTGTGAATATGGTGGTTTATTAAGGTGGATACACACATGTATTATTGTATTTTTAATAATTATTAATCATGCATATGAAGTTTTGAAACACTCAGGAAAGTTTCAAGGTAAACATTTAGGGGTATGGTCTTGAGCCTCAGCATGCAACCAGACTAGTCCTAGACTCTGCCTGACCTAATTAGGAGTCTTGAGGTATTATCATGAATTAAAATGATTTTTATAACATGTTAAAATATTTTTGTCACTTTTTAAACATGATTATAAGGTATAAAATCTTTTAGAAGAGGTTTCTAGGTCAGATCTTGGCTTAATCTTTACTTAAAGAGACCTAGTCAGAGGACACAGGCTTGGTAGCATGATGAGGTGAGAAGTCTACATATTGTAAGAATAAGTTTGGTATTTAATCATGTTATGAGGTCATATTATATGATTTTAAATAGAAAAAGATGTTTCAAAATGTGTTCTGGATCAAATTTCATGCTCTTGACATCACACACACAGAGAGTTCGAGAGTACTAGAGGCCTAATGACACTAGACCACCGATAAGTGGTCTACCCTAGCTTGTTAGTTTTTTATTTAGTTTATTAATTATGTATTTATTGTGGGGAAATGGGAGAGTTAAAAATCACAATTTGGGATATTACCTTGAGTTATGATTTTGCACTCACAATCTAAGATGTTGAGGTCAACTTTCATGGTTTTACAAAATTATAACTAATGATGTGTGACTGGTAATTTAAGGCCCAATATATAAAGAAACCTAGTGTGGTATAATGATGGGTAAATACCAATTTCCAAGGTTTCAAAGCTCATTATATCATTTTAAGAGGTTTGATATATTGTATCAAGTCTTTTTACCAAGTATTAGGTCAAAATTTGAAGGATAAATCATGAAATGTGTTCTTGAGGTTTTCTAAGTGCACAGAATGAGGTATAACATACCAAATAATAATTTTCTTATGCTCATTTACTTATGAAACCTTTACATGAGATCATAATAAGTTTATGGAAGTTTTTGAATGTTCTTATCTCAAATTTCCTATCATTTTTTTTGGATTTGAGGTGAAATCCTTTATGAATGATTGTTCAAAATGGAAGGTAGTTTAAACCCTCCTAAAACCCTCATAATGACTTGATAGGGAATATCTTATTAGAAATGGATCATAATGGATTGGATGACATAGTGTAATTATTTTATAATATATATGAATCTCCCAAGTTTCTCTAGGTGACATTTGTATCTTACAAGAGTGAGTGGAAGTTATAGTAAAATCCTTATTTATTGGAGTTTTGATGTAGTGGGTAAGGTTGATTAGGTCAAACCATGAAATTTATTATAGGTTTAATATTGAAACTTATATATTATGAACATGGTAGTTAATAATTATTTTTTATACCTCAAATATGCTAAACTCGTCATGGAATTTGGCCTATTACTAAAAAGGACTAAAGAGGAAGATAATAAGAAAACCATGCAGAAGTGAGGATGAGATTATAGATAGGTTGAAGTGGATTAGGTATGGATAAAAATACATGGGGTTATTTATTAATACTTATATCATATTTCCCTCTTGAATATGATATTTGGATATTCTTATATACAAGTAGAAATTTGCTCTCAAAGTAACCTATCTAACATAGTGAGGTCTGTGTAGGGTGAAGACATGAGATTAGTATGTAAGACCAATATTGATATTTAAAATTATAATGTATATATTTAAATATGTTATAATTATGTTTAATTATAATATAAACCCATTTTAATTTCATAAAAGTGTTCACGCATGCATTTTAAGTCTTGATTTTCGTGATTGTCTTTTGGAGTTATAAGCAATTTTCTGTGTATGAATGAGAATGATGTTCCTGAGTCATTATGCATAAATTTAAAGAATAAAATTTAAATTAAGTTGTTAAATATGTCTCATAGGTTCATTATAATTCATTTTTATTCATGATAAGTTCATATGAAGGTGTGAAAAGTCAAAGGTTTTTGACTAGTTGTTGAAGCTTGTATGCAGTTCTGAGTGAGCATATGGAAATGATCAATTTGAGGTCTTTTGACCTATATGGTGAAATATAATCAAAAAATTATAAACATAAGGAAATTAATTTTATATCCATGTTTTTTTTAATGTTTTTATGTTGAAAATTTTAATATATACTTCATATATTCATGGCATACTTTATGGCAGTAAGAAGGCCTAATTGCGAGTAGACCTAATGGTGTGGTTCAAGGAGTGAAATGAGATAAATGGTGATGGGTATCTAATGTGATATTTTAAATGGTATAATTTAAGTTTTTTTTTAAAAATTAATCCATTTTTTTATGCTCAATATTTTCCAATGTGATCTAAGCTGAACATGTGCTTTGAGAAGGCCAATTGCATTAGGTCTCTATTAGGCCTAATGGTGGTTTCGGTCCTTATGAGTGATGACCAACCTATGTAATGGGTGTTTAAATTATTATTTAAAAAAATTATATATTCAAATGGTTATAAAAGTATCGATATGTTTTTTCCAACCAATGTGGGTGAGATCAAGAGTCAAGTATAAAAAGAAGGTCTAATAGGCCTAATTTGGCTAGTTAGTACATTGAGGATATGAGCGAATAGAATAAAAGTTTGGAAAATAGGTAGAGGTATTTAATAACGTTATATAGTTATTTTTAATATGTCAATAATATTTAATATGAATTATATATGTGATTAGTAAGTTCATATGACCTAATTTTGCCAAGAAAAGGGCTAGTTGAGCGAAGAGGCCTAATAAGATATTTGAGAGAGATAGAAGAATGTGAAGAAAAAAAAAGAGGTGATCATCATCCATTGAGTTATAAATAGGTGTCAAAAAAATTTCATAGGCTATAGGTGGATGATTTGGTTTTGAGTCACCTAGGGGTTTGGTGTCTCCTTGCAAGTTGGTGCTTGCTAAAGGACTGGTTGAGTTAGTGCTTGACTAGTGAGGGGTTGGTACTCCTTATGGGGTTTATGCCTAAATAAATATTGATCCATTTCTTATGGGAATATGTTTCAATATATTTTTTATTTTATTGTATTCCCCATGAGGTTTTCCCACATATATCATGTGTTCTTATATTGTATGCTTTTGTATATGTTTGTTTATGCATTGATTAATGTATGTATGTGAATGAATGATTCATGGATGATAAGTGAAATTGAATTATTATTTTAAGGAATTTGATTCACCCCCACCCCCCTCTTATTATTTTTAATTCCAACACCTAGGGTATAATCCCTAGAATATGTGTTATAACAAGTACAGAGATCTACATCGATGGTCTATGATTTAGTATGTTCAATTCATAAATCACATGAAGAATCACAACCACATTGGATAAGAGTGGTAAAGTTCCATGAATCACTAAATATATTGGATTCTAAGATATACACTATAATCAAAGCATATAATTTAAAATTAATATATAGGTTTTAATTTATTGACACTCCCAAGCATAATCTTAGCCCATATTATGTGAACAACATGAAAGATGATCTCATGGAGTAGAAATTGACAATGGAGCTAGTAAAACAATTAACTATCCAAGATAATTAATCCACTGACTTACTTGGAGATATATAAAATCACACACACACACACACACATAATTAATAAGGGGGGATAATTTATAAGACATATTTCAATATCTTTATTCAAAATTTATTAAGAATTTTAAGCTAAAATTAAAGACACAACTCAAGTAAAAAGAGACTTGGTCATTTAGTTGGTCACATTTGTTAAAGAAAATATTGATCATGTATAATCATTTGAGAAATTATTTTATATTTTAATGATTACTCATAATACTTTTATGGACAAATTTCTTGTTTTATCTAAAATTCCCATCATTAACTTTTGAGTTTATTGAATTTTATTTCTAAACATGTTGTAAAACTTATAAGGAAAATAATGAATGAGAACAACTAGTTGCAAGAACTTCACAAGTTTAGAACCATAGTTGCACCTTATTTCAATACATAATCAATAATTTGGACCACATTATTACTATACTTAGCAGTTCATCTATAGATAATACCACATCATCAACACCAATTTCTAGGGCATTTAGTCCAAATTTACCAATTTGACATCTATTCAAGTCATCTTCAATTATCACTAACCATTCTATTTTGATGTCATGATCCAATTTTGGGAGTTATATATTTGTCATGCATATTTATATATTTGATTCGAGAGTAAGAAACTTTTTAATTGATGAGTTAAATTAAAAGGAGAACTTATTCTTAATATTTTTACATGCGGTCCAATTTTGAACACGAGGTAGTGCCCATCCATAATTATATATACAAGTGTCTCACAAATTGTAAAAGGAGGATAATTTTTGGAAATTAATACAAACAAGGAAATTTTTATGATAATTTTGTGAGTTTGTGTGAATGTGATTTTTTATTCTAATTTATATGTTTCATTGAAAAATTTCCATTAAGTTAATATCTGTAAAAGGTTGTGTGACTATTTTGTTTTATAATTATTGATATTAAACTAATTGTTAGTTTGAATGACCACTTATCATTGATCACACTAATTATTGCATATAGATAGGGATGTGTTATGCAATCTAGTTCTAACCATATATTTGATGATGTATATAGAATTTATTGTAGTTATTTCCTTTGGTCTTAAATTGTGTTTGTATGTATATTATGCTAACAATAATTTGTAGTAGGCACTAGTTCTTGTATGTTTGCTCAACCTATGATAGAAGAGGTTGGCTTGGTAGGGTTTGTTCCTTAGTTGAACCATAAAACCCCCTTGTTTTTTTCCTTACTTTTCCCTCTTTTTTAATTTCTTTGAATAATCTTAACTTAGGTTTGATCCACTCATCCATCTTGACTCAATCTCAAACATCAGTCATATCTTAGCCATATGTGGGTAATAACCACTTTTCTCACCACTATTCCACCACATAGTTATTATAAAACCAAATAATCCACAACTCATGCCTTACAATGAATTATTCACTAATACTAAAATTTTAGAGGTCTCCTCATAAGAATACATGGTACACATAAAAACCACATCAACAAGATTTTATCTAGGGCTAAAAGGAGGGAAAACCTCTAATTGTGATATTCACTTTAGTTTCACATACTAGATCCACTAGTGAGATTAACAAGGTCTAATTCTAGTTTTAGTCTACTATTATTAGCACCTTTATAGTTTCATCAAAGGCCCAAATCAGATAGAGGTATCCCTAAGAGAGTTATTTTTTAGCCAAATTCACTAACCCAAGGATCCAATGTCAACATTTTACTATGGCTTGGTTAGTTGGTTTATCTATCATCATAGTTGATGTAGTCCCTAATTTACCTAAAAATCCATAGAAGTATCTTCTTACGTTCTCCCCTTCTAGGGGATGAACTACAAAAGAACACATGAAAGATTTCAAGACTAATATAGGGTTAATTAATGTAATTTATGATATGTTACATGTAAACTAAATCCTTTCACCTTAAAATACATTACTTATGACTATTTTCTTGACCTTATAGAGAGTTTAGTCACATCATGAGCCTAATGTCATGATGCATTTATGGCATAATTCATGAAGGTTACTAGTCCTAGTGCCATACACCAACATTTTTATAGTATGAGAACTAAATGAACCAATTAGATCATTTAATGATATATTTCAAAATATGTACACCCATGTGGACACTTCTTATAGGCCTAATTTTATTCTAGCCTTGGATATGTACAAAAATGTCAGGATCCCATGACTGAAATATTCTTGTGTAGGGCCCTGAATATCAATAATTTGTCTAACACCTATGCAGATGACATTAATATTGATAGATAATTGAATCCTTAGTTATAACCTTCGGTTATAATTAACATCAATATAAACTTACCATCTTTAATTCCTATTCCCATCGTTAATCCAAATATAATGGCCAACAACCAGAACTAGGTTTACACTCAAATACCTTGGTCCTATACTATACCAAACTAGAATATGAGTTTTTTGAATTAGCCTACATGAACATATAATTATAATAATTATAACTAGTCCTTAGTATTATTTAATAATTCCACTATATATGGAACAACTTTTTATTCCACTAAGATTGAATTAGATGTCATTTATCGCATGGTCAAGAAACTTAGCAATGAGTTCTTAAACATGTATAAATGATTGAAGAACATTGTAGGGGAGCCAACCAATATAAATTTTACCTTTCAAAGATAAAATATATTATTCAATAGGATAATAAATAATTTATATCTTCATCATAACAAACTACTCGAGATAAATATTTATGAGGCTACCATGCCTAACTAGTGTAGAGTCCATAACACTACCCAACATGGTGAATTCTATTTCATAGAATTATGCATTGAATTTGAGATATTCTATAAGTAAATGGAAATATATGATTTTTTTCTTGATAATAAAAATTCATCCATATCATGTGTTTCCAATACGTCCAACATTGGCATGATGTTTGATACTTTTGATTTCCCATTTTTTGTAGAGGATGAGAATGAGCCAAAAGACAAAACATATGAGATACATGATTTTTTATCAATTAAATATAAATAAATACAATATAAATAATAAAAATCAACAAACTTACACAAATTTTACACCTCTAAATAATAGGGAAGTCACTCCTCATGATCCAATAGCTAATAACAATCCACCCCTCCTAAAGGAAATGATCAACCACAACAAGATGATCCAAACAATAAGAGTGGATAAAATATAGTCAAAGAAATGAATAATATAAATTAAAATATTACTCTTCATGAGTTGGATTAGATCACATAATAAAGAGAGATTTTAATCAAAGTGTTGACTAGCAGTTCCTCTACTGACAAATCAAACACTGCACATGCAAATGTGGCCATCTACATGGATAAACCCAAGGTCCCACAATTTTTAATAACTATAAAATTGATTTTAAAAAACATATGTAATTCTTAGGTTGACTCAAGTGCTTCATATAAAGTGATGCCAACTAGCATATGTAAAAAATTAGAATTGACTATAGATAAGTGAGAAAAATGGTATTATATTTGTACAAATATTTAGTCCTAGTCATTTAAGTAATAATAAAATCAGGGATGCAAATTGATTATAAATCATGTCTATAATCACATTGAAATTATTATAGTTGAAACTCTATGATTTTATGGTCTACTCCTAAGTTATGAATGGGCAAAAACATTAAATGGATACATGTCAATAGATTTTTTGCACATGTGGTTGCCTTGGAAAGGAGTAGCCAATTAGATCAGGCTCCACATAGAGACAAAGATGAGGTATATTATCATATAATATAATAAAAAAAATGAAAGGGTCAACTTTGCATCATCTCATGTGGGATTTTACACTTTCATAATAAAGTTTGAGAATTGTGAAAAAGAATTTAAAGGTCATTCATAGCTGTGGACCCTATATTTCAATGGTTATCAACCTAAGAAGGGTTCAAGTGTAGGCATAAATTTGATTCATATAGAGGATAATCAATATATTTATGTATACATGTTACATTTTCCTTTTACCAAAAACTATGTTGAGTATGAGGCTTTAATTCTCAGATTGTAGTTTTCAGACAAGCACAAAGTTAATAGTAATTAATGTTGGGGGATTTAGATATAGTTATTAATTAGATCATAAGTAGGTATCAATGCAAGATTTCATATCCTAAATAAGTAAAAACATAGAGCATGGGACCTAATCAAGTCATTTGAATCATTCAATATAAAGTCTATCCCAAGGGAAGAAAATCAGATGTCAAATTCACTAGATGTATTAGTAAAAACTTTAGCACCACTCCAAGAATCTAAGATGAATATATTATTTATAGAACTAGTTCCTTACCTTTTAGTCCTAGATGACATGGATAATTTTTACGTGTTCGATGATGACAAATAGATTGTATATCTCATGAAAAATTTGGGTGCTTTTAAATCTTAGACCATTAATAATAATGACTATGATATAATAAGTGTAGAAGAAGTTGGGAATGATGGCATCCTAAAGCTGAAATAAAATAGAATACCTATCAAGTTGGTGTCACTATAATGAGCCTTTTACATATATTTTCAAGCTAAAAAATATAAGAATTCTAGAACTAACGATTTTGACTTTGTTAAAGTTAATCTAAGAACAAAATAACATCCTCAGCATGTCAACATTAGACTAAGTTGTTTCAAACAAGAAAAATTAAAATTAAAATATTTACTAACTAAGTACAAAGATGTGATTACATGGACTTATGAAGATTTAAATATTTTTGATCCCAGAGTTATCAAGCACACCATACATCTTAAATATGATCACAAGCCTTTTAGACAAAGACTAATCAATCTCATTTTTGAGCCTCTCATTCAGAAATAAGTCTAGAAAATATTGAAGGATAAAATCATATTTCCTAACAAACACTTTACTTGATAATGTTTTTAAGGATTATAAATGTAGGTGCCACTTTACCCATGGATTTTGATTTTTAAGGATTCATTAGTAGATGTATCATTATTTACATGGATGGTTTGACCATCTTTTATAAAGATAGAAAAGATCATTTTTCCCACATATATAGAGTATCTGACATATGCATAAGGTATGGGATCTCTCTAAACCCAAATAAGAATATTTTTGGGGTCATAAAAAGTAAATTATTAAGTCATGTTATCACTAAATAAGGTATATCAATTTATCATGAAATATTTCAATCTATTTCAAAAATTCTATATCCTAACAACAAAAAGGAACTCAAATCTTTCTTTGGTAAGATGAAATTTGTTAGAAAGCTCATCTCAAGTTGTTGAGTTATGGAGCTAAAAGCTTCACTAGATGAGCAAATACAGAGGTTGCTGGAGTTACACAGTCGCCGACATCAGTCAGGAGTCGACCAGAATCTATCGACATCGGTTATGGATCGGCTGACATCGGTCATATGCAGATAAACAGGGACTGATGTCGGTCACCTACGCATTCTAGAAGTCTATTTTTGAGGAAGAATAGATTGTTTACATGAAAAGAGTAACTGTTAGTTTTGAGTTTGCATTTCTATTTTTGGCAGGACAAATTTGAACCTTTGATTAAGAGGTGTATCTAACGGTGGAGAATGCATAGCTCATGAATCCTAGTATTATATAATAGGGTTAGATCTTCATAGTTTGTAAGAGGAAAAAGGGTAGACAATTCAAGGATTGAATTGGTTGTAATTGAGAGAGAGAACTCTTGAGGGAAAGAGATCTGTACATCTAAGAGGTGTGGAAGAAAGAGAGATTTCTTCATTGTATTTCCTTTTGGAAGAGTTTAATACAAGTTTTCATTGTTTCTTGTATCTCTTATTCTTTGTTGTTTCTAATTTCTAGCTACTTGTTAATTCTGGTTTAATTTTGTGTTTAGTTGCTTATACAAAAGTAATCAATGGTGTTGTAAGATCTTAACACAAGTTTTGTAGAAATAGTCAATCCATTTAATTTTATGTTGAAGTAAGATGCAAAAATATAATACACACCAGAGGTAAATAAATCATTTCAAGATATTAAAATTGCCATCACTCAAGCTCTAGTTCTAATCAGCAAAAATTTTAACAAGGATTTCTTCTTATGTTCATTTGCATTAGAACATAGTATAGCAATAGTGCTCACCAAAAAACTAAATGACATTAAACATCCCATTGAATTTATGATCATTAATTTGAATAATGAAGAATTAAAATATTCCATGATACACAAGTTGATCTAGACCTTAATCAAAGCTATAAATAAATTCAGACATTACATTCTAAGAAATAAGACATGTATTATAGTCCCAAACCCAATAGTCAAGCTTACATTTGGGCATAATAAGTTGGGTGAAGGAAGAGGAAATTTGATAGTCAAGATATAATAAATTAATATGGAAATCAAGCCTGCTAAATTGGTACATGCTCAAGGTATTATCCAACTAATGATGGAGACTTATCCATGCATCTCCATCGAATCGATCAATTAAACTCAAGTAGCCATAGGTGTTGGTATGCCTAGATTATTCATTATTTAATTATAGACACATGCTCTCTTAAGTTAAATAGAGATCAAAGGTAATCACTCAAGCTCAAATTGACATTGTATATGATCAAAAAGGGTGTCCTTTGTCAAAATAATTATGAAGTCATCTATCTAAGATGCATTTCCAAAGAAGAAGTCATTGGCATCTTAGATAATTTCCACTTGAAAATTGGTAGTGGACACCCATCAGGTTATATTAAAACTCTTTAAATTCTAAGGATGGGTTATTATTAGTCTACTATTTTTAAATATTTCCAAAATCATGTATTAAATTACTACCAATTACAAGTGTTTTGGAAAATAGATATCCATACAACCATGCCTTTGCATCCTATGATTAAAGGACATCCTTTTACATGATGGGGTCTTGATTTTATAGGGGCCATTAATCCTAATTCATCAATTAGGCATAAAATTGTGTTGACCAAAATAGAATATAACACAAATGTAATGAAGTTATTGTAATAAATAATTCTAGATCCCAAGACATGATCAAATTTATAGAAGAGAACATTATCACCAAGTTTAGAACACTGATTTATCTAGTATGTGATAATGGTCCAATTTTCCAGTCTACAAAATTCACTGAGTGGGCCTATAATAATAAAATTACTATCAAATTTTCTTTGAATTATTATCTAGAAGAAAATGTAATTGCATAATTAACCAACAATAACTTGATGGATGCCATAAATATATTAGTAGAAAGCAAACTAAGAGAATGGCACCTATTGCTGAAATATGCATTGTGGGTAAATAGAAACAAGAATAAGCAAGTTCTAAAGGCTTCACTTTTCTTATTGGTATATGTAAAGCAACTTTTATTCACTATTACTCTCATGTTTCCAACATATCAATTCATATAGGAGTACATGGATGAGGATGACATAGTTCAATCTAGATTGCTAGAAATTACTCAAATAGATGATGCACAAACAAAAGATTTGAATAATTTCAATAATCATATATAAATTGTAAATATATGGTTTGAAAAAATATTTAAGAGCTAAGATTTCATAATCTTAGATTTAGTCCTCTTATGGGATAAACCACATGAAAATAAAGGACAAAATGATAAGTTCACTCCATTATGGATTGGGCCATATCAAATATCTAAAATTTTGGGTAACAATGCTTTCCATTTTTAATACTTACAAGGTAATTACTTGATGTTTCTAGTCAATGGGTAGTTCTTAAAACATTATTTCATGGTTAATCCAACTAGGAGTATCTCTAGATAACTGTGAGTTTTGATTTAGTGGTAGGACTATATTGGATTTCTTGCTTTCTAAATTAGATTTTTTTGATTTATAGGTTATATTTACTACTTTATTAGGATATTTTAACTATTTTTTATATTAGAATTCATACTTTCCAAATGTGAAACTAATACTTACATGTAGTCTACTAGGATTCTCCCAAAGGATAGTTTGTCACACTTATGGGTACTCACCCATAGACATTAATATTGATAAATAATTGAATACTTAGATATAACCTTTTTTTATGCCTAATTTCAATATAATCTTCCCATATTTAAGTCTTGTTCCCAATGCCAATCAAAATATCATGGCCAACAACTAGAACTAGGTTTATACTCAATTTCCTTAATCCCACACTATACCAAATTAGAATTTGAGATTTATTAATTAGCATACATAAATTTATAATTATAATTATTATAACTAATCCTTAGTCTCATTTAATACTCCCAATACACAAGGAATAACTTTTAATTTCACTAAGATTGAATTGGATGACATTTAATGCATGGTCTAGAAACATAGAAATAAGTTTTTTAGCATGCAAAAATGATTCAAAAACACTATAGGGGAATCAAAAAATATAAATTTTACATTATATAGATAAAAAAATACCATTTAATAAGTTAGTTAATAATTTTTAAACTTAACATAACAAACTTCATGAGCTAAATATTTTTGAGGCTACCCTACCTAACTAGTGTAGAGTCCACAACACTTCCCAACATGGTGAATTAGATTGAATAGAATTATGTAATACCTTTGAAATATTCCAAAAGGAAATTTAAATAGATAAATTTATTCCCAATAATCCATATTCATCAACATCAAGTGCTTCCAATATGTCTAACACTGCCATGGTGTTTGAGACTTTTGATTTCCCATTCCCTATAAAGAATGAAAATGAGCTAGAAGAAAACATAGATGAGATACATAATTTTCATAAATTCCAAATAAATTAATAAATACAATTTAAAGAATAAAAATAATCATCCTTACATAACTTTATGCCTCTAAACAATAGTGCAGTCACTTCTCTTGATCTAAAGGGTAATAGCAATCCACCCCCTCCTAAAGGAAATGATCAGCCACAATAGGATAATCCAAAAAAAAAGAGTGGATATAATATAGTCAGAGACATGAATAAGATAAAATTAAAATATTACTCTTCATGAGTTATATTAGATTAAAAAATCAAGGGATATTTTAATAAAAATGTTCACTATAAATTTGTCTACTAAAAAATCAAATGTTACACATGTAAATATAGTCATATACAAGGTCAAGATTGAGTTCCCACCATTTTTAATAATAGTTAAAATATTTATAAATAATTTTCATAATTATTTCATTAACTTGGGTGCTTTAGCTAATGTGATGCCAACTAGCATATGTAAAAAATTGGAATTGGCTCTAGACAAGTCAAAAAGAGTGGTAGTTCGATGCAAAATCTAGTAGCCTTGTTCAAAGAGTATGCTCTTCACTTGCCCTTTTCGAAGGATCCTGTGAATTAGAAATTAAACAAGGATATTCTAGTAAAGTTTGTAATAGCTTTAAGTGTAATAGTGAAGCCGTAGCCATTCGGCCCCCGTCTACTGCCGCGGGTTTTCTGTCAAAGATCTGTTGAAGGAGCCGTCTACTGACGCGATAAAAAGATTTATAATTGGACAAATATTCAGTCTTAGTTATTGGATAATTATTAAACATACACATGTAAATTGATTATAAACTATGTATCTATCATTAAATTTAAATTATTTTATTTGACATTCTAAAAGATTACAGTCTACCCCCTAAGCCATGACTAGTCAAAACCATTGAATGGATACATGTCAATAGATTTGTCACACATGTGGCTACCTTGGAAAGGAGTATCTAATCAGATTAGGGTAAAAAAAGATCTAAATATGAGATATATTATCATATAATACAATTCAAATAATTAAAGGGTCAACTTTTCATCATCTAATGTGGGAGTTTATACTTTCACAATGAAGTCTAAAAATCATGAAGGAGAATTTAAAGGTTCTTCACAACTGTGCACCCTATATTTTATGGTTCTTTTTATAATTAGGGTTCAATTGTAGGAATAGCTTTGATTGATCTAGAGGGTAAGTAATATGTTACTACATACATGTTACAATTTTATTATACTAATAACAACACTAAGTATGAGGCTTTAATTCTCAATGTTAAATTTGCACTCAAGCAAAAATTTATATAGTTATTAATGTTGGGGGATCTAGAGTTAGTTGTTAATCACATCATAATTAGGTATAAACATAATCTTTCATATATTAATAATTAAAAACACATAGCATGGGATTTGATTGATTCATTGGAAGCATTCAATACAAATTCTATCCTAAGGGAATAAAATTAGAAATCATATTCACTAGCTACATTAGAATCAAATTTGGCACCATTCCAGGAATCCAAGGTGGAAAGATTCTCTTGGAGCTAGTTAGTTTCCCTTTATCCCCAAATAACATGGGTAATTTTTAGGTGTTCAATGATGATCAATAGATTATATGGTTTATGAACAATTTAGATGATTTTGAATCCTAAACCATTGACAAGAAGGATTACAATCCAATGAATGTAGAATAACTTGGGAATGATGACATCCTATAGTTAAAATAAAATATAATACATATGGGGATGATGTCACTAGAATGACAACTTGACATAGATTCATAAGCTAAAAAATAGAATCTATTTGCAACTAATGATTCTAACTTTGTTAAAGTGAATCTAAGAATACAAGAACATCCTCAACAAGTTAACATTAGACCAAGTTCTAAACAAGAAAAACATAAATTAAAATATTTAATAACTGAGTACAAATATGTGATTGTCTAAACTTATAAACATTTGAAGATATTTGATTTTAGAGTTATCACACACACCATACCACTTAAATTTGATCACAAGACTTTTAGACAAAGATAAATACCAATAAATATAATTATGGAGCCTCTCATTTAGAAGGAAGTCCATAAATTAGTGGAGTCTAAAATCATATTTCCTATTAGATACTCTACTTGGGTGGATAATATAATTCGTATAGGAAAGAATGGCCAAATAGACTATGTGAAAATTTTAGAAACCTCAATCAAAAATCAAAAAAGGATAATTACCCTTTGCCTTCTTTAGATGAAGTGATTCAAATAGTTAGTGGGTCATAAATGATGTCTTTCTTAGACATATTTTCAAGTTACAACTAGGTATTAGTAGAGAATGATGATAGAATGAAGACTGCTCCCACTCCAAATGGGGAGATTTTATACACAAGATTGTCTTTTAGTTTTATCAATGCAGGTATCACTTTATAATGAGCCTTAAATTTTGATTTTCATGGGCTCACTGGTAAGTGTATCATTATTTACATGGATGATCTTAATATATTTTATAAATATGGATCAAATCATGTGGCCCACTTATAGAGAGTATTTAATAGATGAATAAAGTATGGGATCTCTCTAAACCCAAAGAAGAGTATTGTTGGAGTCACAAAAGGTAAATTATTGGGTCATGTTATCACTAAATAAGGTATATCAATTGATCCTAAAAGATTTCATACTATTTCAAAGATTACATATACTAAAAAGAAAATGGAACTCAATTATTTCTTTGGTAAGATAAAATTTATTCAAAAGTTCGTCTCAAGTTTTGAATAAATAATCAAGATGTTGAATGTTATGCTGAAGCAGGACACAAAAATAGAATGTATAGTAGAGGAAAATAAATCATTTCAAGAAATTAAAACTTCCATCGCTCAATCTCTATTTTTATCAGCCCAAATTTCAACAAGGATTTTTTCTTGTATTTATTTACATTAGAACACACTATAGTAGGAATGTTCACGTAGAAATTAAATCAAAATAAGCATCCCATTATATTTATGAGAACTAATTTGAAGGATGTATAATTAAAATACTCCATGATATATAAAAATATATACACCTTAATCAAAGATTTAAAAAATTTAGGCATTACATTTTATAATAATGCATACACAATAGTCCTAGACCCAACAATCAAGCTTACATTTGGGCAGAATGAGTTGGGTAAAATAAGAGGAAAGTGGATGACCAAGTTATAATATTTTGATCTATAAATTTAACCCACTTAAATAGTACATGTTCAAGGTATTATCTAGCTAATGACATAGATTGATCCACACATCTCCATCGAATAGATCGACCAATATCAGGTAGTTGGAGGTGACTAATATGCTAGATTATTTGTTATTTATCAATAAACACATTACCTCATATGTTAAATAAATATCAAAGGTGATAATTCATGATCAAATTGACACGCTTCATGATAAAAAAAATGGATTCATTTATCATTATAACTATGAAGGAATCTATCTGAGGTGCATTTCTAAAGAATAAATCACTAACATCTTGGATAATTTCATCATTAAATTGGTAGTGGACACCTATCAAGTAATAATAAAGATCATAAAATTATAAATATGGGATATTATTGGCCTATTATTTTTAAATTTTCCCAAAACCATGTCATAAATTACCACCATTACCAAGTGTTTAGAAAAAGAGATATCCATGTAGTCATTCATTTATAGCCTGTGATTGAAGGATGCCCTTTTACACAATGGATTATTGATTTTTTAGGAGTCATTAATCCTAATTCATTAGATGGGAATAAGGTTATGTTGGTCACAATATATTATTGTGAAATATAGACTAAATTTATTGTAACAAAGAATTTCATAGCCTAAGACATGATCAAACTTATAGAAAAGAACATTCTGACCAAGTTTGAAATGCCAATTTCTATGGTATGTGATAACATGCTAGCTTTCCAATCTACAAAATTCATTGAATGGGCCTATAACAATAAAATTATTATCAAATTTTATTCAAATTATTACCCACAAAGAAATGGATTTGTTGAATCAACCAACAAGAATTTGATGGATGCCATAAATAAATTAATAGAAATCAAACCAAGAAAATGACACCTATTGATGAAATATGCGCTATGGGTAGATAGAACCAAGCATAAGTAGGATCTAAAGGATTCATCTTTTCTATTATTATATGGATAGAAACTTATCTTCCCTATTACTCTCAATTTTTAAATATATTAATTCATTTAGGAATACATGGATAATGATGACAAAGTTTAGTATATATTAATAGACATTGTTCAAATTGAAGATACATGAACATAAGATTTACAAAATTTTAGTAAGCATCAAGACATTATAAATAGATGTTTTTAAAAAATATCAAAGATAGAAGTTTTTATAATTTTTGGATTTAGTCCTCCATGGGATAAAGCACATGAAAATAAAGGATGACATGATAATTTCACTCCATTATGGATTGGGCCATATAAAATATATGAAATTTTGGGTAACAATGCTTTTTGTTTGAAATACTTACAAGGTAATAACTTGATGTTTCCAGTCAATGGGTAGTTATTGATCATTATTTAATAGATACTCTAATTGGGAGTATCTCTGAGTGATTGTGAGTTCTAATTTAGTGGTAGGACTATATTTTTTTAATTTATAGGTTAGATTTCTTACTTTCTTAGAATATTTTTAATGCTTTCTTATATTAAAATTCATGCTTTCCAAATGTGAAACTAAGGCTTGCATGTACTCTTCTTTCACTCTCTTATAGGTTAGTCAGACGCAATTATGGGTATTCATGGATATGTTCATGATGTATTTGAACCTAAAAATTGAGGTATGTGTCATACTTGAGTGAAAGATCTTATCTATATTAAATAAGTTTATTAGACCATTATAGTTACTCTGATGTTTTCATGTAAATTTTATAAATAATTCTCATTCTAAAATTTTAACTCCACATATACATATTTAAAACTTGTTTGAAATATAATAAACATTGAGAAAAGTCAAAACATGAATGACATATCTAGTTTAAGATGAATTATATTCCTGTATACCCATCTAATGGTGGTTCCTAACCCTTATTTCAAGGCAAGTAAAAAACATTTAAACCTGGAAAAAGGGTTATTCAAGTAACCTCTATAAAGGATATTGATTCCTAGATGGAAGTAAAGTAATACTTAAAGTGGAATTAAATGTATATCTTTTGAGGCTATGGATACTCAGATGGTAGTATAACAATGCCCAACTTCCTATATTTTTTGTACTTAAAAGATAAATATTTCTTAAAAAATAAGATCAATAAAGTCTTGAATTTTGTCTAACTCTTTGATAAAACTCTCACAACAAGGAGAAATGAACCTTCACAAGATCACACATGATTCAAAGATTAAGAAGGGTTAGTATGTTGCATGATATATTTGGAGTCTCTTTAAAATTTAATGATGTATTTATTTATTTTTTATAAAGTTATATATGATTCAAACTGAGATTATAAGTTCTCAAATACTCAAAAGTATTTCCCCATTGAGTCACCATTTGTTGTGACCAACACACCCCCACCTTCAAAAAAATTAGATGGGGATCAACTTTAAGCTAAAAATCACATGTTCATGTATAAATTTGGTTAAAACTTTGAATTTAAAACTATAGGTTGAGATTTTAATTTGATTATTATCTTGTGACCATAAGTTTTGAAATTTAAATGTGTTATTTTTGAATTCATTCTTATGCACCTATTTGAATTTTAAATTTTTAACATTATCAAATTCTAATTTTGATTTTTAATTAATGGGGCCAACAAGGTGTTTTGTTCAAGTCTTGTTTTGTCTTTTAAATATATTTTAACCATACAGGTCATTACTAATCGATAAATAACATAATTTTCATAACACAATATAATTTTATCTATTTGTGTCTCAATTCAGTGAGATTATGCCATTTGGCACTCTATTAGCTCATCAGTGGTTTTGTGAAAAATATGTAACTAGGCATTTGATCAAACCTCCCAACTCATTAAAATTATATATATATATATATATATATATATATATATATATATATATAGTTTTCAATATAAACAACCAAGATTACACCTACCCAAAGGTGTTAACTACCCAACTTATCAAAACCTTATTAGGTGTCATTTATTTAGTTCATCACTTACTTCATTCTATTTTTTAAAATTTAAAGTTGCCAACTAAACAACTTGGAAAGATTAATCCATGTGGCTTAATCTAATTACATTATAGAATATGTATTTTGGGCCCAAGTTATCAAAATCAATGACTACCTAACTCAATAAGATTGTGCTAGGTGACATCATCTCATTTCCTTAAGATATATATTCAAGGTGACATATCACAAATCTATGAACCAAACAATGAAGCAAAAAGCCACCATGTATCTTTCCTAGCATAGTTAGCTACCATGTCTCATACTACATGCCATGGCATATGTCATCACCATGTCACCTCATGCACAAGAAAAGATACAAATACCAAAGAGAAACTATGAACCAAGTGATTAAATGACATTATGACATGTGTCCATTATAACATAGTTGGACTATGAATTTAATATAAACCTAGTTAGCTCTTCATATAGATAAGATCTATTGATATATCAAAAAATGTCAATTGTGAAAGTATTTCTAAAAGGCCAATTGAGTGAATAAGTAAACAAAAGAATAAAAAATGTAACACATGGGAAATGAAAATCCTATGAAACCATGTGTCATAAATTCAAGTTTAAAATGAAAGGATAGTTGACATGGACCATTGATCTATAATTAATTCTAATTAATGAATGATTATGGCATTGAATTTAGCTTGCTTAATTTCATCGATGATCCCTAACTCAACTCAATTTTTATTTTCCATAAAAATACAAAGACAACAAGAATACAGAGCTCTCTATCTACTATGAAATTTTAAAATTGGCAACCATAATTTATATATTAACTACACTACAAAAATGAATCCAAAAGAGAATCTCCCTACACCTTTGATATTTTTCTTTGGCATGTTAGTTGAATTCATGGATACAGTCTTTGACTATAGTACTCTTGCATGAAAACATATTCACTATTTGGCTCTATACAATGAAGTGTAAAGGGTCAAACCATATGAAGATGAAAACCACTTACCACTACCAGATAGGGAATACAACGATGACTTGTTAGCTATCAAATCCATATGACTTCACAAGGTAGATAAAAAAACTAGAGGTATTTCCTTGCATTGATGTCATCCATAATTTTTTTACTTTTGTTTCTTGTACCAATGATATATTTCATAGAATAGGTAGAATTGAACCTATAGCATTCATAGTTGGGTCAGCATTTGATAAATATTATGGAATCCTAGATAGTGATATGCTATATGATCTCGATACCATAGCAAAATGGTTGAATTAAAATAATGTTAGAGAGACATAAAAAATATTTGAAAAATAATCCCAATAATTTTTTTAAGAGGAAAATCCTTCTCATCATGAAGTTTAGGGAAGGAGTTAGGATTTTTATGGCTCTTATGAATAGGATATATGGAGCCCCATCTATAGAATATGTAGATGATGATTGGGCCCATTTATTGTTGATTATACTAGATGATAATAAAATTAATACTATTGGGGAAGTTATCAGTTACAAATTGAAACAACATAAGGGTGTCTTAAAACAAACCAACTAAAAAAATTTACATGGTGTCTTATCTATTGGATGTTATGTGTGCTACAATCACCCCGACTAGAGAAGCTCAATGGTGACCAAGAAATGCAGATAGTAAAAATTTTATGACTTTAATATCTTCCACATTCATAGGTTTAGAGAACATATGCATATGATTAAATATATATTTTACCCTTATGTCTAAAAATTAATCAATAATAAACCTATGCCTAGATTATAAGAAGAAATTATGAGGTCATTGAAGACATTGGGCAATTCTTGGTATTATCCTAGTCACAATGTTATCAGAGTAAATGGAACTAATATTGCTTTATATTAGCTTCCTAGTAAAGTGTCAGAAAAGGTCACAAAATAAGAGATAAATTTTTATTTATCTAAGAGTTTGGATATTTATTATAGATCATCAAAACTAAGGGTTTTCATAAAACACCCTTAAGTATTGGTAGACAAGAATATAAATATTGGAGTTAAATTATTAGAGCTTCAAAACAAAGATCACAGTTACATTTTAACTTAGTAGAGTATAGACAATAAGATCCCTATGGGATAATATCCCAACATATAAAATATCATGGAGGAAGAATAAAGGCTAATTATGGTCATGTTAGTTATTCACATGAATACATTTTTATGGATAAAGAAGATGATTCTGCAATATGGATTAAGATGCATGGATTAGCGATGAAAATGGAAATCACTCAAAAGATTTAATATAAATAAAACATAAATAAAATTGATTTAATTTATACAAGGGCACTTAAATAATAACCTATTGGAGAGACTAATGAAAAATTAACTATGAATATGCTCAAAAGGTTACCACCTCATAAGTTTCTAAAACCACAAGTTCCTACATTTGACATGGGAACTCCTTTAATCCATAGTATCACATTTTCTTTTATTCCTATAGTTTAACCCATTAATCAACCTCCATCAACATAATCATTGGTATTCATTCAAGACCAGACAATCTGTACTTCAGCTAGACCCACTCTAGTTATTCAAGCAGAAAGGGTATTACCTAATTCTTTTAGTCCTTCTAAAGAAAGAGAAAGAATAATTCATTGAGGAAGATTTGTTATAAATGTAAATATAATAAGAACACCCAATAAAAAAATAATCAATTAAATTAAAACATGATTTATCCCAAAAGACACCTCTATAGGTGTAGTTTACTTCTAGATCTCCTCTAAACATACTATCAAAGGTGGTTTAAACACAAGAACAAGAGGTTTTAGTCAGAAAGGTTATTGAGGCACCCACCATTGTAAAACCTCTTTAAATTGATACATCAAATACCAGTAGAATGGATGATGAAGACACTATAATAACCACTACTACACATGTTATAGTTCCCCTTTCCCCTTTCTAGTGTGGCTCTAATTTATACTATACATATTATTATTGTAGTTTTCATAGTTTTAATTAATTTCATAGATATTTTTAATCCTTTGTTTAGTAATTTTAGTATCCTTGTTATTAAAATTACTAGTGTTACAGGTGATTCATTGATTGGTACTTTAATTACTTCCATAGACACTAATGTTATTTTGGACATTATTGTATTATTTCCTCAAGCAACAATAAACTTGACCCAATATATTATTTCATATTTGAGGATATAGTAGTACCATATGGGACTTTTCCTATGGATTCTCAAGAGTTATAACTTGAGAAATTAGTTTCACATTCTTTGTTTGAGACATTTCACACTCATTTGTACACTTAATTAGGGATTGCCATGCCCTCTATTTCTCCCATAGATTCCTCCAATTTTTAATGGGATCATGTCATAAAAACATGACCTCCACACTTAAACATTTACTTAGTATCTCTATATTTTAATTAAGGAATTTCATAAAGACATGACCTCCACACTTGCACAATCTCTAATTCAGTTTCATGGTTCAGATATACACTTGGGTAGAATCATATACATAGCACAAATTTTTGCATAGATTTAAAATATATCTTTTAAAATTTATGACACATATACTCCATATAAGACATTTTGGAGCTATTGCACTAAAAATTTCAAATTTTCCCATTATACTATTCATCAAGATGCATCGATTACACCAGAATGTATTATTATTGAGATTTATCTGCTGTAACAATTTTGTTCATTTTATAGGTTAAAGTGATTAAATAATTAAATCTCACCAAATTTATATATTGGGTTAATAAATTATCCAATATCACTATATTTATAAAATTATTTGACTAAATCAATCACCCTCACCATATTTCATACTCACACTTGAGATGTGTGATTGAGATATAATGATCTCAATGGCCATATCATAACTCATCCTTGTATCAGATTGCAGGCATAATACCTTCCAATATCCCTCTTAAAATCTCTAATATTTATGTTTGATCTTTTTCTAACTCTAATGCTTCATAAGGAATCATCTTTATCAAGTCAAATCATCAAGAGGCAACATGGTTGCATCAATTCATTTGTACTCCTTCCTTGCTCTCTTTCTTTTCAATCATTTAAATTATTTCAAAATTCAAATTATATGCATTGATTTACATTATAAAACTCTCTTGGTTACATTTCATACACTGGAAAATTACTCAAAGTGGCTCTAGCAAAGGCAAGGTATGTTATACATGCCTAGGGATACATTTCATTATTTTAAACTAGTAATTTCATCCTTATGCATTAATAAATTAAGGGGGAAATGTAGGTACTAAAATATAATTTTTATAGCATCCCAGTGTTTTATATTTGATAGATATCAATTAGGTATCTACCTTTTATTATATACCTCCTTATTTTTAAAAGGCTCACATTCACCATCTCCTTGTGCCAAATTATTTATCTCTTAGTATGATCCATAAAAATTTGATGACCCAAGTCTCTTGCACTACATAGAAATATTAAAAACTAATGAACATCTTGCACTATAATTTTTAGAACCATAGCTATTTTCTAGCTTTTTGGACACTATCAAACATAAAGGGACACTACCACTGACGGTAGTGTCCAACTCCTTATCTAGTGTCTATTTTCTAAAAGGTATCCAAATTGAAAATGTTTTGAAACCTATTTGTAAGCCTATTTATCTTATTTTAACTTATCATGAGGTATAAATACAAGTATAGTCCTTTTCATTGATCATGTTACATCCCAATTTTTTTCTAATCAAATTATTTGATTATCCATAGATATTTATAGTTGACACATTTGATTTGGTTAATTTTGACTAAGCTTTGAGATATATGTTATTATGGGATAACAGGGTATTACTTAAGTTACATGATTACATTACTATGATTTAGTTGTAGTGTACATGTTTACATTATGATTATGTTAGTTTTTTATTTCAGTTACATTTTATGATGTATATCATGATTATATGATCTAATTTCTTGTTTGTTTTGTGGTTGACATAGGATAACTCATCCCTTAAAGGTTGATGGAGAGAGAGCACCATAAGAGAGGGTGATATAAATGGAGATATTGGAGGATGACAAAGAAACTAGTTAGAACCTTGTACACACCACATTAGCTAGTATGTGTTATAATGCATAATAAAATGGTTAACATAGTGTGTTTATTTTTACTTAAATTAGATAGTTGTTCGTTCATGATTTGCTAGAATAGTTTAAATGGTTATTTGGAAATTCATCTTGCCTAACATGTGTGTATTAATGTTTTAGAGATTAGAATATTTAAATTAAATCTAGATTATTGATTTATGGATTTAAAATTAAATTGTTATGGCACTTGGAGATGCTAATTAAATAAGTGAATTTACTGATTTTCATGTTAAAATAAATAAAATTTAGAAATTGCCATTTGAGAGGAAAAAATAGAAAAATAATAAGAAAATCAAAAAATAATAAATAAATAAAAGGGAATGGTCTAAATCTAAGAAAAACTAAAAGAAATAAATACTTAAAATAATAACAAAAACAAAGAAAAATAAAAACAAAACGGAGAAAAATCTTTAAAGGAAAAAAAGAGGACTACGCCCTTTTCCATATTGATATATAATATAAAAAATATATCTTATGGGAAAGATAATAGAGCATATAAGAGAAGAGGCATTTGACAAAAATTATAAAGGAAGCAAGGACAAGTACAGAAAGAATAACCATACAGGCTACCAGGTAGGCACTTTTGCTCATGCCAAAAACCTTAATATTCTATGTGTGTCATTTTAGATAACCTTTGTCATTGAAATAATTGAGAAAAGAATTTATAAACTAGGCATCCCTAGGTAAAGGAGAATATTCTAAAATTATTCCATCCATACATAGGCATCAATCTACACCGAACCTACCTATATAAATAACAAATTTGCAATATATATTTGTATCTCTAGAGAAGCTTCCATAAATTGACTAGTTTAATCTGTATAACACCAAAATATAAGACATATACCTAAAAATGAATCATACTACCTAAGTCAATTCTATAATGAATTATATTTTATGGTTATATTACGTATATATGGGGTGATTCATACTAGACTGTAGTTTTAGTTATTCTAGCAACTAAGTAATATACTTGTATTTGAATTTGTTTCTAATAAGTACTAGGAGAAAATACATTCCAATATATTACAATGCTATTCTAGGTGGTGAATAAATTGAGTAGTATACTTGGCTAGGTGATTAAAATTGGTTGTAATATTATATTAGAGTGTTGATACCACATTATAATGGGATTAATCTCAAGTGTTCTTATTAATACCACATTATAATATTATATTACAACATTAAAACCATAATTATATATGCATGTTTATTATATATTCATCTGTAATATTATGTAGTATATTATGGTATAATAATTCTTTGTAATAGGATCAATACCATATTACTATGGACAAATAGTTTGCAAACCATAATTTGTTGATTGTTGTTTATAACCAATGATCCTATTTGAATATAGCAATGTACATATATATGTGGGTAACATGTGAGTAAAATATCCAAATGACTATGTCATAAGCTTGTGTGAAACCACATAACCTGATATGCTTGCATCATCATATGATAATACATGTTTAAAACTAATATGTATATGACCTTGTTTAGCCAATATCACCCTATATATAAGTTATGTATTTCTCATGTTTTAAATAAGAAGGGTGGTAACTATATATATATATATATATATATATATATATATATATATATATATATATATATATATATATATATATATATATATATATATATATATATATATATATATGTAATCAATCTATATATTCTATATTTTATATATGATCATATCACCATAAAATTGATAACACGATAGTGTGGTAATAAATGTTTATATGTATATTTTTTAAACATATCACTGTATATGATAATATAAGTGGATATGTGATAATATCAATATTACCGTAATTTATACAATAGATTGTGTTTAAAATAAACCTGATGTATCTTTTATATGTGGGTGTATAGCAAACAAATGTATAAAGTTATATTGTGAAGATTATACAATTTATTTTAACCCTAGCCATTTATTCATCCATTTCCTTTTACATCAATATTTAAATGGAATTTATAATTGTAATAGTGGTGATCATAAAATGTTGATCTAATTTTAATATATATATCACTGATCTTGTTAAATTCTGTTTATGGCTAAAATAGGACTAAGATTAGTATATCTCTCTAAATGGGTATAGAGCTCATATCTTGAGATTAATAACAAGTGGACCCCTAATATAAATTTCATATAATGCCTTATGTCTTATTGTGTAAATAATCATATTGGTTATGCTTCTTGTTTTGGCATATATGAAGTTGTAAACATAGTGAAATAATAATAAGGTATGGGTTAAGCATGTGAGACATATTTATCTAAAGTGTAGTCTTTCATTATATCATGTTAAGATTTATGTTGTAGGATCTTACATATGTAGCATGTGAAACAAAGCACATAGTGTGGATAGGACACTATAATAAGCTACGTATTTATAAATTATTAATGTTATGCTTACAACAATAAAATTATACTTATGCCAATAGCTTTTACATGTACGTTGGGGTGTGTTCTTATAACTATAGTTTCATTAATGGCTTAAAACTATATTCTATATAATAGAACCTTGTGAATGCATGGATACAACCCATAAGGGTATAAACAATGCTAGAATAGAGTATTTTATGTTTCTGAGACTTTCCTTGTTATGTCTAGTTACTTGTATAGAAACTTATGTTTCCATAGATGTATGACTACTTTATTAGATTAGTTACAGTACTTAGTAGTTATGCTTAAAATTACTAGACTATGATAAAATGGGTTATCATAGGGTGTAGTGTGTTTTGAAACTAATTATGATAATTATAATCTGTAGTCAAATGTGTATTTTATCTAGGTGGTATAAACTATAGTTATTATTTTTATTATGGGATAGATAATAATGTGAGATTTATTCATATATTTGATGGAATAAATGTATATTATTAGAATATCCTATGTTTAGTATGTTATGTGATATGATTGATAGTAGGATATAAATTGTATAAGTCTTTTAGTTATATTATGTTAACCAAATTTGCATTGTTGATCCTAAATAAGTAATGAGATGGACTTCATTGGCTTACTAGCATCACAATATCAGATGAAAGCAATTTGATCAAGTGGTGTGTATGAATTTTGACTGATCTATAGATCACTACTATTATTATTTAAAAACTTTGGCCAAATTAATGTTTAGTAATATATTGTCATTTCATGAGTATGATTTACATGTTTATGTGATATCTTGCAATAGAATAAGTTGTCTATGATACATTGCATGTTTAGATTTAAAAATCATACAACACATATATACTAGCTTATCTCTCTAGATTCCCATGCCATCACTATCTACTCATCCATAAATTGAGGGCCATTCCCTGATTGAATTAGTGTGAGGGATCATTGGTCCATGGTTGGTGTCTAAAAACACTTAGATGATACTCTCCCTCCCCATAGTAGTACTATTTTTGAGATGACATTTGAGATTGTCATAAATATTAGAGTTTGAAAAACTATGCTTTAGAGAGCCATGTATATTATTTGTGTACATTATATTGTATTTTACTTATTATTGAAACATTATCATGAATAACTATAATTACTTATTTATGATATATTGACAGTACTGATTATAGGTATATATCATTAGTTGCTGGCTAATTGTAATTACTTTCTATATTCATATTATGAAGTGTTCTCATGATAATAAAGATCAGTGATATATGATGTAATATGTTCATTTATAGTTATCACACTTAGAGTAATTTATATGTTCTCTGAATAAATTCTCATGGTGTAATCTATTTAAAGTATATGTGTATAAATTTTTAAAAATCACATATTTTTAGGTAGACCCCAATGGGGCTGTTACATATGGTCTTAGAGGTACATCTCAAACTCTAGGACCTAATGAGTCCACTAATATTTTCATATCCTTCTATTGTATAAAGAAGGATGTTAAAATCTAGAGTTTTCAGATAGGATCCTTTGAATGCCAATTATAGTAACCCATTATTTGATCCTGATTGATTTGTTGCTGAGAAATCATCAAAGATAGATCGGATTCACATAACCATGAATGAGATCAAAGATTGCATTATAGCTCTAGAATAGGTGGTTCATATCTATGAAGAAGAAGAACAATAGGATATACCTAAAGAGTATCCCACTTAATAGGAAATTCCTCAAGATGCAAGAGCTCAAGTAGATGTGGAGTTGGCTAGAGACATGAAGAAGGTGAACCCACCTAAGTTCGATGGGATTGTTCTAGGTGATGAAGATGAGGCATGGATAACTAAAATGGAGAAGTATTTAAAGATTCAAAATTACTCTAAGGTCATTAAGGTAGTATGGGGAAACATACTAGTTGGTTGGTAAGGTAGCTACATGGTGAGCCAACAAGAGTTTAGAAATGAATCTTAACTTGATCACCACTACTTAAAATCAATTTGTGGCATTATTCAGGTCATAGTGGCTCTCACAACTTTATTTTGATTAGAAGCTCACAAATTTCTAAAATTTAAATTAGGAAGATTTATCAGTGAATGAGTACTAGGAGTAGTTTATCAAAATTTTGAAGTATGTACCTCAGTACTAGGGAGATGAGACATTCAAGATTAGAAATTGTATCATGGGATTGAAATCCTAGATCCATGGACAAGTAGATGTTCATGGACCTTCCACCATGGACTAGGTTTTTGAGAAGGTAGACAAATAGAAACAAAAGTTGAAGTTTATTTTATAGGCTAAGGAAAAGTTCAATAAAAAGTTTAGAAATTCTAAGTCAACATTTAAGAAGAATAATTAGAAATAGAGGAGTGGATACTCTAGGAAATAGTTTAAAAGTTAGAATGCCAAGTTCAACAATGGTTCAGGTAACAAGAAACATAGTAATGGATCCAAAGGTAATTTTAAGGGAAACCAATAGACTAATAAGAAAGGACCACTTTGAGGTTATTTCATTTATAGATATGACCATTATGCTCATAATTTGCCTCAAGAGTATTTAAAGGTAAATGGTCATAATCCTTAGCAGGGAAGTTTTCAATAGCAGATTCATGCAATAGTCAAAAATTGGCAAGCTAAATTTCAAGCATTACCTATAGAGCTATCAAGTTCTTTGTTTGACCATCTAGTTTCTATTTTAATACATATAGGAACCAAATAGTTTTTTTTAGCTCCTAGAATTCTTAGAAAGTTAACAAAAAGAGTTAGAGTAATGGTAAATGCATGGTCAGTACAGTATGGGAATGACTCAAAAGTCATGGTTAATAACTATTTAGTTAAAGCAGATATTAGGTTGCCCAAATTCACAATAGTCATGGATATATATGTAGCACCACTAGGGTCATATGATATGATCTTAGGATTCAACTGGCTTGCAAAAAATGAATCTAAGGTTGACTATTACCTGAATAAGGTTAAGTGTTTGGATTATTTTAGAAATTAGACACGAATTCAGGGAGAGAAGAGAGTTGAAGCTTAGGCAAAATTTTTTAATGCAACTTAAAAGAGTAAAAATAAAAGGGTAACAAGCATTTATTATCAAGATAAATGAAATGGAGGAACTTAAGGAACTATCCCTCAAAGATTACCCATTTTTTAGAGGTTTTCATGATGTGTTTTTGAAAAAAATTATAGGATTACCTCCTAGACATGAGTTTGATTTTTATATCAACATCATACTTGGTTCAAAACCATTATTTACGGAACCATATAGGATGATAACCACTTATTTGGTTAAATTGAAGGCTCAACTTTAATATTTTTTCGTAAAAGAGTTGATCAGGCCAAGTGTGTCACCATGGGGTTCACCAATTGTCTTTCTTAAGAATAAGGATGGTATTCTATGTCTTTGCATTGATTAGAAAATGTTGAATAAGGTAACTATCAAAAATAGGTATCTACTACCTCATAGATAATATTTTTAATCAAATGCATGGAGAAATAGTTTTTTCTAAGATTGATCTTAGAATGGGATACCATTAGTTGAGGATATGGGATGAGAATATTCTGTAGATAGTGTTTAGAACTTGTTACAATCACTATGAGTTCACAGTGTTACCATTTGGGTTGACTAATGCTCTGATAACATTCATGAATCTCATGAACAGTGTATTCAGAGACAATCTTGATCACTTTGTTTTTGTTTTTGTAGATGACATTCTCATATACTCAAAGAATGAATAAGAGCACCTTCAGCATCTAGAAACGATGTTATAATGGTTATAGAAGCACAACCTGTATGGAAAGATGTCTAAGTGCACATTTTTCTAAGAAAGAGTCTTATATTTGGGATATATTATCTCTATAAATAGTATCTTAGTAGATTCAAGAAATATTAGATCCATTATGTAATGGCCAGCTCCAAAGAATGTGCACAAGGTAGGAAGTTTCATGGGGTCAACAGGCTATTATGTAAATTTCATTACAAATTTTTCCAAGATAGCTTATCCAATTATTTCTTTGCTACACAAGAGCTATAATTTCATTTGGTTAGATAAGTTGAAAGTAGTTTTTCAAGAATTGAAAAGAAGGCATATATTAGTACTAGTGTTAAGAGTCCCTAACCCCAATGATCAATTATTGGTGATCATGAATGCATCAAGGGATGGAATAAGAGGATTCCTTATGCAAGATGGTGTAGTGGTGTCTTATGAATCAATAAAGATAAACACTTATGAGGTGAACTATGCCCCTCATAATCAAGAACTTGTGGCAATAGTGCATATTTTTCAAGTTTGATGGCATTGCTTATTGGGAAAACCTTTTGAGCTCAAGATAGATAACTTGGGACTCAATTACATATTCACCCAATAAAATTTGAATGCTCATCATAGATTCTATCTTGAGTTCTTATTTGATTATGATTTTGACATTAACTATATCAAAGGCAAGAAAAATAAAGTAGTTGATGCCCTAAGTCATATAAGGTACATAGTACCCTTATCTACTATCATGAGTAATTTTAGGGATTAGGTGATTAAATTCTCACTAAGAGATTAATTTTATGATCAGGTTAGAAAATCATTTGACTAAGAATGCTCAAAATCCTCATTATAAAGGATTTAGGTTGGAGAGTGATGGTGTTTTACATTATAATAGAAGGATGTATGTACCAAGTTAATAGAATATATAGATCATAGTGCTAAAGGAATTTCATAATTCCCCATATTTAGGACACCTTGGAGTAACCAAGATCATGATAGGTCTTATACCATAATATTTCTAGAAGATAATCAAGAAAGATGTAGCAGACTATGTGTCACATTATCTAGAATGTCAACGAGTGAAAGCTAAGCATGTGCATCTAGATGAATTGTTATATCCACTTGATATACTGGAATAGAAGTGGTAGGTGATCATTATGGAATTTATCCAAGGTTTATCGATGTCATAAAATAGACATGATATGATCTTGGTAATCATCGAAAAACTAACCAAGGCAACTCATTTTAAACCAAGAAATTTGACAAATGATGCACCTACCCTTGCAAAGAGGTTCATAAAGGAAGCGTATAGGTTACATGGATTTCTATATAAGATAATTTAATATCATGATCTGAAGATGACTTCTAGATTTTGGGTAACTATAAAGTTAGCTTTGGGTATGCAACTAAAATTTAGCACAATATATCACCCAGTGACTAACATATAGACTAAGAGAGTTAATCATGTGTTAGAGGTTCTTCTTCATAAGTATTAAATAGATCATCAATACAAGTGGAAATATTATCTTCCATTGGCTGAGTTTGCATACAAATCACACCAATTATCTTTAAAGATGGCACCATTTGAGGCATTGTATAGAAAAAGGTGTAGGACACCCATTGTTGGGATAGTTTAGAGGACATGGTAGTCTTTGGACCTAAGATGCTTTCAGAAATGGAAGAGCAAGTCAAATTAATCAAGAAAAAATTAGTTATGGCCAATGATAGGTATAATATTTATGTTGATCTAAAGAGGATAGATAGGCACTTTGTAGTAGGTGACAAAGTGTTCTTATGGGTTAAGTCGCATAAGAGCTTGATTAAATTTGATAAGTTAGTGAAATTATCATCAAGATATGTGGGACCCTTCCAGTCCTTAGAAGTGGTTAATATTATAGTGTATAGGCTTGCATTGCCACCATCCCTAGTTATATTACAAAATTTATTTCATGTTTCTTATCTTAAAAGTATATAGCAAATCCTATGCATGTGTTGGATTGAAATACTTTGCAGGTTCTAGATCTTAAGGTGGTCATAGTAGAGCCAATCAAGGTAATTGACACATAAACTTTATTTTCCTAATAGAGAGATATCATAGTGAAAGGTATAGTAGGACCAATACTCTGAGGATAGTGCTACTTGAGAGGATTATGATGAGTTCTATAGGAGATTTACATATTTATTTTTTTTGATTAGATACTATTATACTATGTTATTTTTATATTGAACAATATTTTTAATTCAAAACTTATGCTTGAATAAGATTCATTCAGGATGATGACTAGGTTTAGGGGGGGAGGATGTTACATCTCAATTCCTCACTAATCAAACTATTTTATTATCCATAGATATATATAGTTGATACATTTGATTTGGTTAATTTTAACTAAGCTGTGAGATATATATTGTTATGAGATTGTAAGATATTGATTAAGTTACATGATTACATTGTTATGAGTTAGATATAGTGTACATGTTTACATTATGATCATGTTAGTTACATTTTATGATGTATGTATATCATGATATTATGATCTAACTACATGCTTGTTGTGAGGTTGACGTAGGAGAACTCATCTCTCAGAAAATGATGGAAGGAGAGCATCATCAGAGAGGGTGACATAGATAGAGATATCCAATGATGACAAAGAAACCAGCTATAACCCTACACACATCACATTAGTTATCACATGTTAGAATGTATAATAAAAATGGTTACCACAGTGTGTTTATTTCTACTTGCATTAGATAGTTGTTTGCTCATTACTTGTTACCATAATTTAAATGGTTATTTGGAAATTCATCTTTCCTAGCATATGTGTATTAAAGTTTTAGAGATTAGCATAATTAAATTATATCCAGATTATTAATTTATGAATTTATCACTAAATTGTTATGGTATTTAGAGATACTAATTAAATTAGTGAATTTACTAATTTTTATGTTAAAATAAATAAAATTTATAAATTGCCATTTGAGAGGAAAAATGGAAAAAGAATAAGAAAATCAAAAAATAATAAATAAATAAAAATGGAATGGTCTAAATTTAAGAAAAAATAAAATAAATAAATACATAAAATAATAATAAAAACAAAAAAGAGAGAAATCTTTAAAGGAAAAAAAGAGGACTACACCCTTTTCCATCTTGATATAGAATATGAAAGAAGATCTTAGGGGAGAGAGAATATAACACATAAGGAGGGTGTAGCACACAGAAGAGAAAAGATGTTTGACAAAAATTGGAAAGGAATCAAGGACAAGTATAGAAGGAACAACCATACGGGCTACCAGGTAGGCACTTTTGCTCATGCCAAAAACTTAAATTTTTGTGTGTGTCATTTTAGATAACTTATGTCAAAAAAATAATTGGATAAAGAATGTAGAAACTAGGCATCACTAGGTAAATGAGAATATTCTAAAATTATTTCAGCCATACTTAGGCGTTGATCTACACCCAACCTACCTATATAGATAACATATCTGCAAACGAATGAATATATATTTGTATCTCTAGAGAAGCATCCATAAATTGACTAGTTTGAACTGTATAACACCAAAATATAAGACATTTACTAAAAAATGAATCATAATACCCAAGTCAATTCTATAGTGAACTCTATTTTGTGGTTATGTTGTGTATATATATGGGGTGATTCATAATGGACTGTAGTTTTAGTTATTCTATCAATTGAGTAATATACTTATATTTGATTTTGTTTCCAATAAATACTAGGTCACGATCCATTCCAATATATTATAGAGCTATTCTAGGTGGTGAATAAACTGAGTAATATACTTGACTGGGTGATTAAAGCTGACCGTAATATTATATTATAGCATTGATACCACATTATAATGGGATTAATCTCAAGTGTTCTTATTAATACACATTATAATATTATATTACAATGCTGAAACCATAATTATAGATGCAAGTTTATTATTTACTAGATCATAATATTATGTAGCATATTACAGCAAAATAATTCTTTGTAATAGGATTAATACCTTAATACCATGGACAAATAGTTTACAGATAGTAATTTGTTAATTTTTGTTTATAACCAGCAATCATGTTTGAATAGGGTGGTATACATATACATGTGGGCAATGTTTGATTAAAATATCCAAAATTTTGTGGCATAAGCTTATATGAAACCACATAATCTGATATGCTTGCATCACCATATGATAATACATGTTTAAAACAAAACCGTTTATGACCTTGTTTATCCAATATCATCCTATATAAATTTTGTGTTTCTTATGTTTTAAATAAGAAGGGTGGTAACTCACTATATATATGTAATCGATCTATATATTTTAGATTTCGTATATGATCATATCACCTTTAAAATGATAACATGATAGTGTGTTAATATATGTTTATATGTATATTTTTTAAACATATCATTGTATATGATAATATAAATGGGTATGTGATAATATCAATATTACCATAGTTTATATAATAGATTATGTATAAAATAAACCTAATGTATGTTGTATATGTGGTTGTATAATGATCAAAGGTATAAATTTATACTATGAATATTATACAACTTATTGTAAACCCTGTTCATGTATTCATCCATTTCCTTTTACATCGATATTTTAATGGAATTAATAATTGTAATAGTGGCGGTCATAAAATGTTGATCTAATATATATATATATATATATATATATATATATATATATATATATATATATATATATATATATAACCAATCTTGTTGAATTATACTTATGGATAAATAGGACTAAGATTAGTAGATCGCTCTAAATAGGTATAGAGCTCATATCTAAAGACTAATAACAAGTGGACCCCTAATATAAATTTTACCTAATGCCTTATGTCTTATCATGTAAATAATCATATTGGTTATGCTTTTTTTTTGGCATATACGTAGCTATAAACATAGTGAAATCATAATAGGGTCTAGGTTAAACATGTGAGACATATTTAGCTAAAGCGTATTCTTTCATTATATCATGTTAAGATTTATGTTATAGGATCTCTTTACATATGTAGCATGGGAAATAAAGCACGTGGTGTGGATAGGACACTATACTAAGCTACGTATTTATATATTATTAATGTTATGCTTAAAAAGAATAAAAGTATACTTATGCCAATAGCTTGTACATGTAGGTAGGGGTGTGTTCTTCTAATTATTATTCCATTGGTGGTTTAAAACTATATTTTGTATAATAGAACCTTGTGAATGCGTGCATATAACCTCTGAGATATAACATATGCTAGAATGGAGTATTTTATGTTTCTGAGACTTTCTTTTTTATTATAGTTGCTTGAATATAAACTTATGTTTCCATGGATTTATGATTACTTTATTAGATTGGTTTCAATACTTAGTAGTTATGCTTAAAAAAACTATACTATGATAATATAGGTTATCATAAGGTGTAGTATGTTTAGAAAGTAATTATGGTAATTAGAATCTTCAGTTAAATGTGTATTTTACCTAAGTGGTATAAAATATAATCATTATTTCTATTATGGGATAGATAATAATGTGAGATTCATTCATATATTTGATATAATAAATGTACATTGTTAGATTATATTATGTTTAGTATATTATGTGATATGATTTCTAGTAAGATGTAAATTATATGAGTCTTTTGGTTATATTATGTTAACTAATTTTGCATTACGGATACTGAGAAAGTAGTGAGATGAATTTCACTAGCTTACTAGCATCAGAATGTTAGATGAAGGTAATCTAATCAAGTAGTGTGTATGAATTTTAATTGATCTATAGATCACTACTATTATTTATTATTTAAAAACTTTGGTCAAAGTAATGTTTAGTGAGACATTGTAATTTCATTAGTAGGATTTATATGTTTGGCAATATCTTTCCATATAATAGATTTTTTATGATAGATTGCATGTTTAGATTTATAAATTATACAACACATGGGTACTAGCTTGTCTCTCTGGATTATTGTGCCATCGCTATCTACTAATCCATGAAGGAATTTCCATTCCCTAATGGGATTAGTGTGGGGGATCATTGGTCCATGGTATGGAAAATCACTTGAATGATGCTCTCCCTCCCCATAGTAGTACTATTTTTTAGATGACACTTGAGATTACCACATATACTAGAGTTCAAAAAACTATGCTTTGGGGAGTGATGTATCTTATATATACACATTGTATTGTACTTATTATTGAAACATTATCATGAAAATCTATAATTACTTGTTTATTTTATATTTATAATAGTGGTTGTAGGCATGTATTAATTGTGGCTAATTAATTTTAATTACTTTTTATATTCATATTATGAAGTGTATTCATGATAATAAAGATCAGTGATATATGATGTAATATGTTCATTTATAGTTATAACACTTAAGAGTATTTTATATGTTCTCTAAATAGATTATTGTGGTGTAATTTATTTAAAGTGTATATGTTTAAATTTTTTTTAAAAAATCATGTATTTATAGGTAGACCTCAGTGGGGTTGTTATAGATCATATAGAAAATACCAAGTAAACACCTAGTAAATCTCAATAAATCAACTACACAACCAAGCTATTCTACCATATTCATCCATATTTGCATATCAATCATACGAATAGTCATATTATAGGTTTGAATCATTCAAATAATATCCCATGAGATATATTTATCAAATTACATACTAAATCACTACATACATATTCATATAGTATATTTCACCCTTGTGTATACACATTCCCAACATAATAAAGAATGGCATAAGTCTAAAGCCTTCTTTGGATTATTGGCTATATAGGCAGCACCCATTGACAGAGGGGTATTTGGTGTTAACTTGACACCATGAGTTGCCTAACCCATTTTTAGTAAACTTATTATAAGAGTGAAAAAGGGTGAAGAGATTGGGTTTGATCAATTGGAAAAGAGAGACATCATGTATCCCATTTATAAATATATTAATAGAAAGGTGATAGAAAACCTAGAATAATGAATAATATTACATTGAGATCTAGTCATTATTTTGTACTAAACATCTGCATCACAGTGAGACATTAGCATCAACTATAGTGTCTAGATCTGATGGTAGTGTCCAGATATGATAGTAGTAAAATTTATAGAATCTAAAAACTGATCTTGCATACTTCTCACTTTTTTCCAGTATAGATCTATTTACACATAGTAAACCCAGCTAAGTGTCATTTCTCTTTAGTATTACAATCAATTAAACACCTTTTGAATTTAGTACCTTATATATTTAGCATATCTTAGTATTGTAATTCATAATATTCATTTATTTGAGTTTGGAATTAATTGACTTGATATAGATTAGTTTATCACCCTTGTACATGAACTATTTCTATAATATTAACCCTATCTATAATATTAACCTTATCCCTACCCATATCAATTTAGGATTAAACAATCACAAAGCATAAAAGAATTAGAAACACAAGTACAAACCCTAGTTGTGTATACATGATAACATTTGCATTAATGACATCTTTATCATATGTATCATTTTAATAAATGAACTTAGGGTTTATAATAGCTTTTTCTTTGAAAGATTTATCTATGCAGTCCCTAATTTTTTATCCTTTAAAAATGTGAAATTTTATAATTTATCATCTAAGAAAGAAAAATAAATCTCGTATATTTTTGATAATGTATCCCATGATAACAATTAATAAATGATGACACAAAGGTATATATCCCTATGGATAAATATAGGTGAATAAAACTTAAGATCATAATTTGAAAATAAATGAAATCAATAAAAATTTAAAGGAATGAGATTTTGAAAACTCCTAGGTTAAATGTTCAAAAGATTTAGTTCACCATTTATGTTAACCCTAATTATGGTTTCACTCAAAATATGAATAAAATAATTATAATTAATATATAAGCATAAATCCATGAAATTACATAACTTAGATCTATATAATAGGCTAAACTTAACAAGCATATTTGAGTGCAATAAACAAAACTAGGCTATGTAATACAAATACATGAGGTTAAGTAATGATCACACATTTTATGTTCTAGAATTTTTAATCCTTAAAATAACTTTATAGACTATATTGATTATTTTATTTAAATTTTGGACTTAGAAATATCTCCTTGCTAGACATAGGTAGAGTTGGGTTCATCCTACAAAGTCTTAACCTAATTAGAATTGTGTTTTTTGTGTATGTCTTTATGTCTCCAAATTTGACCTATATATGGTTATAGAATATAATTTTTTTCATTAGTGTGTTGTCTATTTAATGATGTTATTATACATTTTCTTCACTATTTTTTGGTAGAATTTACATAATTGATGTTCTTCCTCTTTAGCCTAGCTTGACACTCTATAAAAAATAAAGATTTATGAGGTTAGTCAATCATTGAAGTGACGTTACAAAGTACATATCTTTCCCACTTAGAATTGGACCTCCACATATTTCTATGAGTGTGTGGATAGAAAATCACAAGTGAGGATTTTGAACCTCATTTTCCTTAGAAATATTAAATAAAACTATATTCAATATAAAACCCTCCTTTATAACAAGGTAAATAAGGTATGCATCCCAAAATTCAACATGATTTATGAGAAACATCAACTTCCCCATTACACTAATGCAGTCCAATCATCAACCTGGCAAAGTTATTCCATGCGGTAGCCACTTGGTTTATCAATTACACTACTTTCACTAACTGATAACCTAGGGTTCATATACTTTGTTAATATGTTGGAACTATATTTGAAACACTAATATCATTCAATGGTTGAGGTGTGTAAATTTTTCATATAGCAAAACACACTTGCATGAATTTAAATTGCATGAAAGGAAAATACATGAAAGTAATTTTAAATAATTTAAATTTAGATGTATCTTTGGAAGTGAAATACAAATGTTTGTTTTGGAAGCTTCCCACATGGTAATGAAAAACCAAACAAATTTAAATACATAAACATAATTTAAAATAACCACTTAGAGGAATGAAATAAATGAGAGTGCACACACAAAAAATATATATCTAATGGATGGAAAATAATACTAGTGAATATGTGCAAGTGGGCTAGGCCTCAGTTATACTAGAGCTTGACTCTCCTCCTCACTTAATATATGATTAAATCAAAGGTAATTTGTATTCATCCAAATGGAATTCCCATATATGCATTACAATCTCATTTAAACTTGATTATAATACTTTTTGCTTACATGTTTTCCTACTATCTTCTTCCAACTATCTTACTAAATTCTACTAACTTGTAGCTTCTCTATTGAATATAGAAGTCAATGGATTAATATAATATATACATTTTATAGAGATTATAACTATAATATATGGTTATAATAAAAAACCATGTTAGGATAGAAATGATGTTACAAAAAATAATTAAAAAATGGTAATCAATTTTTCCATTCTTACAACAACCTTGGAAGAAATGAAAGAAACAAATGGAGTGAAGTATTTTGAAGTAGTTGTAACATCCTCTCAACCTTTAAAACTATTTTTCATATTTAATTTAGTTATTTAAAAGTTTTTAGAAGATGAGAGTTGGTCATAAATTTCAAACAGTGACCTACAGTCATTGTTACAAGTTGGCACAATTTCTTCATGTTGGCACAATAGAGGCTATGCACTAGAACAATAGATGTTATGGGTTGGAACAATAGATGTTACAGGTTATTTTTTAGAGCTATAAATTTTTCAAAAAAAACTCAAAATGAGATACCATTTTTTTTTAAAGTGTATAGCTTTTTAGTTGGAATATAACTATGTAATAATTTTTAGAATTATGAATATCCTTGATGTTGGTTTTACCCATGTTCTAAAACTAGTCTATTTTAGCCAAGAAATGCATGTATCCACTTTCTATAACTAGGAAAAAACATAATGAATCTATTTTCCTCTTAGTTGATGGTATGAGCTACCTTAAAAGTAGTGTATTCTTCATTATTCACTTTCCATTAATAACATCATAAACATTAAAGCCATTAAATCATAATAATATATAAAGATAAATATTTTAAGACTATATATATATATATATATATATATATATATATATATATATATATGTATGTATGTATGTATATATATATATGTATGTATATATATATATGTATGTATGTATATATATATATATATGTATGTATATATATATGTATGTATATATATATATATGTATATATATATGTATGTATATATATATGTATGTATATATATATGTATGTATATATATATATATATGTATGTATGTATATATGTATGTATATATATATATATATATATATATGTATGTATATATATATGTATGTATATATATATGTATGTATATATATATATATATATATATATATATATATATATATATATATATATATATATGTATGTATGTATATATATGTATGTATATATATATATATGTATGTATGTATATATATATATGTATGTATATATATATATATATATGTATATATATGTATATATGTATATATATGTCTATGTATATATGTGTGTGTGTGTGTGTGTGTGTGTGTGTGTGTGTGTGTGTGTGTGTGTGTGTGTGTGTGTGTGTGTATATATATATAAGTCAAAAAGGTATGGATAGAAATATAAGAAGTTTTAAGTGAGATAAATAATAAATATGAAGGATAATTTTTGGCCTCATCAATGATCATTAATACTAATAGGCACAAATAAAAGAGTGATACCCATAACATAATTTGATCCCACTTAAAAATAAGCATGTTGAAATTTTTAGAGTTAATAAGATCTTGAGCCTCCCTTCCCTCCACATGCCTCCCACACTATTGAGACAACTCAGAATAACACCAAACATGAGAGTATAGTAATGGGATTCATTTAAAGTATCTACAATATTCTCAAAAAAGGTTTTAAGAGTCATGTCATCACCTACATCATCAAGAGGCACACTACCACCCAACCCACTAGGTTCAAAAGGGTCCTCCTTATTGACAAAGCTTATAATTTCTTCTACTTTCTCTGCTAGGAACTTATAATAATTTTTAAAACTATAAAATATGGTGGCTAAATTACTTACCACATAATTGATAATGTCTTTAGAGGTGTGATTACCCATATTATATAACTCTTATTGAATAAATTTATACTTAATTCATCTAGATTATTCCATTTCATGATCATTATTAAGTGAGATCAAAGTTCATAAACATTTCAATGTCTATATAATTCTAAGAACATAATTTCCTAGAGTCTCTTTGATATGAAACAAGGTCATGAGAGAGGAATGATTAAAAACTTTTTGCATTAGAAAGTCATCAACTATCCTAAAACTATCATATCTTAAGAGATCTAGACTCAGAGAAGGTTAATCAAAGAGAGCTCATGATACCTAATGTTTGGGTAGTGACTAATGGATCCATAAACCTAGAGAGGGGGTTTCCTATATCATTAATCCCAAGAGGAAAGGGTTCCAAATTATAAGCCTATATCACAACAAAATAACTTTAACTAAACCTCAAAAAGAACTTTTTGAAAACTCCCAGTGTGCGCACGCTGCTCCTTACGCGCACATGGAAGCTTTGAATGTCGTGAGCACTCAGGCGAGTGCACGCTATTTCGGCTTAATCCAGGTGGCTGCTGATCGGGCGGCTAGTGTGGATGATCCGATTCTGGTCGTGGGAGGGGGCTCTTCTCCTTTGAAGGATTCTGCAAATGGTTCCCCTATTTTTGGAGCTGTCACAGGGTCTAAGGGAAGATCATATGCTGACGTGGCTGCTTATGAAGCTGAAATCCATGAAGTGAAAAGCCATGCTCGAGAATCACCTGTAAGTATTTTAAAACCTGTCAGGGTTAATCTTGACCCTGATACTGTGAAGGAAATATTTGATCAGGCTGAGTATTTTTCAAAGACTGCGGCTATTTGTAGATTTCGTGGCTTTTGGCCATCTCATGCCGACTTACATGGCTAGATTTCCCAGACATGGCTGCCACTAATTGATGGAAATGTTGAAATTTATCCTTGTGGTAAAGGATTTTTTATAGCCTTGTTTCATATTGCTGAGGACAGGAAGACCATTCTTTCCAACAGAAATTTCTTCTGGCAGGGTAAATACCCTCTCTTTGCTAAATGGTGGCATATGGATTTCAATCCTGCTACGAAAACCTTCAACAAGATTCCTGTCTGGGTTCGGCTCTCTAATTTACCATTGTTTCTATGGCATGATTCGGTGTTTAAAACCATCAAAAATGCTATAGGGGAATTTTTACTTGTGGATGCAGAAACCAAGGGGTATTTCAGATTGACCTGTGCTCGCCTTATGGTTGAGGTGGATGTTTCTAAGGGCCTTCCTAAGGCAATTTGCCTGGATTCCCCTAGGGGATCTTGGACGCAAATGTTAGATTTTGAAGGGTTACCTTTTCGGTGTAGAAAGTGTCATCTAACTGGGCATGTTGCAGCCCGGTGTACTGTAAGGAAATCCAGACCCAGAAGATCTCCTTCTTGGTGGGCAGAAGCTGATCATGATCACTATATTGCAGAACAACCAGAGGAAGCTTCGACTGATTCTGAGAACGAGAGGGAAAAGAGTATCTTATCTGTTTCGACGGATCAAGAGCCTTAGCTGGAGACGGTTCCTATTGAGGGTTTGGAGGAGATTGGATTATGTAATCTATCAGAATCGATTTCTGAGGAGGTGGTGGCTCCTCCACCTATTTTGAAGGTTTCTCCTAGGAGTCAGTTGGTGGCTGGTTCTCCTAAGGTTTTGTCACCCCCTGGGCTTCATGATTCTTGGCCTTCTGTGGAATGGGCTGCTGAGGCAGCTAAGGTAGAGGATGGCTGGACTACTGTAAAGAGGAAAAAATCTAAGCTTCCGGTCCCTCCTCTAGATATGAAACTTCGGTCTTGTAATAAAAAAAATAATAACTAATAGTTATTGTTTGTCAAGCTCTTGTAGGCTATTTTCGGTTTACTGGTTTATCGGGTTTAGCTTTTGTAAGTTCCAGGTTATATGATTCCTGGATGGGCTTATGGTTTTTATCTACCTGATGTATAGGGTTTTGGGGCCCCTTCAAAACCTATTTTTACCTTTAATCTAAAACTTTAACTAAACCTCTGTGATGAAATTAAATGATTTATAAATGCAATGTAAGTAGTTGTGTAAGTAAAATAAAATAAAATAAAGGGGAAGAGTTAGAATAATCATAAATGGTAAGTCATCATAGTTGATAAATGGGGGTATAAGAAACATAAATTAGAATAATGGAAAGTATAATTAATCCTATAGCCACATTAATATAAGATAAAAGAAAACCTAATCCAATATTTAAAGGCATCCATTCACTAAACAATGAGAAAAATCTAATCTACTAAAAGAAATAAAAGAAAAATTATAAGATCATAAATACTTACCTTGGGGTAGACTCATTAGTCCTCAATATCCCCCTTGGATAATAGTTCTTTGAAATATATATTTTTAGTTATGAATACTTCAAAGGATGGACAATAGGATCTAGGCCAAAAAAGGTCCTCCCATTGAATCTCTAATACTTACACAAGACAAACTTACTTCAAGATAAGGTTCTAGACCAACTCCTCCAAATGTGACTTAGAGAATATGTGTGAGTGAAAGTAAAGAGAATAGAGTGTATTTGTTTATGTTATAATGTAATATTACTTGCATATATCTCTCTCTAATACCCAAAAATAAACCTAAAGGTTAATCTTATGGCATCATCTAAATTGATATAGTTAAGACATGTTAGCTGACACTAAACAACATAAGCTAGCCTGATACAACATGAATGTTAGTAAATTATATTATAACTACATTATAATAGTCAATGTAATAAATTAATGGAAAAGGCATGAAATAAATAGTATAAGTATGGTTGATGCCATAGGATATAAAAAAACTACAAAAACTATATGGAATTTGATGGAAGGAGGTAGGTAGTAGGGAAAATTTGAGTAATGTGAACTAAAATAAGGAATGATATGATCATGATAGCATAGCAACATCTCTTACAAAACACCATATGTATGCCCACCCCTTTCCTAGTGCACCATTTGAGGTGTGCACTTAGGGAGATTGAAGCTTAATAAGTCACTAAAATATAAAGTGTTAGTAAGTGATAAAAGTGAAAATAATTATGTGTATACATATGTCCCATCTAAAGCTCATCTTGTGTCATAATAGTGTAACATGGGATGTTGCTTTGGAAAGAACATAAAAACACAAAAACTAAGCTAATTGAAATTAAATGTGTAAATAAATTCAAATGAATGAATAACTAAAAATACCATATACATACCTTGACTTACCTTACTGAATGTAGAAAATATTTTGTTTATATCAAATGATGAAATGCACCTAATGTACAAAATGAAAAGGTGACCCTAAAAAATAATATAGAATTCCATTTTTTTTTGTAAAAACATTCTATTAGCACCTAAAAATATTTATCTCACTATGATTATAAGGCTTCTTTCAATTCATGAAGAGGACCTATGGAATCAAAGATAGGCAAAAGAAAATATCACAGTTCCTAACTGAAAATTGATAGTATGATGACACATGTTTTATTCTTTTCTAGTAAATGTGAGTAAATGCATCTTCAAAAATAACAAAATCTAAGTGATGCAAAATTACATTTTAAGTAATTATATGGAAAAAAAGATGTGAAAAATTATGAAGTGATAAGAATGAATGTATTTCACACCATAATAGATGAGATATGTAAAACATTAAAGGTAAGATGAAATATCAAACAAAGATATGTAAGTAAAGAATGTAATCTCATGTAAGAAAATCATGTCAAATCAAACATGAAGAAAACATAAAATTACGAAAAATAAAATGTAAGACAAAAATGTAAACTCAAACAAAAATAAAAACATGTAAGTATGTCAAATGTTCAATGTAAGACAAGTGAAATCCCTAAAAATCAAAAAAGAACATGATGGGTAAATGAAAACAAAAAGCTTTAAAGAATGACAACTCAAACATAATGTTTACTCTAAAATGTGATGTAGTAAATCACAATCATATAAATACATTACAAATATGAAAATAAGATGATGTGTAATGCGAAGGTGATGGAATGTTTTTGAGGAAAACATGATCATATCTAAGGTATTATAATGTAACTCACAAACTAAAAGGCAAGAGGCATAAGTAGGATAATAATGTTATATAGATGTGATCAAGGATGTGATATACTAAAATATATATCCATCAAGGAGATATCAATAAAAATGTGATGTAGATAATGAATGAAAGGTGCCACATGGGTGATATGAAAAACATTAGTAGGAAAGAGACACTATAGACAAGTGGGCAAGGCTAAAAACTATTGGAAACAAGGACCTAAGACACTCTAAATAGTGAACACAAATCTTAGGATAGAAATTAAATTACATATATCATCCCATGAAGGCTATATACATGAAATTAAAATGATCCTACCTTCCCACAACATGTTCCCTGCTCCTCATCACCCCTTTCAAAGTCATTGGCCTACTATAAAGATTAGGTACTTGTGTGAGAAGTTAGTTAGAACTAAAATGTAAGAAGGTATAATGATGTAATGATATGAGACCTCCAATACCAATTTATTGTTATACTACACCCCAATGGACCTCAACTCTATCATGAGGCCAATTGTAGAGTTTGAGCTTTAATTATAATAGGATATGTGCCAAAAAATGATCACATATTTTGTTGTGATCTAAATTTTTTGATATAATCTAAATTTTAATTAATTCATGTTATGAGGGCTAGGATCATACATATGGTGTAAAATTTTACATTAAGGTTAATGCGTATGGTTTTTTAGAGTGAATGTACATATAGTATTCATAAATAACAAACAACATACATTTAATAAAGTATAATTCTTATGCTTATAGGAAATGCAATTCTATTTAATGAAAAAATAATAGGGAATGGTAAAATATGCTACAATGTGTGTGCTATAGAGTAGATACATAAAGTATGTTATCTATGTTATAACTATGTATGACATAGACTCTTGGTTGGATAAATATGTTACACCTTTATATAAGAAGAATACATGAACAATTAAAACTATTGTAAGTTATAAATAAGATATTTACAAGTCATTTCATCTTCCTTGTTGAGAGATAGTTAAGCTTCCAAGTGTGAACAAGGAATCTAAGAGGGGAAATTAGTATTGTGTTAGTAAGATAAAATCAAATCTAAATAAACACACTAGACACTAACACCTCTAGCCTTGACACTGGGGAGAGCATAGGTAACAAACATGCACATGAAACATAACTAGAACATAAAATAAATCCTTCTTTTACCTTCCTTGGAGCTCTAAATGGCATGTAGAAATGGCTTGCTCAGCTTGTACATCAAAAAAACTACATCAATGGAATTTTGTTGGTTTCACCTTTCCTTGGCACCTAGTTTGGTTGCTTGGCTCATGAATTTGGCATGGTAAGATTACATACAAGGCTTATTTGCATCTATTTGTGCATTATAACATTACACTAAGATAGCTTAAACATCAATGGGTATGGTCTTATATTTATAGCATCAAGAATTAACTCTCACCCAAGGTGAGTTAAGGTTGAGTTGAGACTAACTCAAGTTAAGCTAAAAGTTGTCATGCAATTATGATTTCTAATTACTAGCCATAGTTCTCAAATTAGATATTTGGGGATATTTTGGTGACAACTCATAAAGGTATTAATGAAAGGATTAATATTTTTTTTTGGAATTTTCATTTTTAGATATTTATTAATTATAAATGGATAATTAAACCAAGCATTTAATCTTGTTTAATTGATTGATTGATTTTAATAGCCTTTTTTCTCTTTTAAGATTTGATTAAGTGCCTCAATCAAGGTGATTGGGGATGAATCCATGAGAGGTTATTATTACATATAGGCTAGTATTCTAAATAGGGATGCCTTTACATGATTCTAAACATTGATGAATGATGCATGGCCAAAATTTTGATGTTAATTGATTCCTAGGATTAATTTACAATGGTTAATAAGAATCAATCTAAAGTCTGGTCGAAAGCCAGTTGTGGGCAAAATTGGGTGTCTACACCAAGTTGGTGGTAATAATGGTTTGACTAACATATTTCTATTGGAAAGTGCCACTTGAAAATCCACATGGTATACAAATTCTAACATGTGGATGTGATAGAGTGAATATGAGTGTATATGCATGAGTTGATGAGCAAGTGTAAAGGACTGTGAGCTAGTGGTGCATAGTGATAATGTACAGGATGTAATTTAGTGTGACCAAGATGAAAAAGTATACAATTAAGCATCAAATTGACATATGAGTTTGAGATTAATCTCAACACATAATATTACATAGGAATTCATAGTATGTGTGAGTGTGTCATAGAAAGGTAAAGGATAGAAAATGTTATGCATGAGTTGTGTATGGATCTTTCACCCTTTCTTGAAGAGTAATGGTCTCCATTACATCTGGGTGTAGTGTTGGTAAATTCACATGAATTTTTTTATAGTTTTACCACTTATCTTAATCATCATACTACCCAAATTTGACCACTTTTAAAAATTTATGTGTGCCATAGTGAGTACAAGTGTTTTTCACTTCAATAATATAATATTTTTCATTAGGACACAAGTGTTTGGGATTAATATCATATATATGTTATGTCACTACTATCTCAAGAAGTAGGGGAGTGTATGCATGAATAATCTCCACATTAAATACTAGATGCATGCCCAAGTATAGAGGTAGATCAAGAATGAAGGTGTTCTCACTAGCTACACATAGAATAGTGTAAATACCATAGTGTAGAGGTTTGATCTTCCTATGTAGACCTTTAAATCACTTATTCTAAATATGAAACTAGACTTTATCACAAATTTTAAATGCATGAGGTGTGCAATGGACATTATATCACTCTTTATACTATGATTATGTATGATAGATAATTTATTGAGCCTATTGATGAATATTGTATGTCTCTAAAAAACATTTTGGCTTTGTATGTTTCACATTTGTGTGTGTGTGACTTAGTGACAACTAGTGCATGGTAAAAGATATCAATATGTGTCAAATTATAGAACACAAGACATGTTTGGGGTGGATTATGCCCCGTATAAATATGAAGTGCTCTATTATAGGCATGTTGAATGTATGAAATATTTACATCATATGTACAAGCATGTTCATGATTTTACATTCAAAAAATATGAACAAGAGTTTGATGGAAACTTCAATTCGTCCATCTATCTATGGATAAAATGTTGTTGATTCGTCTATCTATATTCCTATCATGTCCCACAATGTTTGCCAAAGTGACTTATAAAGTGTTGATCTCGATCAAAAATGACAAATGTTGGGAGTCCAAAGTGGATCCAAACATGGTTAAATAAGGCTTGAGAAGTCCTAGCTGCATCAATGTATTTCTTACAAGTAACCATGATATCCATGTTTGAAAACCTATCCACTAAGACAAACACAATGTCATGTTGGTGTTAAATCATAAGAAAAATAGTCATGAAAACCATGATGAAAGATTCCCATCATCTAAATGGAACTACTAGAGGTTTATAAAGTCTTATCTTCATGTTCATGGGTTTGGTAATGTAATACTTGAATTTTCACTCTACATCTATATGCATGTGAATCCAATAGATGTGTGACTATAAAGTGGCTTGAGTCTTTGTCATGCTAAATTGTCTAAGGTCTTAATGTAGTGCACCTCCTAGGTGAGTCATTGATGAGGTGCACCACCAAAAACATAGAGATGTTTGAGTTTGTATAGCATCTATTCAAAAAAGTATAACTCCCAAACTTGATTACCTTACATAAGGTTGGCATAACTGTCTACAAAGTCCTAGCCAACTACATAGAGGGATATTGAGTCTATGAATTTTTAGTTACATGTGTCTAACACTGTGATGAGAGTTTGAATTAGTGATCAACTAAGGTAATTCGTTGCCTTATTATCCTTCCCTTTCTTATGATTTATCATGAGATGGAATGGTTGTAGTTATGCCATACATTTGTGTCATGAATTATCTAGATTACTTTGAGTCTATAGGAACTTAAGTGGCTTATGAAAATCAATGATTTTCTCATTCCCCAAGATGTAATGTCACCATTACTTAATTTCTTTCACCATAGCATACATTTATTTCTCATAGGTGGATTACCTTTTCATTGTGTCTCCTAATGTATCTAAATGATAGGTGATCAGATGTCCATGTTATATGAGTATTTCATCAAGTGTATAGTCAAATGCATTAATATAAAGATTGAAGGAGTGTGCAATTTTGGGCATTGCATGAATAGGCACTGCATAAAGGCATTGTTTAATTATCTTAAAAGTGCACTATTACAAATGAATCCAATCAAACTTAGATTTTACACATGTTATTTGGTTGAGAGGCCAAGAGAGGTACAATAAAATAAGGATGAACCTATAGTAAAAGTTATTGATTCCATTAAAACTCCTAATTATGTGAGATTATGTGGATTAGGCCAATACTAGATTAATTTCATCTTCTCTGGGTTTACATGGATCCCTACATGATCATGGATAAATTTATCTTCTTGACATCTTTAGGATGGATTGGTACCTGATTGTAACTTGACTTCAAGTTAACCTTGGTAAAGTATTGTGTGCATCAGAGTTGATCCAAGAGGTCATCAATACATGGTAGAGGATATTAATTCTTCACCATAGTTTTTTTTATTATTATGCAATAGTCTATGCAGAGATGTTAAGACCTATCCTTCTCCGATGTGAGGACTATTGGAGTCTTGCAAGGAGAAGAGGTAGGCTTGATCTATCCTTGATCAAGGAACTCATGTATTTGGAATATAATTTCATAATTATCCCAAACTAATATATGATGCAGTGGGTTGTTTGGAAGAGGTGATCTAGGGACCAAATCAATTAAGTACATTACTACACAGTGCATTTAAAATTCTTCAAGATCTATGAATGATTCATCATGTTGTTTCATTAATTTTTCAAGTTTTTTTTAATGTAGAATTGATCATGTTGTGCATAGTGTCAAAACTTACTTTTTCTTTTGCACAAGTGTTGCAGGGTGAACCATGAGTAACATGAAATTTTTCCTTTGTAATGTATTTATGGCATTTCTTAGAAAAGACCAAGGTGGCTTTGGTTACATGCACTGATTCAAAGAGGTTGTAGAAGTGATCTTATGTATGAAAAATCTAATGTTATTGTTTGGATTAATATGTAGCTTTATGGTCATACAAATATGGTCATCCCAAAAAAATGTCACAGACATACAAACATGTGATGTCATAAGTGATTTTATCTTCCATAGGCCTAACTTTATACTATAAGTTACATTGTCATTGGACTTATATATCCTTCCTCAATTGCCCCAGTAAATATGGTTTGGGATGTGTATCAGTGTTAAGGCTAATACATTGTGTTATACATTGCACAATGGTTTTATTTTGATTGGCACTATTAATGATGACATGAAGAGGCTAACCCTTCAACAAAATCTTAATGTGAAAGAGACATTTTTATTTCTCATAAGCATCAATCATATTGGTGTTGGTACTCAAAAAATTATATTTTGATCAATGCCATCCATCAGTGTGAGAGCTAATGTAGACTAGGAAATAAAGGATTATTGTACATGACATTTGGAGTCATCATGGGTGTACGAATAATGGTGATGACACCACTTGTCACCTAATTTCTTCTTGCCTTTATTTGAAGTAGAAAGCACATGAGCCTATGATTTTTGAGTAGTATTCTTGGGTTGATCTCCTTTGTGATAAATGTTTTGCTTATGTTCATAATGCTATAATGAGGAATTTTTTGAGGGTTTTCTTTTGCATGTGGTGTTGGATGAAGATGTGAGACACTTCTTCATCTTTGTATTATCTTCGATCTTTGTGGCATTGTGATAGGAATATATAAGAGTGTTAGAATTCAATAATTCCATATTTACATAGATATAAGGTGAGATTCCATTGATGTACTTCATCACCTTATGTTTTCACTCAAGTTCTCTCATAGGCATGCATAGTAGTCATGGAATGTATTGATGTAGTCTTACACTGAATGATCCTTGCACTAATGTATTTGTTTAAACTTGATGTATTCATCTTCAAAGTGGTGCAAATGGTAGTATTCATCCTTTAGCATGTCGATAAAAGCCTTACATTATTCAATTGGAATGTAATCTTGTGCACACTATGTATAGAAGGTTTCCCACTAGTGAACAATCAAAATGGGCATCATAAACACTATGAAGGTGATATTCTCAGCATTACTAAAGCAATTGTCTAAGTACGCATCATGTCAGGATCTTGCTCCCCAATAGGAACACATATGATTACCTCTTGTATTAGCAACTAAACACAGAATTTAAACAGAAGTAACAAGTAACTAGAAATATGAAACAACATAGGAATATGAGAGACAATACACAATTGTATTAATAATCACTCAAAAGAAAATACAATAAAGAAGATGCCACTTCTTCTTCCACCTCAAAGGCTCGCCACACCTCAAGACCTTCTTCCCTCTCTCTCTCGATCACAACACACAACTCAAATACAGAATTGTTGTTCACCTCCACCAGTCAAAAACAACGCTACCAGTACACCAAGTACACAACCATACTCCAAGTATATCTCCTGCTCTCTACTGCTACCTGTAAATCACTAGACCTTACTCACCATTGTAGATCTCCAAAATAAGCCATGCACACCTGCTGACCAAGATCATACATATACGAAGAACCCTTCTGATTCTCCAAACCAACACCCACACTTGGTACTGTGGCACTAGGAGGAACACACCATTGCTCTCCTCTCTCTGAAGAAGCTTATTTGCTCTCTTACTCTCTAGCACTAGTTTACAATACAACCCATGAGTCTATTATATAGATCTCATGCATACAATAATTAGACATTCTTAATTACAATAATTAGACACGTAACTCAAGACTATAATTAGCCTTTAACATGCAAACTAACAATCCAAAAATAGACTCTCCAGAATCAACATGCAAACTCCATGTTCACGCACAGTCTGTCGACGTCAGCTCCTCCCTGACCGATGTCAGCCGACTAGTAACTGATGTCGGTTGCTTCTTCATTGCTATCTGACTGATGTCAGTTGATAAGACTGACATTGGTTGCCCTACAACTCATTCTACAACTCTCCGCAACCTCCGTAACTCCTCTTGTTTGCATCCTGGTGAAGCTTTTAGCTCCACAACCTAACACATCAAGATATCAAACCCAAGCATCTAATGCTTTGGCATCAATTTTTATTTTGAAAAAAGGAATGTCAAGGTTAACTTTCACTTTGAATTGGGTTTAGTGTTTAAACTAGTGTTGAATAGGCTTAGATGGTGATGGGTTGAGTTACATCATCAACTTGTGGAATTGGCCAAATATTTTTGTGTGATATAATTCCAGTTCCTTAGACATAACATTTTAAACATTTGGGGTTGCCTCAAGTTGATTTTATGTGTCAACCATCTTAATTTTACTATGGCATTCCACTAGGTATTCTACAATAGAGCCAACTAAGATACATTTTCCCCTTCATTGTGTTCATGTGTTTACAAGCATAGAAGGGTAGGTCTACACTCTCATACCAATGATCCACATTATGGGGCCCCAAAACTAGGCATACATATGATAATTATGCATTCAGGGGAATGTGTATGGTTTTGTAGAGTGAATGCACATAGAGTATTTAGAAAGAACAATCAACATGCATTCAATGAAGTGAAATTCTTGTGCTTGTAGGAAATGGTGTAATGTGTTATAATGCATGTGTTACATAATATATACAAAAATCATTCTATCTATGTTATGATTGTGTAGGCATTGACCCTTGGCTAGATGTATATGTTACATATTTATATAATAATAACACATGACCAATTACAACTATTATTAGTTACAAAGAAGATAATTACAATTCATTTCATCTTCCTCATTGGGTGATGGTTGAGCTTCTAGGTTTGTGGAGATTAATGATTCAACTAATAAATTCCCAATTAGAAAGTGCCACCTAACAATTCACATGGTTGTAGCATGATGACATGTGGATGTGTTAGAGTAAATATGAGTTTAGATGCATGAGTTAGTGATTAGGTTCCAATGAGGTGTGTGGGCCTATAAGCTAGTGGTGCACAGTGGCAATGTATAGGCTACGATGTGGTGTAATTGGGGTGTGGAAGTATGTGATCAAGTGTAAAATTGGTGTGTGAGGTTAAGAGAAAGCTTAGTAAAAAATAGTGTGTAGGAATTCACAATAGGTGTGAGTGTGCCACAAAAAGGTAAAGGAGAGAAGCACATTACACAGGAGCTACATACAGATCATTAACACTGCCTTTTCTTATAATATAGCTTTTAACTCTTTTATATTTTTATATTCCTCATTCATACATATTCAAAAAATTAAACATGTATGAAATTAGTTATCTAAGAGATATTATACTTGGATACTCAATAAAAGGACCTAATGACCATGGTGTTTAAAGACTCCTAGACTTGCCAATATGCAATTGTGCAATCTCAAAACTTACCCATGTATGTCTCAAGTAAATTGAAAGAAGGGAAATATGTGGATCATGGAGGATTTGTACATGTAATAAATGTGATATAATGAATTATATGCTCATAATTAATCACAAGGAGGGAAAATAATTCTGTAAAAGGGGATAGGGTTATGTTATAATAGTTACGTCACTAGGGAAGTCATAATAACCTACAAGGGATCTAGCACAAGCACTAATGAAATTAATTATTCATCCCAAAAGAGGGGGGAAATGAGTGGTTATGCTAAAATATGGGGAAATTAAATGGTCATCTCAAAATATGGGGAAGGTCAATGATCATCCCAAAATGGAGGTAAAGCAAATGAGGGCCAAAGAACATAAAGATACTAAGAAAAAATGATAAAAATTACAGTGAGAAAACACAAAGGTGCTACCTAATCCCTACAAGAGAAATAAAGGCTAAAAATAAAAATGAAATAAAACCTAAAGCCGATACCTATAAACTACATGAGAGACAAATGCCAAAAGTAAAAATACAAAAGAATCGAAAATGAATCAATGGTGTAAGTGGATCATCCAAAAAGAGGGTGGAACTAAATGAAATGTATAAAATCAAAGAAATGTGAAACAAAATAACAAGCAAAATGTATGCTAACAATTATGTCAAAGGAAAGCATGGGAAATATGTATAAGTTTATCCAAGAAAGTTTATTGAAGTCCAATGTGGTGATGATGGTAAAGAGGTGAAAGGTTATCGATGGATATTTCATGGTAATGATTAATTATCAAGAAGCCAAAATATAAAGGGTGGGAATTGTAAGATGCCTCTAAGGGGTGAAAAGAGTAAAGGTTTGGCATCAAAAGATACCCAAAAATAAGTAGTAAAATGTTGGGAATTGGAAGATACCCCAATACACAAATAAAGAAAAGTAATGGGATCCCAATATACCTCAAAATGTGAGATATATATGAAAAATCAAAGATAGAATGAACTACATCAGGTTGTCTAATGCAATTTGGAAAATTAGAGATGAAATGAACTGCATCAAGTTGGTAAATACATTTTAATGAAATTGAACTACATCAGGCTGGTAGATGTAGTTTGATCATACTAAACTATTATAATGAACTAAATTGGGTCAGGAGATGCAGTTTGATGAAACTAAACTATGAGAATGAACTGCATTGAGTTGTAAAATTTAGTTTAAAGAAATTAAACTATTAGAATGAACCGAATTAGGTTGGTAGATACATTTTGATGAAATTAAACTATGAGAATTAATTGCATTGAGTTGATAGATGTAATTTGATGAAATTGAATTATTATAATGAATGATATAAATGTAGTTTGATGAAACTAAACTATGAGAATGAATTGCATTGGGTTGGTAGATGGAGTTTGATGAAACTAAACTATTATAATTAATTGAATTAGGTTGGTGGATGCAGTTTTTTGAAACTAAACTATTAAAATGAATTGCATCAGTTTGTCTTATAAAATTTGATGAAACTAAATTGTTAGAAAGAACTACATCAGACTATCAAGTGAAAATAGATAAAACTAAACTATTATAATGAATTGGATCAATCCAATATATGCAATTAGATAAAAATTAACTCTTAGGATGAAGTGCATCGGGCTAGTGGATGTAGTTTAATGAAATTGAATTTTTATAATGAACTATGTTAGGTTGGTTGATGTTATTAGATAAAACTAAAGTTGTTGAATGAACTACATCTGCTTGGCCAATGCAATTAGATACAAGTAGATGTGTATATATGTTAACTTTTTAGGGTGTTGAAACTAACATAGGACCTATAGGAGAGGTTTAAAGAGGTATATAAGCTAAAGGATAAACATTTGTGATGCTCTTTAGAATAGGCATTTAAACTAAGTTCCCCTTAGGTTCATATAAATTAAGATTTTGAGGATTGACAAATGCAACTATCAAATTGAATTTTTTCATGTTAGTTATCTTTCCCTTGTTTTTATAGAAAGGAGTATCAATGGTGGTTTGTGTTTCTAACTATTTTCGCTTTTCCACATTCAAAAGATGAAAGAAACTAAGATAATGGTTAGGGGTTTGTACATACCCGGATGAATTTTGTGCACTGTTATCCAGACGTTGTAGGGACTCCTCTTTGGCTGTGGAGGATGACACTTATAGAAGAAAGAGACTCAAACACAGAGATTGTTAGATAGAGATAAGGTGGACTGTCGAGCAAAAGCTCGGTCCCAAAAGTGCAAAGACTTCCTTGAGGGGTGATAGTCCACTAGTTGCTAAAATAATGTTGGATAAAGATAAATAATGAAAGACTAAGCAAAATAAATAGAGACAATGCGTACCTATTTTTGTTGTTGGTCTTCCACAGTCACTGATGTCGATTAGTCTACCATCATCAGTTGATTAAAGTTGCCGACGTCGGTTAGTCTACTGATTTTAGTAGGGGCAATGGGCCTGGAGGCTGATGTCAGTCGGGGTAATGGCCTTGGACGAGTTTCTGGTCGTGTCTTTAGTCGGCAGAGTGGTCTGTGGTAGTCAGAGAGTTTGTGCAGGAATGCAAGACAATAGATAAGGTCTTAGGAGGGAAAAGGTAGAGAGACAGGTTGTCAGAAAAGGGGTAAGGGTATGAAGAAGGCTTTTTAACCTCTCTGGGAAGAAAGTCAAGTCTAGTCTGGTTGATAGCTAACTCTGATTGATAATGTTTAGAGATAATGAAAAGAAACTAATTGCTTATAGATTCTAAATCACTGAAATAGTAAAGAGGGGAGAAGAATACTTAGCTCTTGCTTGTATTTATTGTGTTTTTACCCAAAAGAGCATTGGTTGAAATCTGATGATTGATTTCAGAGAGTTCTTGTTGATGTCTAGGTCTGAGAGCTGAGAGAGGAAGAGAGGTTGAATTTTGGGTCTGTGATCGACTGATTCAGCATCCCAGGTGTGATTTAGCATCCTAGAGGAGAAGAGAATTCATCGTTGGGTTGTTTTAAGAGACCGACGTCAGCGGCCAACTGGTAATCGACGTCGGTAGCTAGAAGAATGGAAAAAAGGCTATTTTTAGCCTTTTGCCCGTTCCTCCATCTGTCGAGTTTTAATGGTCATTGTAAAATGGTCAAAGGTGGGTTTAATAGGCGTGAGGATTAGTGGAGGGTTGAAATGGGGTCATAAATTGGTCATAGGGTGATGGGAGGCATCCAAGGGGAGGTATCCAAGGTGGGGTGTGCCAAGGGTGAGGTGTCATGGATGATGTGTCATGGGTGAGGTGTCAAGGGAGGTGTTATTAATTTAAAATAAGTTATTATTTTAAATTAATAAGTGTGTGGGTTAGGAATGTGTTAGAAGTGGACCAAGGGGACCAAGGGGGGAGTCGACCAAGGAGTAGACATGATTTTGGTGTCTACATTTGCCCCTTTTTGTCTTGTTGGTTGTTCTAGATGAACTGCAAGACAAAAATAGGAGTAAGTTGCCTCAGGTATGAGATAAAGTTGTTTTTATCCTGTTGGTTGTTCTAATGAACTGTAAGACAAAAATAAATGTAGGTTGCCCCGATTATGGGATGAGGTATTCCCCCTCAAAGCGGGATTCGAGGGAAGGGAACCTAAAATCGGGTGCCAATTTGATAGATAGTGGATGGATATGGTGAAGTTTGAGTGTGAACACTACAATAGTTGAGATTGCGTGCATACCACTTCATGAGATGGTCAGGTCAAATTGTTTCAAGTTAAGGGTCGAGGAGTGCTAAAATTGAAATAACTAAGCCCCAGCATTTAGTCGTAGCTGATTGGGTTATTCGATCCAAGCTATAGCTCTAATGGTCATCGTGTTCCAAGTATCCTGGGCTCAAGAAGTGCTCTTGGAAAACACAAAAAGTCACAAGTAGTGGGGATCAACTTGCTCACGATCCAATACTTGTGAGGGTCGAAATGTGGGTTGTAGACAATTTTGCTAACCATTCGTGAGGTAGCATACATGCAATCAAAAAAACCAAGGCAAAGTTGTCTCAAAAATGGTTGTGGTCTGAGGAGATAGTCGTGATCTCCAAGGTTGTTGGTTGAGTTGAGTTGAGATAGTTGGTCCATTAGATGGATAGACGAAGGAATGGCTGAGCTAACTTCAGAAGACCCTGTGTCAACTGAGTGCTGCCTACATAGCCCCAGGCATTAGGGCCTCAGGCCGATGTAGTTCTCCCTAAAAGGGAGGAAGAGGGTCAGTTATGGATGTGGGTTGGATGAGGTTAAGTCATGGTTAAAAGGTAATATGGTTTGTCCATCAAGTAGACAAACAAATGGATGTGGCTGAGCTAACCCCAGAAGACGTCATGTTATCTGAGTGCTACCTACATAGCCCCTATTTAAAGGGCCTCAGATTTATGTAGTTCAAATGAGGAGTCAAAGTTTGTTGATGATTGGTTAATGATTGGTTTGGACTAGGTTAAGTTAAGTTGTGGATAAGGGTATAATGGTTTGTCCATCAAGTAGAGGAACAAATGGATGTGGTTGAACTAACCCCAGAAGACGTCATGTCATCTGAGTGCTACCTACATAGCCCATGTTGGAAGGGCCTCAGACCAATGTAGTTCAGACGAGGAGTCAAAGTTGGTTGATGATTGGTTGATGATTGGTTTGGACTAGGTTAAGTTAAGTTGTGGATAAGGGTAGAATGGTTTGTCTATCAAGTAGAGGAACAAACAGATGTGGCCAAGTTAACCCCAGAAGATGTCATGTCATCTGAGTGCTGCCTACATGGCCAATGTTGGAAGGGCCTTAGACCAATGTAGTTTAGATTGGTTGATAGGTTGGTTTGGTTAGGTTATAAATGATGAGGGTATGATGATGTTATAGCCTTTTCCATATTGTGTGATGGTGTATTTTGTAACATTGGTCAAGTGGTCTTTCATCCCTAGCAATTTTCCATATTAGTGATGGATGTATGTTAAAAATGAAATGAGTATTTTTATGCTTCAGCAAGTAATGGTTTATGCTTGGCATAAATTGTGTGGTCGATAGTTTCCATGTGTATTGTTGTCCATAGAAACTATGTGAAATAGACTACGTCATGTTGGTGGTCTGAAAATGTTTGGTTTATTTTGGTTTGGTTGGGTAATGATGAAAAAATGATTTGGTTGTATGTGACAAAGGTATGGATAAGAAGTGAAAGGCATTTTGCTCTTTCATTGACAAGGACCATAATGATAGCATAGGTAGGGGGTTTTTAGAAACAAAAGCCCCATTCATGCATTACGTCGTTAACCATTGGTTGTGTTAGAGAAGTAATCGAATCACTTTGACATTAAAATGAGCTCAAAATCCCTTGAGTAGGTGATGTGATATGTTAGGGTAGCGTAACCCTTTTTAGTAGGGATAACTTTGCCCCTTTTTATAGGAGACCCTGAGAACGACTACAAGTCAAGTCCATGACCTTTTTTTTTTTGGTAGATTGATCAATGCAAGAAGTCTACATGGGGATGTCATTTTGCTTTGTGGTCATTTTTTAAGCTGATCGATGCGGGAAGCTTCTAAGAGAGTGTTGTTTGTAGCAAGATTTTAGGTATAGCCATCCTTCGAGGGAGTGGTCTATATTTTTGCTTTATATATTTTTGAGGGCTTTCAATAGCTATCCTTCAAGGGAGCAGTCTATTAGCTACAGCAATGATGATATAGCTATCCTTTGAGGGAGTAGTTTGCATTTATAGTTTATGACCTGTTGATATTTTGACATCTCTATTTATTTTTGACAGGATTTGTAGTCATGGACAAGACTATAGAAGTTTAAGGGCTCCCTTTTATTAGGATAAAGCATTCATACTTTATAAAAGGGTTACATAGGGTTTACTTTAGAAAAATAGGGTTAAAAGGAATAAGGATTAAGATGATAGGGATTGCTCAAGGGACGAGCTCAAGTTAAATGTCAAGTGAACGAGTACTTGACTAACAAGAGAATGGTCGTAGATGCAAGGCATTAAGGGGCTCAGTTTTTGGTCAACCTTCGAAAGAAGATAGACGATAAGTCCCTAATCTATACTTGTGTGTTATGATGAGGTTCGAGCCAATTAGGAGCAAACTTGCCTCGTTTACTTCTTTCCATATTGGTCATGTGTTGGTCGATGTTTGGTCATGAAGTTGGTTGATATGTTGTTGGCATGTTTGGTTGGATGATGTTTGGTCATTGTTTAGTTGGTTGATGTTTGGTCAATGTTTGGTTAAGGCTCGATCGAGGCTTGGTTGGTTGATGTTAAGGTGTGGAGCCTAAAAGCTTCACATATGAGTGCATTACTAAAGTTGCAGGTTTACACAGTCACCGGCATCGGTCAGGAGTGACCGATGTCAGTCCGGTGCAGTTGAAGAGACACCAGCATCGGTAGAGAATCGACTGATGTTGGTCACAGGTAAGTAGGTAGGAACTGGTGTCAGTTACTTGTGCATCCAAAATGCTATTTCTGAGAATAGAAGCGAGTGTTTGCATGATGAGTTTAAGTCTTAGTCTTAAGTTCGCGTTTCTATTATTAGTAAGATTGTTTTTAGAGCCCTTGTTCAAGAGGCTCAACTGTTAGTTGTAAGTGCATGGTCAAGTTTCCTAATTCTATATATAGAATTAGATATTCTTAGCTTAGTGTGATTATTGTAGTAGTTCATTATATGTGAATGTTGAAGAATAGTATAGAGTTGTATCAATCTAGGTTGTTGGAATTGATTGTACTTGAGAGAGATAGCTCTTAAGGGATAGAGATCTAGAGAGAGATCGTGTGCATCTAAGAGAGAGGTGTGGAAGAAAGAAGTTTCTTCAATTGTATTCCTTTTGTAAAGAGTTTAATACAAGTTTTTAGGGTGGTTTCCTGTATCTCTTGTTCTTTGCTATTATCTGATTCTAGTTACTTATCTATCTGATTTAATTCCATGGTTTATTGCTTTCATAAGTATAATCTATTGTTAGTTGATCCCCAACAAGTGGTATCAGAGCCTTGGTTGTAGGTTTAGAGTTTGATATCCAATAACTGGTATTAAAGCTCAGGCTCACTAACAGGCGGTTCAGATCTGTGTAGTGTGTATTGATTACAGGTTGCTCACAGGAGTTTCTACAGAGATTTTTGTTTGAGTGGGAGAAGCAATGGCAGATGAAAGTAAACTGAGAATGGAGAAGTTTAATGGCAAAAACTATCAACATTAGAGAATGCAGATAGAGGACTATCTGTATCAGAAGGATCTATACTTATCGTTAGGTGGGATTGCAAAGAAGCCCACAGACATAAAGGATGAAGAATGGGAAGTTCTTGACAGAAAGGCTCTGGGGTCTATAAGATTGAGTCTAGCATCCAATGTGATATCTAATTTATCACAGGCAAAAACAACGGTAGAGTTGATGACTACTCTAGCAAATTTGTACAAAAAACCCTCAGCTTCAAATAAGGTATATCGTACGAAGCAGCTATTTAATTTGCATATGCAGGAAGGTGGATCTGTATCTGATCACCTGAATGATTTCCATGGTATTGTAAATCAATTAAGTTCAGTCAAAATTGTATTTGATGATGAAATAAAAGCTCTTTTAATATTATGTTCTTTGCTTGAAAGCTGGCATAGCTTAGTAATGGCAGTTAGCAATACTGCATCTGCATCAAATATTTTAAAAGTAGAGGATGTTGTTAGTGTTATCTTGAATGAAAAAAATTGCAAGAAAAGCACAGAAGAGACATCTGAGAACTCTTTAAGTTTTGAGAGCAGGGGAAGGCAAAAAGAGAAGAGCAAGAAAGGGAGATCAAGATCCAAGTCTAAGGGGAAAGGCAGATCTAAATCCAAAAATGGCAGAAGGCCACAATGCTGGAATTGTGGAAAGATGGGGCACATAAATAGAGATTGTTGGTCAAAGCCTAAGGAGGATAATCAGCATGAAGGAAAAGAAGAAGCAAAGGTTGCAGGTATTGCATAAGATGCTTTAATATTCTCTTTGCATAATAATATAAAATCTTGGGTGTTAGATTTTGGTGCATTTTTTCATGCTACCCCTAATAGGGAATATTTATGTGACTATATCCATGGAGATTTTGGAATAGTATATCTAGGGGATGATGAACCCTGTAAAATTATTGGCAAAGGTAAAGTGCAGCTGAAAATGCAGAATGGCAACACATGGGTGTTGAGAGAAGTTATGCATGTTCCTATCTTGAAGAGAAATTTGATTTCTATAAGAAAGTTAGGGGATGAGGGTTGTACAGTAACTCTCACAGCAGAATCTTGGAAGGTGACCAAGGGTGCACTTGTTATGGCCAGAGGTAAGAGAGTAGGTACTCTCTATTTGTGTAATTGTGTCACTAACAATTCTCCTTTTGTATTATCTACTTCAGATGTGGATGCAAAATTGTGGCACTCAAGGCTTGGCCACATGAGCGAGAAGGGGATGTCAATTCTTAAGTCTAAAGGTAAGCTTTTAGATTTGAAAAGCATGGATCTAGAATTTTGTGAGCACTGTGTATTTGGAAAATAGAAAAGGGTTAGTTTTCTCAAAACTGGGTCTACAAAGAAGAAGCATAAGTTGTAGCTTGTTCACACAGACGTGTGGGGACCGGCTCAGGTAGCTTCTATTGGAGGATCACAGTACTATGTTTTGTTCATAGATGATGCTACAAGAAAGGTATGGATCTATTATATTAAGAAGAAATCTGATGTATTTGAGACTTTTAAGATTTGAAAAGCTATGGTTGAGAATGAAATAGGGAAAAGATTAAAGTGCTTGAGATCTGACAATGGTAGAGAGTTTTGTAGTTATAAGTTCAACTGGTATTGTTAAATGCATGGAATTCGTAGGCAAAGGATGGTTCCAACGATACCTCAGTAGAATGGAATTGCTGAAAGGATGAACAGAACAATCATGGAGCATGCAAGATGTATGAGATTGCATGTTGGTTTGCCCTTAGAGTTTTGGGTAGAAGCTGTTGACACTGCAGTGTACCTGATTAATAGAGGACCCTCTACAGCTCTAGATGGTGAAATTCCAAAAGAGGCTTGGATAGGTAAAAAGGTAGATCTCTCTTTTCTCAAAGTTTTTAGTTGTGAAGCCTTTGTGCACGTAGATAAGGAAAATAGAAAGAAGCTCGATGCTAAGTCTATGAGGTGCACATTTATTGGCTATGGCTTCGATGATTTTGGTTTCAGATTTTGGAATCTAAGAACTAACAAGATAATTAGGAGCCGTGATGTTGTTTTCAATAAAAAAGTGATGTATAGTGATTAGCTGAAGAAGCTGAATCAATCTGGGTAGAGTAATAGTGAATTGAATGAGGTGACGGTCCAAAATGAGTTTGTGGGAAAAAGAAATAATCACTTGCAGAAAAACACAGAGACCGACGTCGATAGGATAGGAATCGGCATCAGTAGAATAGAAACTGATGTCGGTCATACAGAGACCGATGTCAGCAGGACAGGCACTGGCGTCAGTCAGGTAGAACCAGCGTCGGCCAGTAACAGGTCTAGAGGTGACCGAGGTCGGTCACTATCAGAGAATTTGGGTGGACAGCGTGTTGTGAACGAGTCTCAAACACCCATCAGGAGGTCTAAAAGGGTAAGTAAGCCTCTAATTAGATATTCTCCTTCATTATTCTATTTATTGCTAACTGATGGTGGAGAACCAGAGAGTTTTGAAGAAGCAATATAGGTGGAGTCCAATAGTTAGTGGGAGCATGGCATGGTTGAGGAGATGGAGTCCTTAAGAGAGAACCAAACATGGGATTTGGTCGAATTGCCAGCTGGTAAGAGAACACTGAAGAACAGATGGACCTATAGGTTGAAAGAAGGTGAGAATGGACAGATGAGATATAAGGCCAGATTGGTAGTGAAAGGATTTGCACAAAAGCCAGGTATTGATTTTGGTGAGATTTTTTTTCCTGTTGTTAAAATGACTTTTATACGGATTGTACTGTCTTTGGTTGTTGTTGAGGATTTGCATCTTGAGCAGCTAGATGTTAAGACAGCATTTCTTCATGGAGATTTGGATGAGGAAATTTATATGGAACAACCGAAAGGATTTGAGGTCAAAGGTAAGGAGAAGTTAGTGTGCAGATTGAAGAAAAGCTTGTATGGCCTCAAGCAAGCTCCTAGACAGTGGTATTTGAAATTTGACAGGTTTATGACTGAGCATGGCTATAGTAGGTGTCAATCTGCCCATTGTGTGTATTTTAAGAGATTGGATAATGGTAGATATATTATTCTATTATTATATGTAGATGATATGTTGGTTGCAGGATCACACATGCAGGATATCTCTGAGCTTAAGGTGAAATTAGCTCAAACGTTTGCTATGAAGGATTTGGGAGCAGCAAAGAAAATCTTTGACATGAGCATTAAGAGAGACAGAAAAAATCACAGGTTGATATTGTCTCAAGAGGATTATGTGGACAAGGTGTTGAAACGGTTCAATATGCAGGATGCTAAACCGGTAAGCACACCTTTGGCTGGACATTTTAAATTGAGTAAAGAACAATGTCTTAACTCACATGATGAGGTAGAGTACATGAGTAAGGTTCCATATTATTCCACAGTAAGAAGTTTGATGTATGCAATGGTGTGTACTAGACTGGATATTGCCCAAGTAGTGGGAGTTGTAAGTAAGTATATGGCCAATCCAGGTAAGGAACATTGGAAAGCAGTTCAGTGGATCCTTAGATATCTGAGAGGAACCAGCAGTAGGCACTTGTGCTATGGAGGTTCAGATACTTCTCTACATGGTTATGTAGATTCAGATATGGCAGGTGATTTGGATGGCAGGAGGAGCACTACAAGTTATGTTTTCACTGTAGGTGGAATGGCAGTTAGCTGGATATCTAAGTTGCAGAAGGTTGTTGCCTTGTCAACTACAGAAGTAGAGTATATTGCAGCTACAGAAGCTAGCAAAGAGACGATATGGATGACACGGTTCATGGAAGAGCTTGGAAGGGAGCATGGGAGTTGCAAATTATATAGTGACAATTAGAGTGCAATCCATTTGGATAAGAATTTAGCGTTTCATTCAAGAACCAAGCACATACAGCTAAGGTACCACTTCATACGGCAGGTATTGGAAGATGGTGATTTGAAGCTGGAGAAGATCCATACAGATAGGAATCTTGCTGATATGTTAATCAAGCCGGTTATAAAGGAGAAGTTGAATCTTCATTCAAATTTTGTTGGTCTTCATGATTGAGTTGAAGATGGAAGAGCTAGAAGATGTTGTTGTACAGGTACTGGTGCAGCTGTTTATCTCCAAGTGAGAGATTGTTAAGGTGTGAAGCCTAAAAGCTTCACATATGAGCACATTACCAAAGTTGCAGGTTTACACAGTCACCGACGTCGTTCAGGAGTGACCGACATCGGTCTGGTGCAGTTGAAGAGACACTGGCATCGACAGAGGATCAGCCGACGTCGGTCACAGGCAAGCAGGCAAGAACCGACATCAGTTACCTGTGAGTCCAGAATGTTATTTTTGAGGACAGAAGCGAGTGTTTGCATGATGAGTTTAATTCTTAGTCTTAAGTTTGTGTTTCTATTATTAGTAAGATTGTTTTTATAGCCCTTGTTTAAGAGGCTCAACTGTTGGTTGTAAGTGCATGCTCAAGTTTCCTAATTTTATATATAGAATTAGATCTTCTTAGCTTAGTGTGATTATTGTAGTAGTTCATTGTATGTGAATGTTGAAGAACAATATAGAGTTGTATTAATCCAGGTTGTTGGAATTGATTGTACTTGAGAGAGAGAGATCTTAAGAGATAGAGATCTAGAGAGAGATCGTGTGTATTTGAGAGAGAGGTGTGGAAGAAAGAAGTTTCTTCAATTGTATTCCTTTTGTAAAGAGTTTAATACAAGTTTTTAGGGTGGTTTCTTATATCTCTTATTCTTTGCTATTATCTTATTCTAGTTACTTATCTATCTGATTTAATTCTGCGGTTTATTGCTTTCATAAGTGTAATCTATTGTTGGTTGATCTCCAACAGTTGATGCTTGGTTGAGGTCATGATGGATGCTTGGTCGAGGTTTGGTCGAGACTTGGTTGATTGATGTTTGGTCAATGTTGGTTAATGTTTGGTCAAGGCTTGGTCGAGGCTTGGTTGATATTTGGTCAAGGCTTGGTTGAGGTCAGGATTAAAAGGTTGGTTAATATTTGGTCAAGGTTGGTCGAGGCTTGGTTGAGGCTTGGTCAATGTTTGGTCGAGGCTTGGTCGAGGCTTGGTTGATATTTGGTCAAAGTTGATAGTCAGGATAAAGTCAAATTCCCCCAGTTACTTATGTGACAGGGAGAATGTCTGGCAGATTTAGTTTGAGAGGGCAAGATCCTAATCTTCCATGTTGGAGGTTGGAATCTCAGAATGACTGAAAGTGATGGAGGCAATGGTAGGTAATGATGTGACCAAAATAGTTAGTGGTTGGGGGTCTTCGATTTGGACCTTCACTACTTGTAAGGCTTTGATCAAAGTTAGACAATGCTGCTGAGAGTTTTGTATGAGGTCATATAAATATGTCTTCACAGAGGTTGGGTGAAGTTGTTTCACCTTGGGTTCATGAATTGGGTTTGAATAAGTTGGTCGAGATGTGCCCAAAATTGAAATCTTATGTCTTGATGGTTGAGGAGACTTGACAAATGGATATGTTTGGGGGAGAGAAACCTTCTCTTTCCCTTTATCCTTCATGATTTGTGACCTAGTGGCCACATTGATGGTGTTGATTTCAAATAATGGGGTTGAAGGTGGTAGAGAGATCATAGACTGATGATGGGATCTCAATTTAGGTGAAGATGTTTGAGAGGTATGGGATGATGTCGATGGTTTGATTAAAGGGTGGTCAAGAGGATCCTTAGCAAGAAGGGTGTCCTTTTGCAAGTGTTGACGAATGACAGCTTTAAGAGTGCAACAACGCTCAGTGTCATGTCCAGGTGTGCGATGATATGCACAAAATTTAGTGTCATCGAACCAAGATGGCCTTGATCCGAGAGTTGATGAGTGTGACGGTGAAAATGTTTGGGAGACATGGGATGGTGTTGGAGATTTTTTGACAGTATCCTCAACAAGAGGGGTGTCTTTATTGATGAATTGGCAGATGACAACCTTAAGGGCACAACAATTTTTAGTGTCATGCCCAGGTGTGCGATGATATTGGAAAATTTTAGTGTCATCAAACTAAGATGGTTTTGGTCTGAGAGGTTGAAATGGTTTGATAGGTAGAAGAGTGATGTTAGAGGATTGCAAAAGTCAGTGTAACAACAAGGTGTAAGAACCTGCTAATGGGTTTACACGTTGTGTTGTAGTAAAAGTTAACAATTTTTGTTTAGAAGCTATTGAGGGAGTGTTCCGTACCATATTTTTGTTTGGCGGTGTTGCCAAACACGTAGATGACACTTTTGTGGTAGGAGGCATTGAATGTTTTGAAGGAGATATGTTTGTGTTAGGTGTTGGTCATAATGGAGGTGATTTGTTTTTGTTGGGTGTCAAAGTAGGAAGCACTCCTATTAAGGTGGATGGGTGAGGGCCCAAAATGGAGGGCAATGATGATGGTGGGAGGAAAGTTCTCTGATGGGTTTTAGTAGCCTTCTTTGATTTAGTGCAAGGGCTACTATTGTGAGGGGTTAGGTTCAAATCAACCTTCACTAAATCTTCTTCAGTCAAAGTGGGTGAGGCAGCTAGTTCCTCTCTCGATGGAGAAGGGATTGGAGAGTTTGGCTCTTTAAGAGGGTAGAGCATAGGGATGGTGATGGATTCGGCATGTGGTCGAGGTGCGAGAAAAGTATGATCCCCCATAGATGATAGGAAGGATGAGGATGAGGCTATCAGCGTTGGTATGGTCAAGGCATCCTCCAATATAAGAGAGGTCGATGGAGAGCTAATAGGAGAAGATGGTTCGTCTACTTGTGGAAGATAAGCAAGAGAAGCAGACTCTTCTTTCTATGATGGACCAATGGGTGGGCTAACCTCTTCAGACTGTGAGAGAGGTTGGTTAGGCATAAGAGATGAGACTATGTTGACTATGTGTATATTACGCTCTTGGGAGTCATCAGTCATGGTCTGCACATTGTTTTGGCTAGGGGGATGGTTAGGAAAAGGTTGTCTAAAGATGTCTATGTTTTGATTGGGTGGCATGTTTGGGTTATCCAAAACAAGATCACCTTTATCTATCATGTATTAGACAATGTTTTTAAAGTTTTTGCAATTGTTTGTGTCATGGCCTTTGACACGGTGATAATGACAAAAATCATTTTCCCTATACCATGCAGGGATAGGTTTTGAGGGGTCGAATTGAGGTGGTCAAATTTGAGGGAGATTGAGGACCCCCTGTTTAACAAGTTTATCTAACATAGATGCGTATGATTCTCCTATAGGAGTATATTGACATTGTATATACCGTTGTTGGAATTGTTTGGTGATGTTTTGTGATGTGGAAGGTTCAGATTGGTTGGTTGTTGTCAAAGATGATGGTCTAAGTACCACAGCATTTGCCAATCCCTTAGACTTGGAATTTGAGGAAGAAGGTTTAGAGGAAGGGTCATTGGACTTGGTGTTGGGGTTTTTACTCTGCAATCTGACCTTGTTTTCCTCGATGGCATGTAGTTCAAGCTTCTTAGCCATCGTGAAAGCTTCGTCAAAGGTGCAAAATGTTTGGACCCGTAGAGTAGATGAAATATGTTTGGCACACACCTATGAAAAGAGCTCGATGAGCTCGGGTTGAGGTAAAGAAAAGGAGAGTTGGTTGATTAAGCCTCTCCAACGGGCAACAAAATTGGCTATGGATTCATCGTCAAACTATCTGATAGAATATAGGTTCGTGATTGAGACCTGTTTGGTGATATTGATCGAAAAGTGGTCAAGGAAAAGTTGAGCCAGTTGAGTGAATGTGAAAAGAGAGTGACTAGTAATAGAGCTATACCAATCAAGGGCAGCACCAAAAAGTGACATGGGGAATGTGCGTAGCAATAACGCATCATCATGTGCTATGAGATAACAAGCATGTCTGAATGCTCGTAGATGTTGCTATGTGTCTTCCTTTGGAAATGAGTAAACTTGGGAAGTTTCCACTGATTGGGATATGGTCAGACTGGGACTGAGGGATGAATGTGTTCATTGCCAATTTGTTCATAAGAGAGGACATTGCTTGAACTGTAAATGGATGTCTCAAGATTAGACATTTTGTCTATCAACATTTTGATTAGGTTAGTTGATGGATTTGCAGGTGGGGTGCCCCCTAGGTCGTAAGGTGTTTGGAAGGTATTAGGAGGGGCGTATGACATAGTTGGTTGCGCTTGTATAGGCGCAACATATTGATAACTAGTCATTGGGACAGATGTTGAAGCTAGGGGTGGTTGTGTCATGAAGGTGGAAGGCACAACTAGGCTTGATGTTGCCAGAGGTGGTTGAATGGTAGCACTAGCCAAAGGATGAGTAGCCACCCTAGTGTTGATGGGGGCAAGAGTAGGCGAGATGGAGACAACTAGATTTTGGAAAGGGGTAGAACTTTGTTGAATAGTTTACTGTTGATGGGGGTACGAAGCCCCAATGGAAGTGGACCCAGAGATAGAAGGAGAAACCACACCTTGAAGGTTAGTCATGGTCAGGTTGTTGACTGAGGTAATGGCTTGGGTGTCTATAGGTTGAATGATGGAGGTGGTTGATATAGTTTTCATCTCAACTAAGGAGGTTGGCATCCCATAAATTGGGTTGCCAAAAGAGTCTCGCATTCGATTTCTTACGAGATAATGTTGAAGGGCCTTGACATTGAGGTCAAGGAACCTTTCAAAGTCTTGGTCCCCTTCAGGAACAATAGGGGGCTGAGTCAGGGTTGGTTGGGTAGGAGTTTGTTTGGTCTCTGAATGATACTCCATTAGAGGACTAATTATGGAAGGCAAAGGCAGAAGTGGTTGTTGCCTTGTGTGGTCAACAAAGGTCTTGGTTTGACTACGTGTCAAAACCATTCAAGGAAAAAAAGGTTCAGGTTCTGAAAATTGTGTTTTTTCAGTTTCAAAAACTCAGAATGTGTGTCTAACAGCAAGAAAGTCAAGTTTAAAGCCTACTATTTTGGAAGAAGGATTTTGACAGTGACCAATGTTGGTAGAAAAACCGATGTCAATGAATAAAGGGGCCGATGTCAATTAGATAAACGATGTTGGAAAAAATAGGTTATCGACGTCGGTGGAAAAATTGATGTCGGTGACTGTGTTTTTCTAGAAACTCAAAAAATTTGAAAGTTTTTGGAAAAAAGAAGAAAGTGTCCTTACTAGCTCAAAAAACTAGATAAAAATAGAAAAATAGATGAAGACAGGCAGACCCTAAATGTTAAATTCCTAAGAATAAGTTTTAGAGTCTTTTTGGCTTATGCCTTAGAAGAGTGTGTTTGGGAGGTTGGCTTTTAGGATGGGTCCTAGAAGAAGTAATCTAAGGTTGGTTTCAGGTTAGTTTCAGTGCTCAAAGTCTGTATTAGGTTCCGTATGTGGCCTGGTGCTAAGGAGCAAGCTCCCTTCACTTCATGAGCGTAGAGATAAGCTGGGTTGCTTAGCTAGTATATACTTCCCCTAGAGTTTATACTCTGCCAGAGAATAGAGTGGGCTTTCCCCTTGGTAGTGAAGTCCAAGTGGGATTACTAGGAAGGGTAAGGTATCTGCTAGGTGATGAAATCCTAGTCGGGCCTTGTCTTAGGTATGTTTAGATGTTTAGTTTATGAAAGTGGTCTGGATGTGTAACATAAGTGTCCTACGATTTATTCATAATGCGGTTTTAATTACTAGATGTGAGAGCTAAGTATGCATTCAGGCAGAAATGAAATGCAATAGATTTTAAGCCCAAATTGAAATGTGTGTTCGGATGCAGACAAGTAGGGAAAAGGTTAAGAGTATGAATTTTACTACTCTAAGATGCAGAAAAGAAAGAAAAAGAAGAGTTCTTTCTAACTTTGCTGATGGTGTCCTTTCGGAGAAGATAGAAGAAAAAGATGCAAGAAGAGACCTAATGCACCTATATGAAAATTTTGCTTTTAGAAGAAAAAGTATGAACCCAAGGAAAATTCCTAGGGTCCCACCGGGCGTGCCAGAATGTTTCTAACTATTTTCACTTTTTCACATTCAAAAGATGAAAGAAACTAAGATAATGCTCAGGGGTTTGTACGTACCCAGATGAAGTTTGTGCACCATTATCCAGACGTTGTAGGGACTCCTCTTTGGCTGTGGAGGACGACACCTGTAGAAGAAAGAGACTCAAATACAGAGATTGTTAGATAGAGATAAGGTGGACTACCAAGCAAAAGCTCGATCCCAGAAGTGTAAAGACTTCCTTGAGGGGTGATAGTCCAATAGTTGATAAAATAATGTTGGATAAAGATAACTAATGAAAGACTAAGCAAAAGAAATAGAGACAATGCGTACCTATTTCTGTTGTTAGTCTTCCACAGTCACCAATGCCAGTTAGTCTACCATCATTGGTTGATTAAAGTTGCTGATGATAGTTAGTCTACTGACGTCGGTAGGGGCAATGGCCTAGAGGCCGATGTCGGTCAGGGCAATGGCCTTGGATGAGTTTTTGGTTGTGTCTGTAGTCGGCAGAGTGGTTTGTGGTAGTCAGAGAGTTTGTGCAGGAATGCAGGACAGTAGATAAGGTCTTAGGAGGGACAAGGTAGAGAGACAGGTTGTCATAAAAGGGGTAAGGGTATGAAGAAGACTTTTCAACCTCTCTAGGAAGAAAGTCAAGTCTGGTCTAGTTGATAGCTGACTCTGATTGATAATGTTTAGAGATAATGAAAAGAAACTAATTGCTTATAGATTCTAAATCACTGAAATAGTAAAGAGGGGAAAAGAATACTTAGCTCTTGCTTGTATCTATTGTGTTTGTACCCAAAAGAGCATTGGTTGAAGTCTGATGATTAATTTCAGAGAGTTCCTATTGATGTCCAGGTCTGAGAGCTGAGAGAGGAAGAGAGGTCAAATTTCAGGTCTGTGATTGATTGATTCAGTGTCCCAGGTGTGATTTAGCGTCTCAGGGGAGAAGAGAATTCATTGTCAAGTTGTTTTAAGAGATTGACATCGGCGATCCCACTAGCGTTAGCTGACTGGTAACTGACGTCGACAGCTAGAAGAATGGAAAAAAGGGCTATTTTTAGCCTTTTGCCTGTTCCTCCGTCTGTCGAGTTTTAATGGTCGTTGGAAAACAGTCAAAGGTGGGTTTAATAGGTGTTGAAATGGGGTCATAAATTGGTCATAGGGTGATGGGAGGCATCCAAGGGGAGGTATCCAAGGCAGGGTGTGCCAAGGGTGAGGTGTCATGGATGATGTGTCATGGGTGAGGTGTCAAGGGAGGTGTTATTAATTTAAAATAAGTTATTATTTTAAATTAATAAGTGTGTGGGTTAGGAATGTGTTAGAAGTGGACCAAGAGGACCAAGGGGGGAGTCGACCAAGGAGTAGACATGATTTTAGTGTCTACAGTTTGGACAACAATAGTAGATGAGATGTAATTAGGAGGGGGTTGGCATTGATCATAATTTAGTTTATGTTGATTTCATTGTAATTTTTTTATATTGGGATTGAGATGCTAATATAGTCTTAATAATATTATTGGATATGAGTGTCAAGATTGAAATGTGGAGAAAGTAATAAGGCAATAGGAAATCATTGAAGGTCATGAAAATTATCATAACAATTAACTATCATGACATGCCACCAATAAAACTTATCAATATTGTACCATTTTGGAAGAGGTTTGGAAGAGTCAAAACTCATGGGTTTAGAAGGTGGCATATTTCCCTTGATTTTATTGAGACTCAATGTACGGTGGTAAGGGGTTTTTTTTATTGGTTTGGAATATCCTTCATTAGGTTTTTTATATGTCTTATTTGAGATGAAGTGGTATTAATAACATTGGTTGATGGTTCTTTATGAGATTATTCAAATTGACTCAAAATAAAGTCTTGCCTTTTTGCTTGATCAAATACCTCTTCTAAATTCTTAGGGGAAAACATACTAACTTTATATTGAAGAGAATACTTAAGAATGGTAACACAAAGAGTTTGAAAATATTCTCATCACTCATGTTATGATCCATTTTATAAGCTAAATACTTCTATCAATTGATGAAAGTGTGAATAGATTCATTAGGAAGTTGCTTAGAATTAATGAAATGGCTAAGAATATTTTTAGGAAGATCATTATGTTTTAATTAATTCACTAAAATATTAGCTAAATAATCTATGTGTGTAATGGAATTTCTAGGTATTTTATTATAGAATTATAGCACATCTCTAGTAAAGGTTTTGGCTAGAATTTTGGTAGTAGCAAAAGTATTAGTTTAAACTCATTCCTTATCAATATTGACAAAGATTTTAATAAATAAAGTGGGATATTTAGTCCCATCATATGTGATATTTGGAGAGATGTTTCTAATGTCTATGGACACAATGAAGGGAGCTAAAGGCTCATTTTGAATATGTTGAAGCATTTTGTTTCAAATAGGAAGTTGAGGAATGAAATTCACATTAGCATCTCTAGGATGAGGATGAAAAAAATTCTAATTTGGTTGAGTCATGGTGAATTGAGGAGGTTGACTAGAAATTTTAAAATTTTGATATTATATTTGATTCATTTAGTGGTGTGATAATCTTGCATGGTGGCCATTATTTGAACCACTTGTGTAAGGACATGAGAAAAATCTAGAGTATTTTGGTTGGAAGTGTTAGAATTGTTGGTTGGAGGAAGATTCTCAACATTTGTATAAAGAAGAGGGATAGTTTTAGTGATTTCAACCATTTTATATCACGTTCTCATTAATGATAAAAAATCAGGTTGCATGATTCAATAATTGGTTTAGGATTGGAAATATTCACTAAGGAATATTTGACTATGATAGAAGTGTCAAGGCATAGGGAAGTATTTCAAGACGTCCATATGTATCAAGTATATAAGTGAGGTTCATATATAGATCTTTTATTATGTAGTTATTTTGAATAATGGGAAACTTAAAAGATTAAATCATGGTGAAATTACTAATATATTTAGTGAAATCAAATAGTATTGGCTCAGATGATCCAATGAGTTGAAGGAAGGTTGGATAAAATTAAATTGTATCACCCATGCCAATGTAATGTATTAAAAAGAGGTAGTATTAAAAACTAATGGTTTATATAGATGGAAACTCTAACCAATGAAATTATGTGAAAAATGAATAGTTAGAAGATGTAGTTATGTGATAAAATAATGAAATTATTAGCTGATGTAATAAGGTATGGCTAATGCAACTATGTAAAAAATATGAAACTAATAGAAAATGTAATAGGTTGTGGTTGATGTAGATAAATAAAAAATATTAAAATGTTGGATGATGTATTAGGTTGTGGATGATGTAGTTATGACCACACATATAATTATATCAAGCTAGATAATGTAGTTGAGAAAAATAGGAAACTGTATCGAGCGGGAAAATACAGTTTGATAGATTAAAAAATTGTATTAGGTGAGATAATGTAGTTGGGATAAAGATAAAAAGTTAAAAAAGCATTGAATCTAATCTAGTAAGGGGAGTCAGTTTCACATTGGATTCACCAAAATGTATGCACAGGCTAGGATTGGAATACAACTATCCTATCTCAAGAGATTGAAACTTAGATAAGGTTAATAAAGGAATGCTCATGATACCTAATGTTTGGGTAGTGACTAATGGATCCACATAATCGGAGAGAGGGTTTCCTATATCATTAATCCAAAGAGGAAAGGGTTTCAAATACCATGCTTATGGTATAACAAAATAGCTCTAACTATATCTCTATAATGAAATTAAATTATTTTCAAAGGAAATGTACGTAGTTGTGTATGTAAAATATAGTAAACTATAAGGTAAGGGTTAAAATAATCATAAATGTTAAGGTGTCATGGTTGAAAAATGAGGGTTTATGCAATCTAAAATGGAATATTGTAAAGTATAATTGATCCTATAGCCACAATAGTATAAGTGTAGAGATAACCTAGACAAAAATACACATACATTCATGCACTAAACAATAATCAACATTTAATCTAATAAATGAAATGAAGGAAGGAGTATGAGGTTATAAATTCTTACCTTTGGGTGGGCATCAATATCCCCCTTGGTCAATGGTTCTTTGAAAGATATGGTTGTGGTTGTGAATTCTTCAATGTATGGGCAATAGTCTCTATTCCAACAAAGGTCCTCCTAGTGAATCTCCAAGACTTCCACTAGACAAGTTTACTTCAAGATAAGGTTCTAGACCAATTCCTCCAAATAGGACTTATGATTGATGTGTAAGTGAAATCAGAGTAAATAAAGTGTATATGCTTATGTTAGAATTAAATATCATTTATATATAATTATCTAATACCCAAAACCAAATTTAAAGGTTAAGTCTATGGCATCTACTAGATTGATATAGTTAAGATATATTGACTTACACTAAATGGCATCAACCAAGCCAATAGAACACAAATGTCAGTAAATAGGCTCAAAACTACTTAGATTAGATGATGTAGTTTAGAAAGGGAAAATTCATGAAACAAATGGCATCATCTTGGTTGATGCCATAAGATATAGGGAAAATGATAAATCTACATAGAATGAGTTGGAAAGAGGTAGGTAGTAGGGAAAATATAAATAAGTTCGACTAAACAAATGAATGATATGATCATGATAGAATAACAAGATATCTTGCAAAGCACCAAATGCCTACCCACTTTCTTGGTGTACCATTTAACATGTGCACTTGATAATATTGAATCTTGGCAAGTTGATGCAAGAGAAAGTATTAGTAATTGATAAAAGTGAAAAATATTATGTGTATACAATGAAGTCATCTATATGTTTCCATTCCATATACATTATGAATTGAGACTAAAGTTCATAACCATTATAACCTATATGTCTAAATCTTATAACATCATTTCCTAGGGTCTCTTTGATATGAGATAAGGTCATGAGGCAATAAAAATTAAAAAAAATCTTATAGGATGGAGTCATTGATGGAGGAAAAAATAGGTATCTCATTATGATCTCTATCTACCATTCCAATTTATTTCCCTCATTAGTTAACTACTGTATGCACTTAAATTCTCTTGATTCATTTATTATCACTAATATTATTATTAGTCGACACTAATTTCACTTATCTCATTTATCTCATTTAATTATGTCTTAATATCACCCCTTCTAGTCATTTATTTTTAACCCCTTTCATTCTTATTTATCACACTAACCTTATCCCTACCCCACAAATCTATTAATACTTATAATCATTTTTTAATCCTATCCTAATCCCACTTATCCATTATTTGGGAATTGAAAATTCCCATGACCCACCTACCCCCCTACACTAGCCTATTCCTAGGCTCTCCTACACCCCTATTCCCTAATCCCTTACTAATCTTACTTAGCCCCCAAATGGATTCTATAATTACCCTTTCTCTCTACAAGTCTATATTTTAGAGGCTTCTAAAGAATTTTTAATTCCTTGGATAATCCTCCACCTATTATCTTGTGGAAACCAACTTTGGATGGTGACCATTGATCTTCCCTCCCTCAATCTATTTAAAAAAGACATGCCTCCATGGTCAAACTAAATATTGAATCCAAGAAATCTGCATGTCAATATGATCAACTAGTCCATGTTATCATCTAAGTCAATGAACCAAGCTATCATAATGCTACAAATATGAGTCTATTATAAGCAAATCCTCATCCATTAATCATTTAGTCTCTTATTATTTAGTCTTGGTTTGGATCAATTAGCTTTAGGATTTAAGTATTTCTATAAATATCCATTTGTGTTTTCATTTTTATGCTAATTACTCTAGATCTTAATTGGCTGTGTTTTAGATAGTTTTAGCTTATATTTCAAGAGAGTAAAGAGAAGAAATTAGATATGAGTATGGTAGAAATACCTATTTGATTTTACACACATTAAATCATATGATTGTAGAGAGATCCTCTTTGGCTTGGGAGGATGACCTGAAAATAAGATAGCATTAAATCAAATGGTTGGTTAGATAGATAGTTGGGTAGATTGCCTAACGCTAGCTAGATCCTAGAATTGAGAGATTCTTTGAGGGCTATCAATCCACACATTTTAAATAATTAATTTTAGAAAATAGAAGATAAAGTAATTGCATCAATAATCAATGGTACTAAAAGTAAATACAAGTAATTATTGATAAATAAATAGACTTAAAATGACTAATATATCAATAATCAGGTCAATACTAATGCTAAACAAGTCAGGTATGCTTTATAAAATAGGTTGAAGTTTTGTGAATAGATAGATGAAAAAGAAGTCAAATTTGGTTAAGGGTGAGTAGATAAAAATAGTTTGTTTTTATTTCCTACCACAGTGACCATCGATGATTGCTGTGATCATCAGTGGTTGAGGTGACTAACAATGGTTAAGATAACCATTAGCAGTTGGACAGATCGTCAATGGTCATGGTGACCATTGGTGGTTACTATGTGTTGGATTTGGGTGATAAAAGGTTAGATTGATATGATCATAGAAGGAAATCCTAGGGGATTGATTTTGGTTGGGCTGATTATGAAATGGAAACAAAGAAAATGACATACTAAAAAAATACTTAGCTTGTCATAGATTGATTAGATAAATGGTTGAGGTGGTTGGCTCATTGATATATTCTATAATGATTTGACAAAGTAATGATACTTGGCTATCATTCGAGGGATGGCAACACTTTATCTCTCTATCATGATGGCTAGATCATTGGATTACTAGAAAAAGTGACCTACAAAGAAACTCTAGATGCAAAAGCTCTTGAAGTCATGGATCGATCCTTTTCACCTCTTGATCCTCTTTTCTTATAAGAAAGGAAGGATAGGTGTAACAAGATGTTAAAAAGGGGTCCAACTTGTTGTCTACATATAATTCACATATGCATTGGCTTGCACACAAATTAGGCATTTTAATTATAGAAAAAGCAAGTCAAGTTGAAGGTTTAGTTAAGTTGGTTTAGGTAGTGTAACATGACCATTGATGATCAAGGTGATCATCTATGATTAAGGTGACCATCAATGATTGAATGTCAAGGTAATATTGGGTTAGAAGGTGGGTTAATTCATTAGGTCAAATTGAATAGTGGTAGGTTTGGTTTGAGGTCGAGTAGTCAAGTTAGGGCCCAAGTGGGTCTAGAGGTGGTCTACAATAATTGTAACATTTGGAACCATCAAGTGCATATTTTTTTTGTTTACATTTTTCCCCTTTTGTTATGTATCTTATATCAATGACTTTTAAAATAAAAATAGATTATGGGTTGAAGGTTTGGTTATCTCGATCATGGAAGGAGGTATTCCCCCTTAAAATAGGAGTTAATAAGGTGAAATAAAATTGGGTATGGCTTTGATAAGTGGTTAAGTTGATAATGAAGGTGGATGTTAGAGTTTGGGCACTAAAGTTCAAACATGTGCACAAATTATGACAAAAGTGTGATAGCTAAGATCATGCATTGACTAGGTTGCCATAATTGGTAAAAATTAAGATTGGTGTTAGAAGGACAAGTGACAAGTGGACCACATAACCACATTTGGGTGGGGTGGTTGGGAACACTAGTAAATTTAAGTCTCCTAGTCAAGGTCAGTGTTTCCATGGGTATACAAGGTAGGAAATGCTCATGAGAAAACACAAACGAGTTAGGTAAAGTCATGGGTATTTGAGGTAAGAAGTGCTCTTGAGAAGACACTAATTGGTTAGGTATGTGTAAATTAGTACAAGATCAAAAATAGTGTAACTTGGAAAATGTTATCATTGTGGTCAAAAGGACCAGGTAAAATTCATCCTAAAATATGTGAGGGTTTGGGTCAAAATGGCCCAATGGTGAGGTGACAAGGTTGATGGTCGAGGTGGGTGGAGAAGGTAGTCTTCATGGGTGGGTATTTGGTTGGGTTCTAATTTTGAAGGTTTGGTTGGAAAGGTAAAGGAAAAAATGCCAAGATGCTGACCATTGGTACTCAGCGATATTAGGGGTGACCCTCGATGGTCACCCTAATCATCAATGATTAGGGTGTAAAACCTAAAAGCATGAAGACTAAAATTATTGTGGAGGGTCACTTTCATTCATCTGTTCTCTTTTGATTTTGGCATCTAGTGTTTTTTAATATTGGGTGAAGTGTTTATGAGGTATTACTAGTGGGTGAGGTGGATAGGTTGAGTTGACCAAGTAGACTAATTGGGCCATCAAGGATACAAGGTGGACATAGATGAGGCTAGATAGTAGGTCTCAATATTCTTCCTTGATGATGGTCAAGGAACAAGGTAGGGGCTATATTAAATTTATAGTTTAGTTTTGAATTTTCATTGCATTTAGATATGGTATTCTATTTATTTATTATTATAGGAGGGTATTTTTAGGTTTGTGTGGGATTTGACCTAGGTTTTAGGGATTTTGGTTGATTACAGGAAAAAATTGAAATTGGGAGGGTAGGTAGGTGGTGGGTAAGGTAAAGGATAAAGGTTGATTAGTTGGTTATCAGATTTGGGTGTTTGGGTAAGTTTTTAGGTGGGTAAGGTTTGCGGGATTTCTATCGGTGGTCACACATAGTGACCATCGATGGTTGACAACCATTGATGAAATGGCTACCTGATTGTTAGTAGTTATAGTGATCATCGATGGTCGACTAAGTAGAAAATTATTAATAAAAAATTTAAGTTAAGTTGTAGGGTTTGAATGTTTATAAAGTTGGTTAAATGGGGTGTCAAGGGTGAAACATTAGGCAATAACTTTAAGGTTGGAGTAATGGATGAGGTCAAGGGGGTGGTTATAGTCACTAGAGAAGGGGTAAGGGGTAAATAGTGGATGATGAGGGTGTAAAGTAATAGGTCATGGTTTAAGTGTTAAGGGTAGACAATATAGGTTAAGAGGTGAAGTTCATAGGTAAAATAGTATAAGGGATTAAGTTGTTTGCTATCAAACACTTGCAGGCATGGGAGTAGATCCAAATACGAGATCGAGTGCCTTAAATCTTCATTAAGATTCACTAAGGGATGACTATCGATGACTGGGCATATATAGAGGAAGTTGACCTTAGAGCAATGTTTCACTATAAACACAAGTCATGAGATACATTAATGATCATGACCCTCATTAAGATATGGTATCTAGCCATGAACACCTTCCTTTTACCCACCGGTGAGATGATGATCTTGCTAGATGACATGCATAGGATTACAGGACTACTTATTCAAGGGGAGTAAATTTATCACATCAAATGAGAAGAAAGAGATGAGATCTCAGTGTTTTTGTATGGAGATGACCATGATCTCATCAGATGGCATGTTTTAAGATTTAGATATACTCTACTTTATCAGAGGGTAAGGGGTGAAAAGAGACTATTGATGATTATGATGATCATAGTATCCTACTTTACCATTCCTGACTTGAGTAGTGGGAGGTTTCCTTATCTATTATTGGGGGTTCTGGTTAAGATGATGATAGTTCACATAGTGTTTGGTTGGGTTCTTATGATTTTAGTCTAGACATATAGGAAGTTATGTGGTTTTAGAGCTCACATGAGATACGACATCAGCATTGGGTTTGTGCTACACTACTAGGCATATGAGCATATTCATGTTATGCAGTTGATGAGGCTGTTGTCGGAAGGTTATGCCAAAATGGACCCCATAGTTGGATTCATGAGGTGGAGGAATGATTTTTCTCTATCAATACCAAGTGGAGAGGTATACAACATTGATTGGTTCAAAGGTGCACTAGAGGCATTCGTTATTGGTGAGGTGATCTAGAGGCCATATGTTAGGTTTCTAAAGTGGGTGGGATACATGAGACACACATTATCCTTATATATTTATAGGTGGATCCTCAGTAGGTGGGATGGGGAGGTAGAGCTCATCTTTTTTGATAAGATACAGAGATAGTTTGGTCTGGTATAGATGATTTTGGGCCCATTTTATAGATATAGGTGAGAGAATGCAAAGATTCTATTACCTAAGCCAAAGCTAGTCCAAACATTGCTTGATCATGAGGATTTATCATCATGGATAAATATAGATGATGTAGGATTTGTAGATGGTTACCCTACATGGTACTAGACACTATATGTGGTAGTAAATTTTTGTGGTAATGATGGTGGCAAGCAGCCTATTGATGTTGTTCTAATTGGTAAAGGTTAGTAGGTATAAGGTATAGGGGGTTTCTCTAGGTGCACAAGTAGGAATGGCACTAGCCATAGCATAGGCTCATGTGGTAGTTTTACAAGGTCAGGTAGTAGTGACACAAGGTCAGGTGGTTATAGTTTCGAGTGAGAATGATCAGTCTAGAGCTTCACTAGCCTTGGTTATCCAAGAGAGAGACTCTTTGAGATAAACTAGAGGAGGATCCATAATAGCTATAGGACCATTAGTCATACTCCCCATGGCTTGATATCTATCCATAATGGAGGATATTTGAGGCTATAGTCTTGAGATGTCCTAATGAGCCCTGATGGGGTGAATATAGAGCTAGTTTGGCAAGTACTGCTAGCATGGTGATATCATATCAGTGGGTTGCTTTTATAGGTGGACAAGTAGGTACCTTAAGAGGATAGGCACCAAGAGGTAGTGGTGATATAGGAGATAGTGGTGCCCTAGGGGCATTGTTATGATATAGTTATGGGGTACTATATTTTGTTGTATATCATTTTGATACTAGCTTGCATGTTAATGTGGTGAGATGTATATTTTTAAAAAGAGACATGTATATTATTGTATACATTATGATGTTATTAATGATAGACTCATTATTTATAGATATGATCCTCATTTATTACTTATGGTTCATGGTTTGCTTTGATGTTTCATGTTCATGATGTTGATTATAGTTATGTTGATCATTGATGATGTTATATTGATGGTGCTTATGTTATGGATATGGATACTGATGTAAACTCACCTAGCTAGGCATGTGATGAGATTCATTTTGTTTTATGTTTTTTATTATGTTTATTACATATATGTTTATGATGATGTTATGAAATGTTAAATTTTAATGAGTATATATTTCCTTATTTAGATTTAGACATGTGGTGAAAATGGCTTTATTTCTTAATTGTTCATGGATGGTATGATGTTAATATGATGTTGATGGTTATTTTTATGGACATGGTTTATGATAATGATGTATGTTTTGAATCATGATATATTTGATATGGTTATTATTATGGTCATTGTGTTTAAGGTACAACACATAAAGTAAGTTAAAAATCAATACGAGATGTGAAAAAGAGAATAAACAAGCTGGCTAAAGGAATATATATCAACTAGTTATGAGAGGATAAGAAGAGAGAATGATGATTATTATTTTTCAAGGACTAAAATAAAACCCAAAGTTGGATTTTCTTAAGGAACATAAGCCCTTTGAATGCATCGTAGTAGCGTTTGTTATTTGGTTAAAGAGGTGTCTTTATCACATTATGTCAAGTGAGCTTGAAATCTTTGGCTTACAGTGTGTAAAGGGGAAATGGATTGAAAATGGAACCTTCTTGTGAGACTATCATTCCTCTTATAGATGTTACCAAAGATTCTATATAAACAACTCTATGTCATACAAAGTGTAGACTGATCGATGTGAGAAGTCTACTCATGAGAGCTGATTATGAATTTTAAAACTATTGCTTATGAGAGTCGATTACAACTTTAAAAATTCTTTTATTTTTTCTTTTTATTGATAATAGGTCTTTTTATTAATTTATTTTTACTTGGGAGGTTCGGGGAAGTTGACCAATGCAAGACACTTCCAATAAATTGCTTACTTTGACAAATGTGTGACTCAACCATCCTTCAAGGGAGTGGTCTAAGTTCATGTGATTTATTTAATTCCTTTGATAGATATCCTTCAAGGGAGTAGTCTACCTTACTTTTAGAAATTTTGATATGTTTTTGGTAGTTTTCCTTCAAGGGAACAGTCTATAATGCTAGGAATGACCCATGATTATTCTTGGCTTTGATTTTTCTTTTTGCTTGTTTGATTTTGTCAGACATAAACTTATTTATCTAAGCTTAAAGGTTGACCTTTATGAATTCAATGCTATAAACACAATAAGGTTGATTAGTTGAAAGAGTTTTAGGTGATAAAAATCATGGGAATCCATCCTATAAAAGATGTAGAAAGTACCATGAGACTCATGCCATGGGTAGAGATGTGGTACCCATTGTTCAAGATTAGGCCATAAATGTGATGGATAATCACATGATTCAATTTTAATTGGTTTCCCATAAAATGGGGAGATGAATGTGGTTCAAAAGAAAGAGATGAGATTAAGTTAGGCAAAAGGTGAGTTTGATCCTTTTTAAGAAAAAAAAGAATGTAGATGCGAAGCATTGAGGGGTTCAAAATCTGAGTTGCCTGCAAGAGAGGACAACTGGTAAGCTCTTGATCCATACTTATGGGTTATTATATAAGGTCCAATCCAATTGAAAGCAAACTTTCCATGCTTACTTTTCTCTATAATGGTGACATGTCAGTTTTCCTTTAAGATGAGGTATCTGATGTTAAATTCTCACACTTTAAGGTGTTTATTATAGGCACATTTGATGTACTCTTGATAGACATGAAGATGGGTGAGGGTGGATAAATGATGCTCATCAAGTAACATAAGCTGGATAAATGGTGTTGATGATAATTTTCTTCTAAAATGAGATATTGCAAAGATATGTGAAGAGAAGGGATTTGGACCTCAATAGGTAAGACAACATCTACTCTAAAAACTAGAGAGAAAGTGATAGCACCCATAAGGGTTTAGATGCTGGTATGATATGACCATAAAGTGAAAGGGATATGTAAATGCCAATCCTAGCCAAAGGCATTGACTATCTTAGTGAACATGTTGTTAAGAGTTTTGTTAGAGGCTTCTGCCTATCCATTCACTTGAGGGTGATAGGGATATGATAAACTTAACTTAATACCAAATGCATCACAAAGCCCTTAGACTTGTTTGTTTCTAAAATATGTTCCGTTGTCAGTGATGATTTTGTGAGGAATAATAAAATGGTAGATGATGTGATGGTTGATAAAGTTGATAATCTTTTCCACTTTGCTCAAGAGTAGAGGAATAGCCTCTACCCATTAGGTAAACTATTCAATCATGGTGATGATATAATGGTATCATTGTGAATAATGGGGGTTAATTTCACTAATACGGACTAGGCCCCATTGTGAGAAGGGCCAAAAATTAGTGGATACACAGAGACTATGGCTAGGTGTGTGATATAGATTGGCATGTTATTGACACGTAATACACTTTTTCACATAATCATAATAATATTGGTTAAGGGTATACTAGTGATAACCAAGGCAAAGGATGCATTTAGCTAGGGCAAGGCCACTAAAATTCCCCCCACATATCCCATCATATGTTTCCTTGATAGCATGAGAGGCTTCATAAATTTATAGGCAATGGAAGAGGAGACCATCAAAGCCACATTTATAAATAATTTCCCCCATAATGGCATAACATGAGGTACTCTGGATAAATATTCTTTGAGCATTCCTAGAAATACTAAAAGGAATGATGGCAAGGTTAAGATAGTCTAAGGTTTGTTGATACTAAAGATTACGTTGGGTCTCCCCTATATTGAATATGGTGGGAGAATCTAGTTTAACATAAGAATGCTAGGTAAGTCTATGGATAACAATGTATAGCTTAGAATCAAAGGGTGTAGATGGGATTTGAGAGTCAAAAGAATCCATGGTATTGGTAAACTTGTTGGTAGATCGTGGGATAGATTGGATATGGTAGTATTCAAATGATGTTCAGAGTTTTTAAACAAGTTATTTGTACTATTTAAAAACATCATTTTTACACTAGTAAGATCCATTTATTTTATTGACCATAAGTTGGGAGTCACCAAAGCTATTGATTGTTTTGACTTCTAAGGCTAACATAGTTGTAAGGCCTATGACTAGGGCTTCATACTCAGCCATATTGTTGGTATATTTGAAATCAAGATTGAAATACAAAGGAAGAGGTTCACCATCAAGGGTAATAAGGATGATACCATCACCCCCAAAATGTGGATACTTTGATCTGTCAAATAACATGCTCACTTGATAGGTGAAGTCTATCTGAGTGAGGGTCATGATGGACTCATTTCAAAACTCAAGAGGAGGAGGTTGGTTGTATTCTAATGGTGATTCAACCAATTGGTCTATAATGATTTTCCCTTTAATTGACTTCTACTAAAGAAACTCAAGGTTATACTTTGCTAAAATCATGATCCATTTGGCCATATGTTGGTTTTGGTATGGCTTGGAGTGCATATACTTGAGTGGGTCAGTATTGGTTATGACATAGGTTTTGTGGTTAAAAATATAGTGGAAAATTTTGGTGGCCATGAAGATTAAATCTAAGCAAAGTTTCTCAGTATAGGTGTACCAATTCTCATACTCTATAATCATGTGGCTAATGTAGTAAACTGCTTGCTCCTTGTGTTTTTCATACTGATGAGGAAACATTACCCCTAAGAAGTGGTTGGTGGTGGAAATATAAAGGTAGAAAGGTTAGTCATCCTTGGGATAGGTGAGGATAGGTGGATTCAAAAGGTACTCTTTGAGTGAATCAAAGGCCTTTTGATAGTCATCATTCCACTTGAAAGAGACATCCTTCTTGAGAAGGAGGTAGAAGGGTTGGCATCAATCTGAGAGTTGGGAGATGAAGCGATGAATAGATTGGATCTTCTCCTATAGACTATAGAGTTTATTGAGTTTGATCTAAGGAAGCATGTCAAGGATGACTTTGATTTTGGTAGGATTGACTTTGATTCCCCAAAGTGAGACAATAAATCTAAGGAGTTTTCCTTAACATGACCCCAAAAATACACTTCTTAGGGTTAAGGTGAACATGGTAATGGATGAGTAGCTCAAAGATAATTTAGATAATGACCAAATTATCCTTACAATATTTGGATTTCCTATGGAGGTCATCCACATAGTACTCGATAATTTTGAGGATAACGTCATGGAAGATGTAAGTCATGGCATGTTGGTAGGTTGCACCAATGTTTTTTGGTCTAAAAGGCATGTCCCTAAAGTAAAAGGTTCCCCATGGGGTGGTAAATGTGGTTTTGTGTTGATCCTTAGGGGAAATTAGGATCTAATTGTAACTCAAGAAGCCATCCATGAGAGATAACATCTCATGACTGGTTGTAAGATCAACTAGTTGGTCAATGTTTGGTAAGGGGAAGTAATCTTTGGGGAAAGCAAGGTTGAGGTCAAAAAAATACACATAGATGTGTAGTCCCAGTATGGATTTGGTGATAGGGATGACATTAGAGACCCATTAGGGATAGTCAATGGGTTGATTAAAATTGATATAAAGGAGATGTTGAAGTTCTTTGATGAGAAGGGCTATGTGAGGGTGCATTTGATGATGTTTTGGCATCACAGTTGGTGATTATGTTATGAGTAGCTTTGTATGGGTCAATTCATGGCATGTCACTATAATATCAAGTAACTGCTATGCTTAGGTCTTATAAAAAGGAGGGGAAGTCTTGAAGTTCCTTAGAATTTAGTGATTGGCCAATTTGGACAATATGGGGGTTATCCAGAATGCCCAAGTTGATATCTATGGTGGATTTATTCAACATGGTTGAAGTCTTAAGATGAAGAGATTTGTAGATGGAAGAATCTAGGGCACCAAGATAGGTGAGAATGGAAACATCATCCTGACACTAAATGGTATTAATGGTAGGAGAGTCATCTCCTATCATCTCAAGATGGGTCAAAGACATGGTTACATTTTCCCCTTCCTTCTGATAAGTTAGGGTTCTATGGCTGATCATGCTAATGAAAAAAAAGTTAGGTGGGATGATGTCATCATCCTCACAGTCAAGTGGAGAAGAGGTTGGTGAGGAAGGGATGTCCTCTTCAACAATGATGGTGATAGGTGGTTTAGTTTTATTTGTGGGTGGAATAGAGTCGAGGCCATGTTTCTCATGAGTTTTTTTGTCTCAATTAAAATCATCTCATGTGGGCCATGCTCATATCATTCAAGACCAAATCCTTTTTGAACACACCTATAGAGGTATGTCTTGGCAAAGTTTGGGTTGTCTAGATAGGGGAAGCTAGAGGTAAATGGTCGAGGTGAATAAGAGGTTGTGAAAACATCAAGTGGTTTGTCAAGTCCTCTATAAATGAAATGGGTTTGACAATTTGAAGACCTAAAAGGGACAATGGTTTCAATATGACCCTTTTAAGTTGTATGTACTTATGGGGAGTAGGGAAAGCATCAAGGATTAAGAGGTGGTATTCCCCTAGTGAAAGATGTTAGAATGTGGATTTCAAAGGGTCTATGGTAGGGATTTAATCCAATAGGATCGATGAGCTAGTAGATGCCTCATTGGTTGAAGGAGCTATGACTTCATCCTTCATGGTTAATGGCTCTCTTTGGCTAATAAGGGTATGTTAGATGGAGGTAAGATGATGTCATTGGGTTGATAAGTCATGTTGCATGATGAAAAGGGACTTAAGTCAGCTTGTATGGTGATAACCTGACCTTCATGTTTAAATTTGATGCAATGATGAAGGGTAGAGGGTACACAACCCATGGAGTGGATCCAAGGACTTCCCAACAAAAAAATATACTAGAATTCACCTTCAAATACATAGAAGAGGTTAAGGAGTGTGTGAGGCCCTAAACAGATTTGAAGGGCAATAGTTCCCAAAGTAGTGGCCATGGTGTCATTAAAGGATTGTAGGATAGCCTAGGTTTTGTACATGATATTATTTGGTAGATTGATTTGATCATAGGCATGAGAGAAGATGATATCAATGTTGGTTGCCCCCTCAATCATGACCTATTTGATGCAGGTTTGGTTTATATAGGTAGTGATGAAAAGAGGGGGATTTGTGTCATTAGGGTGAATAGAAAGCATTTCTAAATCCTTGAAGGTGACAAGGCTAGAAATTTGGAGAGTGCCAATAAAGGCTACCCAAGGTTGAGGGTCTTCAGATGGGACCTATATTGATTGCAATGCCTCTATCATTACTTGGAGATGATGAGGTGAGGTAAAATGAACTCATATAGACTTATCTTTGTCAGGGCTTGGTGAAGTTATTTGAGCACCACTCTCTTGATTGATTTTGAGGGGTTGGATTCAAAGGTACCCAAGATAGATACCTTGGGTTTGGCCAAAGGTAAAGGTGCCTGATTTTGACTTGGTTGTGAGGTGGGAGATGTGTATGTCCATGGGATGGACACTTTTGCCTTCCCATTATCATTTTACTAAGCATTTGATCATGTGACCACATGAATAGTATGGATAGAGGGAAGATTTGGGGTAGGATATTTGTTTGGTTCTTCATCACTTTGATGTGATAATAGGGGGGTAGGTAAGCATTGGATATTGGTTTTTGTTTGTTGAATTGGTAGTGGGCTCATGAGAGGTTTATCTGTTAATATATCATTCTCATCATAGAGCTTATGGATTATGGTTTGGAGAGCTTTGTAGTTCTCTGTGTCATGTTCAAATGTCCTATGATAGGAGCTTACTTGGTGGTCATTATACCAAATGGGTTTTGAACCTAGAGGATCAAATGGTCTGATAGGGGGTAAGGTCAAGCAAAAATCTTGTAGTAACCTTTTGAAAATAGTTGAGTAAGACTTAGCTAAAGGTGGAGACAATTTAGAGGGTTTGGCCTTGGTTGGTGAGATGGAATTCCTTTTAGAGACGAGCTTGGTGATAGAATGTTTGGGCAAGATGGTGTTTTTAATTGATGGTTTTGATTTTGGTTTTGGTAAGTTGTATGTTGATAAGTGAGAGGTATGTGGTTTCAAGGTAGGTAGTTTAGTAATTGATGGCTCAGTGAAGATGGGCATATTATAAATAAAGAGTGATGGGGTAGCCAAAAGTGGTGGTTAGGTTTTGGTTGAAATAGTTAGATTCCCAATCAAAGTAGAGGGATGATGCCCTAAGATAGAGGAAAGGGTTGAGGGAGGTAAAATTTTGGCCTTCTGGGCTTTTGGTGGCTTTACCTCCTTGGTCGGTTTAGTTTGGTGCTTGGTTGGTGGGTTTGGTGAGGTTAGCACCAATTTCAAGGATGGGTGATTAAGGATCGACGTAGGGAAGATGCCAAGGGTTTTGGATGGTTTGGTTAAAGAGGATGGTTGTTTGGGATTTGGTTTCTTTGGATGGTTGAGAGATGGTCAGGTTGACAGGGTTTTTATTAGTTCAGTTGACATGATAGTATGTTGGATGATGGAAATGGTAGGTTGGCCCATAAAAGAGGTGGTTGAAGGCTCCTATTTGGTAATGTAAGGTATCCCCAATTGCTGCCAAAATGTGGCTTAATCCATGTTAGGTTTGAATTCTGATCTTTAAACTAATCAAGATAATGGTGTTTATAGATTGGTTTTGTTCCCTGGATAGTGGATCTAAAAGATAAGCCCATAGGTTGAGAAAGGGGAATAGTGACCTCATCCTTCTCCTCTTTAAAATGATGCAAGGTTGATATGGGTGGTTCTTCTATTGGAGGAGAAGATAAAGTGGTTTCTTCCCTGGGAATGGTCTCTAAAGGGGAAGTGAATTATTTGGTAGTTGAGGGAGAATATACAGTGATGATGGTTTCTTGTTTGGGTATGTCAGTTGAAGGAGGGGTTGATGACTCCACTACCTCAATAAGTGGAGAGAAAAAGGTTACTTACTTAGTTTAGGTCTCTAAAGGAAGAGAAGGTAAATCCACTACCTTAATAAGTGGAGAGGGCAAAGAATGGGTAGGTTGGGTGGTAGGTTCTTCTGCAATGAGCATGTCAAGAACCATATTGATGGTATGGGCATCATGAGAAGACTTGGCTTTGTTGCTCCAATTTTTGGTAGGTGCATGATTGAAAAAAGTTTGTTTAAAATATCAAGGACTTGGTTTGGAGTTGTGTTGGGGTTGTCCAATGCAAGTTTCCCCTTGTCAATAAGGGTTTGGATAATATTTTTGAAGGTATTACACCTACTAATGTCATTCCCAACTACTCGATGGAAAGCACATACGTCATTTTCATTATACTAGCTAGGTACAGGATGAGAAGAGTAAAATTGTTGAGTGGCTTTGATGGGAGGAAGATGTATGATATTGTCTTTCAAAAACTTCTCCAAGACTGAAGCATAAGATTCCCTAAGTGGGGTAAATTGCTTATGATTGTTTTAGTTTTGGTTTCTTGTGTTTTGTTTTGAGGAGTTAGATGAGTTTGGTTGATTGATAGATAGTGGAAGAGTGGTCTTAAGGACAACCACATTCATAGTTCCCTTGATTTTGGCATTGGTATTGGTTTGGTTGTTTGGTTTAGATGAATAGGCCTCATTGGTTTTGTAGGTAGAGTTCTTGTTTTTGAATTATAACTTTCCTTCATCGATGGATCTATTTTCTAGATTATGCACCATGGTAAAAGCTTCATCAAAGGTTCTAAAGCTCTGAACACATAATGTAGAAGAGATATGCTTGGCACATGCCCAAGAAAAATTTTTTATCAATCCAATTTGAGGTAAAGAGAAAGAAAGTTGGTTGGTTAGGCTCCTTTAATGGGATAAAAAATTGGTAATAGATTCATCTTAAAATTGTTAGATATATTAAAGGTTAGTGATGGAAACTTTCTTGGAGATGTTTATTGAAAAATGATCCAAGAAGGTTTGGGCTAGTTGGGTGAAGGAGAAGATAGAGTGTTTGGTTATGACACTATACTAGTCTAATGCTAGACTGGATAGGGACATGGGGAAGGTATGAAGAAGGATGGCATCATCATAAGAAATCAAATAATATGCATGCCTAAATGACCTAAGGTGTTGTTGGGGGTCTTCCTTAATTTGAAATTTAAAAAACTTGGGAAGTTCCCACTAAGGAGGATATGATCTGATAGGGATAGATGGGTGAATGGGTTCATTACAGACCTGGTCATATGTTAAGATGTTGTAAGCACCAAATATGGATGACTCTAAAGTAGTAATTTTATCCATGAGCATTTTCATTAGATCTATTTGGGGTTGTGCACTTGAAATATTGTAAGGTGCATACTATTGTGGTGGTTGGGTGACATATTAATAAATGGTAGGAGGTTAAGGAGCTACCACATATTGATATGTGGACATAGGTGGTTGGGTGGATGCCACATAGGGGTAGGTGGATGTAGGTGGTTAGGTAGTGGGTAGAGGTACATGCCCTTGTGGGTTAGGTATGTTACCTAGGTTGGGTGCAATGGGCACCTATTAAGAGGTTAAGGCAAGTTGGGTAGGAGCTATAGTTGGGTTTGTAACTAAAGTAAAGGTGGTGACCTTTATGCTAATTAGGAGTAAGGTACAAGGTATAGACACCATAATTTTTTGAAGTGGAGTAGTGACTAATGGATTGGGGGTATCCGAAGGAAGTTTATAAATTCTAATAGTAGGTACTCCCATGATGAGGGGAGTATATATGGTTAATTATTGGGTTACTCCTAAGGTAGAGGAGTTATTGGTGGGGGTGGAAGGCATAAGGGTGTTGGTTGGTTGGGTAGGTTAGTTTTCTATGGTAGTATAAAATGGATTATTAGTGGATGAGGATGCTTGGGTGGTCAATGTTTGGGTGGTGATTATGGAAATATAAGAGTTACCCATAAGGTGGGAGGTCATGCCATAAGGTGGGTCCACAAATGGAACCAAATCAGGGGTATGGTGAGGCATGGTGTTGATATAATGTTGAACAACCACAGGGTTGTTATCTAAGAAGGTGTCAAAGTCTATATCTCCTTGGGGGACTACTTAAGGGAAAGAAGGACTTATCGAAGGGTGAAGAGAGTCTTTTGGTTCAGATATGTACTCCATAGATGAAGAGGTAGAATATTTTGATTAGCTTAGTGATGGGTTATGTTCTGCTAGATTCTTTCATTGTTGGTGAGGTAGGACCATACAAGATAAGGGAGAGAGAGTATAAAAACAATCTCACCACTCAAACAAAGAGAAGACAATAAATGAGCAAGGAAATCAAACACACACTAAAAAGTATGTTAAGTCCTAAAGTTCTTTTTAGTCTCTCTTTTGGCTTATGCCTTTAATATTTGTAAGAAATTATGTGACTGAAATTGGCTTGTAGAGTGGGTACTAGAAAATAAGTCTATGGTTGGTCTAAGGTTGTGTTTATGCTCTTAAAAGGATCTATATGGGGAATCAATGTGTGGCTTGGTATTGGGACCTACCCCCTCACATAACACATTGTAGAGTTAAGGGTGTTGGGTGTTTAGCCAATATATACGAATTTCCAGTGTTTATACTCAACTAGAGAATTGAGTTGATTTTTCTCTTGGTAATGACCTCCAAGTAGGATTGTCAAGAAAAGGTAAGGTGACTGCTAGGTGATGAAATCCTAGTCAAGCCTTATGTTAAGTTATTTTGATGTTTGATTGATGTAGGTGGTTTGGTTTAGTGTATGCAACAAAAGTGATGCTATGATTAAATTACTTTGCTTTAATTTAACTAAATGAGCTAAATTTACAAGAAACCAATGTATGCAGTTGATTTTAAACCCAAAAAAAAATTAATTTTGTTTATGAGCACTTAATAGAGGGAAGAAGATATAGATGAAAATAAATGAGACCCAAGTAGAGACTCTAGGGTCCCATCGAGCGTGCTTAAATGTTTCAGAGAATTGTATCTTATATTTTGAGAGAGGAAAGAGAAGAAACTAGATATGGGTATGGTAGAAAGACCTATTTGATTGTGCACACTTTGAATTAAATAATTGTAGAGATATCTTATTTGGCTTGTGAGGATGACCTATAAATAATATAACACTAAAGTAAATATTTGGTTAGATAGATAGCTAGGTGGATTGATTAATGTTAGCTAGATCTAAGAAGTGAGAGCTTCCTCAGAGGCTGTCAATCCACACATTCTAAACAATTAAGTTTAGAAAATAGAAGATAAAGTACTTACATCAATAATCAAAGCTACTAAAATCAAATACAAGAAATACTTGATAAAGAAATAAAATTAAAATGACTAATATAACAATAAGCAGGTCAATATTCTAGACACCTAAATTTCATTTAATGTCAAAATACACCTTAATCATTCTCCCTTAATTTATTTTAATCATTCTTCTTAATTTAATAATTAACATTTCTTCCTAAAATCAATTAATTGATTTATTCAAATACTTTTGAAAAGTCAATTTTGTAACTTTTATTCTTTATTTTAAATATTTAATTCTTTAATTTATCAATTCAAACCTCTCCCACTTTTGTCTCCCTCATCCCAACTAAATCCATGAAAACCTCCATTTCTTATAACTCCTCCACTAAGTTGTCAATCTATTTTGATTAAGTTTGTTAACCAACCCGTCCTTTTTCTCACCTGGTTGAGATAGTCTCCATCCTCATGGATGAGGACTCATCCTCAACTGTTAATCATTTGGAACCTTGAAAAAATCGAATTGATCCTTCACCATTGGATCGTAATCCAGGCTTATATAAATAATCTTGAGAATCTTCATTTTCAAAGGACACAAATCTTGACAAATCATAATCAGAATCTAGCAAATCATAAACAAATCTTGCATCCAAATACCACCCATGTCACCTTGAGATTGGGGAAGTGAGCACCACATTTTGATAAGAGCAAATCAAATCTAAATCATAATATAGGATTCCTGTGTCTAAACTATGAAGGTTTTTTATTATTATTTATTATATTTGTTGCTCTAACATTGGTAGAATTTAGCTTAAAATAGACTTGTTCTTTGTCTTTGCATTTTTTAATTCATACATTTTTGGCACATCCAGTGGGACCTACCCATGTCTTTTAATCTTTTTGTTTTCTTTTCCTTTATCTCTTACATTTAATCTCATTTATTCTTAATTCGGTATAGACTAAAGTTTATTGTCTCAGATTTCATATTTAGCTATGCATCTTCCCTAAATAATAATGATTTTGAAGCATATTTCAGTGATTTTATTGGACTTCACAATGTTTTTGTCACTTTTTCCATGTTTTTGTGCTATTTTTTTCTTTTCGAGGTGAACAACAATTTTGTGTCAAAACAATGATTTCATTAGACAATAGCAATATTATTCTGCCTTGCAGTGATTTCATGTTTTTTTGTAGTGACTTTGTCATTTTGTATAGTGATTTCATTCTTTCTGTAGTGATTTTGTCTTTCTCTACAGTGATTTTGTTGTTATGTGTAGTTATTTTGTTGAGCATAACAGTGATATTGTTTATGTGATATTTTTTTTGTTTTTTTTCTTGTGTGATCATTTTACATTTTTGCTTTTTTGACTTAACTGTGTAACAGTGATTTCATCACAGAGGCTTGTTTTGTGTGTCTTTTTTAGTTTTTCATCTCTCTTTTCAAGTTATCTTATTCATCAACCCAAGAAAAATAAACTAACACCTTATTTATAGAATGTTGGCCAAAGAAAATTGCAAAAAAGTAAAAAATCAAATTAATTTGATTTTATTTATTTTCACTAACATCTTTTATTTTCAATCTTTTGCATTCCTAGTAAATAAATCATACTTTATTTTCTATGAAGTAAATCCATTTATTGTTTTTGTCTTCTTGTTTGGTTGTAAAGGTTGTGTATGCTCTTTCCTTGGCATCATTGATACCTGGAAATCAAAATCAATCTTATAATTTATTTGTTACCATGTTGATCTTGTGTATGTTTTTTTCTTGGCATCACGTTGGTGATGATACCTAGAAATCAAAAATAAGTATTAACTCTTTATTTTTATTTTATTAAGGGCTCTATTGACCATGGATTTCACCACCATGCAATAGGCTAAACCTTGTTTTATGGTGTGGTATAAAATTAAAACCTAGTTGCTTCAATTGTCTAAGTAGTTGTGTATTTTAAGCACACCATGATGTGAGGGGATTTCATACTTTAATAGCTAGGGTTATAATAGCTGACTCAATATCTATTATTGTTGATTGTCAACACACTGAGATGCCTACAGATGTGTTGGGAACTTTGGGATAAGACTCAATAGTGTGTGTCTGCATATCAATCTCTTTCATGGTTTTATTCCCCCTAGATAAGCTTATGTATACCTTAATCTTAAGATTGCCTTTGTCATTTGACTTTGATGAATCAGTTAGTGGTTAGCACTAAGAATTTACTTTTACCACACACTCGAAACTATAATCAGTGGGTCATGGGAATGGTAGGATCCTCCATGGTTAATGCCTTGAAACATTAGGCCACAAGTGAGAGTATGGATGAGTAAGTGACAATTGAAAGCCCAATAGTTGTTTAACACCTTTTTGCCTAGTTTTCACCCTTTGTATGTAATTGCTTATTTGTTTAGAATAAAAATTGTTTGTTTTTTTCTTGTGACTTACCACGTGCTAAAATCCTTATTTTGAAAACTAATTCCTTTCAAAAATTCACATCCTTAAAAGTAATTGGTTCAAAATTTAAATATTTTTAGTCAAAATCATTAGTTTATTGTAATTTTAAGATTGTCTTTCTTTCTTCAAAATCTTTTTTTCTTTCTTTCCAAAATCATGCCTAATACGCAAAAAATTGCCATGTTAAATCCTCATATAAGGAAAGAGCCTTTTGGAAATGACCCCTTTTAATTTCCCAGTCAAGAGCATCATGTAGAGATACATGAAATCACTAAACATGAAGGTGATTAGGGAGATCCCTATCAATATGAAGGTATCCCCAAACCTACCCAACCTCCACCATCCCTACATGAATATATCACGTCTAATAAAAATGAAATACTACTTCAAATATTGGGTTTTGGTGCCAAATTCCCTCCTAATTTTGATGTGCATAACTTGAAATACATCACAAGTAAAGATCCTTATCCTACCAATGTTAATCAACAAAATATCCAAAACTCTTTACAGACTCAACCCCAAATCTCTCAAGACAAAGGGAAAACCATCTCACGTGAAGAGTCATCCCAAGCTAGCCATGGTTTTTCTACTGAAATCCATGCAAATCAAGGAAATCAAGAGATGATGAATTTTCAATCTCATCAAATGAATAACCTTTTTGGTAATCCTATAATGATTGCAAATAAAAATTTATAGCATCATCCTACTAATCTAAGTTCGAATGCCAGTTCAAACTCCTAAATCTTACAATCAACTAATCAACACTTGAATCCTGATTCAATTTTTCCTATCATAAATCAAAATCATCCCAACTTGAGTACATGTTTTACATCCAATTCAAGTCCAACCAACCAAAATTTTACCACACCCACTTTGGGTATGCCCCAAAATTGGCAAGGTTATGATCAAACTAATCAAAGTATGATTGCTTACTCACACTCACAAATCAATCCAAAATAGATTTTGAAAAACTCGCCCATCATATCTAATCCCAATAAAAACTTGAATGCATATTCAATTTTTCCCAATCAAGTACCAAATCCTAGTTTAAATGTTGTTTCAAGCACATTTAACAACCCAGTTAGATATTTAAATGCACCAAATCAATTGTTGTTAGGATCAACTCCTATGAATTCTAATCCAAATCAAAATCAATAAAGCACTAATCCAACCATTTATTTTGAAAATCCTAACACTAATCAAACTCAACAAAATACTAACACTAATTTTAACCCAAATCTAAGTTTCAACTAGCTTAGCTTAAATTCTAACATTCCCCTACCAAATAATCCAAACATGTTTAACCAAGTAAGTTTTGGTCAAATTACCAATTCTAATCCCATGCATTTTAGCAATAACATGGTAGATAACCCAAACTATAATCAAAATTGAATCCAAGCAAATCCTAATCTTAGTTCAACCCAAAATCCAAACCCAATGTAGACCAATTTTGGCTTCAATGCAAATCCAAGTCAAATAAATTATGGCACTAATCAAAATCTTGGATATAACACAAACACCTTTTCCCAACCCCAAAACCTTGGTTATAACAATCCAAATCCTAAAAACTTTTCAAATGTACCCAACAAAATAATGATTCACCTACATCCTCTAGTCAAACAGACCAAATATCCCCTTTTCTCATGCAAGAATTTCAAAACATCAGGGATCAGGTCCAAGGTTTACAAGATGGGTCATACAACTGATAGAAGAAATACAAGTTTGAGGAAATTTGTTCATATCCTTATGATGTAAGATGACTACACCATTCCCTAAATATTTTGATGTTCCTAAGTTTGACAAATATAAAGGAAAAGGATATCCCAAGGAACACCTAACAAGATTTTATCATGCATGTGTGGAAATCACTTATCATAATGAGTTCATGTTACATCTCTTCCCACAGATCCTTAGAAGTCAAGCCCTTGAATGGTTTTCTAGACTCCCAAAAAGTTCTATCTTCACTTTTGAGGACTTATCTAAAAATTTTGTCCATCATTTTTCATACAACATTAAGAAACACTTGACCTCTCTAAATTTGCACAACACAAAATAGTGACAGGGTGAAACCTTTGTTTCATTTTTTCAAATATGAAGAGCAATGGAAAGCCACTTTTCATGGTCATTCCTAGAAATTGAATTGGTCGACATTTTCATGAACAACTTAAATTTAGATTTAGGTCATCATTTACTCCTTTACCCATGATCTTTCTATGAAATAATTGAAAGGGGCATTTAGGTAGAGAGAAAATTAATTAATATAGGAATCTTTAAAATCTTCAAACCAAAAAATAGTAATTCTTCTAAACCAGTAGATAAACCCAAGTTCTTTGTTAAAAATAGGAAGCTTGTGGGGGATGGCATAACTGATGTGAAGCAAATTACAACCAAAACACAAGTTTACTCAATTAGGGGACACTTACAAAAATATTTGTTGAAAATTAGCTAGTACAAACATGATAGTGTGGCCTAACACAAAGCCTTTTGAAGATAATGTTCCAAAACCTGATTGGTATAAAGAAGATGAATATTGTGAGTACCATTAGATACAAGGACATTCTACAAATAGATACATGTGTCTCAAACATTACATCCATGATATTATTGATAAAGGTGACATAGCAATAGAAAATACCATAGCCAAATAATCTAATAATTAAAAACTAGGGATATATCAGGATCCATTCCCCAACCATGAGCAAGGTAGAGGTAAGTAAAAGCAACATAAACTAGAGTCAAGTAATGTCAACCAAGCCAATCATCCATTTATTTATATCATTAATAACATCAATATGGTACACAAACATGTTAATGTTATATCCCATCCAAGTATGAATGTGCAATCATAATGATATGTTCAAAGCTCACCCTACCAAGTGCACCACCACCTAATGTTGAATGAAAGTATGACATCATAGATCACCTTGAGAGGATGCCAGCAAACATATCCATTTTATATCTTCTCAAAACTTCCATTGTATATAAAGACATTTTGTATAAAGTCATTCAATAATATAATTAACCTAAAAACATCAATCCTACAAAATTTCAAGCACTAATTGATTCTTTGGAAACAAATAACCAAGTGGCATTGGATCATTCTAATGTTTCTCCTTTAGGTTCAGAGCATAATCTACCTTTGTTTATAGAGGTTAATATTTCTAGGCACAAGATAAAAAGGGTTTTTATAGATAATGGTTCAGCTCTTAATCTATGTACACTAGGACTCATAAAGCATCTTGGATATCTGATAATAGCATTAGAATCAAATATCATAAAAATCAAAGCATATGATAATAATGAGAGGCAATCCATTGGCACAATTTGTCTTCTTTTAATGGTAGGTGTGGTTATTAATGAAACACTTATTCATGTCCTCGATCTTGATTTATGAATGCCATCCCGTCAACCCTTCACTAGTGTTTAAAGTTTTCCCATGCAAGAATGGAAGTAACCATTCAAGGGGATCCTCATCCCTTTTATTACTTTAAATTATTGGAAGGTAAATATCAAAAATTCAATTATCTCCCTGTCACAGATGACAATTTCACCCTTGTTGAGGACTACCCTTCACTTGAAAATTATGTCAATCATGAGAGTTTGTTTCAAACACTCCCCTTGGTAGTTGGATTAACACTCCAACTCCATCTGTATCTATTGAAAAAGAATTAACCAATGAGTTATCCATTGAGCAAGCTTCCAATAAACCATTCATGGAACAAATATTAGAGAATCCCTCTATTGAACAAACATCTACTCCATTATCCAATAAACCTTCATCCTTCACTTTTTCCCCATTTCAAAATCCTTGATCAAGGATTGAATGAGTATATTATTCAAGATTTTTATACAAGCACAATCACAACAAATCCTAGTGAGTATGGCAAGCCAAATCACCTAAGGGATCAAAGAATGATAAAAAAATCTAGGGCAAACAAAAATTTTGAAAGGAGGTTTGTTTTTTGATGAATATATTGATGATTTAAATTGCTCTTAGTTTTATTCATATGAATTAGCTACTTATTTTTCCACTAACTGATATCCTGCTGCAAACTCTATAATGTATGAAATAATGGACTACAAAGGCAAGGGTCTTAGTATCTATGAACAAGGTAACATTGAACCAATAAACATAAAATCCAATGAAGGGAATAATGGTATAAGATTTAATCCACTTAATGTACATCTAAAAATCTCTCAATGTGATTCTTCTAATGAGTTTGGAGATGATTCATCAGATAGTGAGACAAGTTCCATCATTATCCACTTTAAAGATCTAGCATTTACCAATCTTTTCCATGAAAATGCCATCTTAACACTTGACCTCAAATATCCTTCCTTAATCCATTTAGACCCAAAATTTACACCTCAACTTGACTACTTCCAAAATGATGAAGTATTAAGTGAGTTCCTAAGAATCAAGGATCAAATTCCTATAGGTGACCATAAGTAAGGTTTCTTAATATAGTTATCAAATTCAGCATATTTTGGAGAACAGAGATTACATCAATTTATTAATTCTGCATCAACATCCAAGCAAGAAGAGGTAGATGAAGATGTCCATCTTCCCATACCACCTCAAGCTTACAAAGATGAATCTAGTCTACTTATTGAGGAAACCATTCTTATAAACATTGGTAGCGAAGATGACCCAAAAATTGTAAAACTAGCTATCTCACTTAGTTCAGAGGAAAGGGAGATATTTACACTATTGCTTCATGAATTTTTTGATGTATTTGTATGGTCATATGTGGATATGTCAGGACTAGATCCAAAATTGATAGTTCACCATCTCGTGGTGCACCTAGATGTAAAGCCAGTCAAGCAAAAACTTAGAAAAATGCATCCCAAAATAGCACTACTCGTCAAATAAGAGCTAAAGAAACAATTGGTGATAGGCTTTATATGCCCCATTGATTATTTATATTGGATATCAAACATTATGTTAGTATCTAAGAAACTAGTAGGGATCAAAGTACGTACTGACTTCCATGATATCAATAAAGCCTATCCAAAAGATGATTTCCCATTACCCAATATAGATATGATAGTTGATTCTACTATATGCCATCAAATTCTATCTTTAATGGATGGATTTTTAAGCTACAATCAGATTAAAATTACCAAATAAGATCAGCATAAGATAGCTTTTAAAATTCCATGGGGCACATTCTACTACTAGGTAATGCCTTTTGGGTTGAAAAATGCAGGAGCTACATATCAAAGGGCAATGACAATTATCTTTCATGACATGATAAGTTATATTATGGAGGACTATGTGGATGACATTTTGGCTAAATCCAAATCTAGAATAGATCATCTATAGGTTCTTCATCATATTTTTGAAAGAATGCAAGAGTAGAACATATGGTTAAATCTAAAGAAGTGTGTATTTGGTGTTACATCAGGAAATTCATTAGGATTTATTATTTCACAGTGTGCTATTTAAGTTGAACCTTTCAAGGTTCCATCTATCATGGATATGCCACCACCTAAGAATCTTAAATAGCTAAGGAGCTTACAAGGAAAGATATAGGCCATTAGAAGGTTTATCTCTCATTTTGTAGATAGCTATCATCCATTTACATTCTTGTTGAAAAAATACATCACTTTCACTTAGACATAAGATTGTGAAAAGGAATTTGATACTATTAAGCAATATCTTTCCAATCCACCATTTTTGATGCCAACCATACCTGATAAGCTCTTTTTTCTATATATATCTACTACATAATATAATCTTGGAGCATTACTAGCATAACTTGATGACAATGGAAAAGAGAGAGAAATCTTTTATTTGAGTAAAACATTGATATCCTATGAATAAAATTACTCTCAAATGGAAAAACCCTATCTTTCAATGGTTTTTTATTCTCAAAAGTTATGGCATTACATGATTAACAATAAAATAAAAATCATTGCTAAAATTGATCCCCTTAAGTATATTTTATCCAAAATGGCTCTAACATGTAGGATGGCTAAGTGGGTCATGTTACTTAGTGAGTTTGACCTAGAGTATGTTACTCAAAAATCAATAAAAGGTCAGGTTCTTGACAATGTTCTAGCAGAAGCACCACTTCATGGGAAGGCACCAATTATTGTAGAATCTTGATGGTGCAATTATGTCAGTTGATGAATCCTTGATTTGGCAAATTTTCTTTGATGGCTCTTTTACAAATCATGGTTTTAGGGCTGGTATCTTGTTAATAACACCTGATGGAGGTTGTATACCCAAGGCATTTCATATTGAATTCCCATGTACCAATAATATAGTAGAATATGAAGGTTTAATAGCAGGTCTCAAGATATAAATTCAATGGGGCATCTAGCATCTCTTTGTTTTTAGAGACACCAAGCTCATTATCAATCAATTAACTAATGAATTCCAAGCATGTGATGACAAGCTCATACTGTATCATAAAATGGTGGATAGCTTGATTAAATCCTTTGAATACATCTAGTTTGAGTAAGTGCCTTGAATCAATAATAGGGAAGTAGATGCTATGGAAATGATAGGCTCCTTGATGGATTTAAACACCAAGCATAATAAATTTTTGGTTGAGTACTTAAGAGTGCCTGCTTATGATACACTAGAGTCAGAAATGGTTTGTGAGATAGTTGGTCCTTCCTCACCATGGTAATCTGATATATATGCATACCTTTTTAGAAATACACTACCATCTAGTCTATCCTCAAACCAACACAAATCCTTCATCCAAATAACATCCCATTACACAATTCTTGGTAATACTTGATATCATCATGGTATGATGGAACCCTTCTACATGGTTTAAATTTTGATGAATATGATTTGGCTATTCATGAAGTTCATGAGGTAATTTGTGGATCACATTCAAGTAGTATTTTCCTGGCTAAAAAACTTCTCTGAGTTGGTTATTATTGGCCAACAATGGAATTTGATTCATCTGCATATGTCAAAAAAAATATACCTTGTCAAAAGCATGGAGATCTTATTCATAGTCCTTCACAAGCCTTGAAATCTATAACAACGCCTTGGCCATTATCCACATGGGGGTTAGACCTGGAAGATTAATCGTAGATTTTCTGATGGGCATAAGCATATTATCATTGCCAGTGCATATTTTACTAAGTAGGTGGAAGCAATGCCATTAACTTATGTAACTAGCAAACAAATTTTCAAGTTTATCTTTAACCACATTATTTTCCTCTTTGGTATTCCATCCACTCGTATTTATGACAATGGAAAATCATTTGAGAATAAAACTATCAAAACCCTTTGTCATACATACCACATAAATCACAAATGGTCCACTCCCTATTACCTGCAAGGAAATGGCCAGGCCAATGCAATAAATAAGAATATTTTACATATTCTTAAGAGAGTTATCAATGAAGTTGGTTGTGACTAGAATATCCAACTATATCCTACCCTTTGGGCATATTGTACAAGTATATGCACACCCATGGGGCAACCCCTTATTCCCTTTTTTATGGTAGTGAGTCTATTTTGTCTATTGAGGTTGAGATTCCATCACTAATAATATCTTTGTAGAAAATCATAGATGAGGAATCCTATCAAAAGTCATGATTAAGTGAGCTCAATATCTTAGATGAAAAATGACTCAATGCTTTAAATCACCTACAAGTTTACCACAATCACCTTCGTTATAGCTACAACAAATAGATTAAAGCCAGGCAGTTTGAAATCAGAGATCTTGTTCTAAAGTAAAATCAGTGAAATACTAATGTTGATAGAGAAAATAAAGGAAAATTTAAACCTAATTTATTAGGTCCATATATCTTCATAGCCAAATATGGATTTGGAGCTTATAAATTGGCCACAAAAGGTGGAGAAGAGCTTGATGAACCTATGAACATCATGAACCTTAAGAGATTCTATGCTTAAACATTTAGCTCTATGTGTTATTATTGGTCTATCTAGAAAATCAAAAATATACAAAAAAATCAAATATATATATATATAGAAAAAATCAAATAAATGTGTACATAGGATGTCCACAAGTGAAAACCATGTCCATGGCACTTTGGATAAGTACCATGATGAAAACTAGTTCTTCTAGCATTATGTGTAAAAAGCCATTATCTATAACTACTCTTTTTGCCTAGGGGCATGATATTTTTAATAGTTTCACTACATAAATCCATTTGTGTCATTTTGTTTCCCTTATAGCATTGTTTAAATTCTAAGTTGCAATTGCATTTGCAAAACCAATATTCTTGCTCATAGTTTGTGAGAGTGGCTTCCATAATATTTCTATTCAAAACATTAGAAAACTACAAAAACATTCAAAGTATTTCAAAAACATTCTAAAAATAATTTTCAAAATCCAAAAGCATAAAAACATCAAAAAATCATTGAAAATAACTATAAAAACATAAAAAAGAAAACAAAGCAAGTCTAAACAAAGCAACCAAATTCATGCATTTCATAGTATAAAAATAGTACTCATTTCCCTTTCCTTCCATTCATTTGTTCATTAGGTGGGTCATTTGTGCATCATTTTCATCACACACTTTGTTCACCTCATCAATAATTCATTTTTTCATCACTTATTGTATTTGGGAGAACTACATATGATTTGATATCCACACATGGACATTGTCTAAGTGGATTATGTAGGTAGCACTTAGAGACATGGGGTCTCTAAGGTCAGCTCAGCCACCACCTTCACCATCATCCATCCCCCTCTCCTTTACCTTTAGAAAAAAATTTATTTGCCTTCTCTCTTATCTATCTAGTGTTTCTTGCTTACTCTTGATCATAATTCTTATCCTAACTCATGATTCTTTTTTTGCCTTAGCCATTTATTTAGTTAATTTTATCCTTTGTTCTACATCTTTTCCTTAGCATTTTGTTTAGTTGTTTTATCTCTAAATCATTTTTAGTTTTTTTAATCTTTATTTATTTAGAATGCATTTGCTTACATTGAATTAATTAGAAATAGTCATTCATTTACTGATATTAGTCTATGTATGTCTTGTTTGTCTAGAATAAATCTTATTGTTTTACTTTCTTGTTTATTGTTGAAAATATTATTTTGTGCAAAAAGCAAACATAGTGTGGTTATGACTATATCATGACATACTTTTCTCAAATACACAACTTATTCTTCCTTTGTTTTTACATGCTTACAACATCAATATTCATCATGATTTTTCCATATCATAGGTGATATTATGTTTTACAACTACATTAAAAATTAGGTTGCTCAAAATACTCCATTTTTTTTGGAATGCCAATGCAAAGAATGGAAACCCATATTATATATCAAAGTCTCATTCATTTCATTTCATAAAAATCATGCATCCATACATAAAATAAATGATAAATAGAATAACATTGCATACATGCTATATATAACTAATATGTAGGAAAGTATGAAACAGTGATATGCATGTATCTATCAAAATAATAATCAAGTCCACAGTCTATAAATGTCAAAATCATCATGTATATATATCAAAATGTGTTTCTACAATATATACAACATATGTATACATCAATGTCATCCATCACATATCCCTAGGTTTAAACTAAGTCTCATCCTATCCATTAGAAGAGGTGTCAAATCTTTAAAAAAACTCTAGTTATCATGGTGTACCCTGTGGTAGCCACATCGCTTGTGATACCTATCCCACTAATCTCTTAGAGTCCACTGGCTACATAGATCTAGTTGACATTGATCATCTCATATAATAATCTCTAAACAATGGCTCACACTGATTTACTGGTATAACATCCTCATATAGACTCTTGTAGTAGGTGGATTACTCCATATCCCTCATGACTCTATCCAAAATGGCTAATTGACCTATCTTAGCTAGATGTGCCCTAGCCTCTATAAGCTCCACCTGAGTTTCATCTCTCTCTTATCTGTATTTATAAACAAGGGATGTTTAGTCTATGTCTTTGCATCATAAGTAATCACCCCTATCCTCATAATAGCACCATCCATCCCATCTAATATCTCTTATAATATATTACTCTCTCCTTATAAGTGTTCAATCTTTGCAACCTACTCATCTCTGATAACAGTTATACCTTGTAACCTAGCCACCTCATGGTATAAGCCATCAATCTCTTTATCCCTTGCTTGACTCTCCTCACATAGCCTCTCAATCAAGGCATAATCCTCTGACATCCATGAGGAACCTACAGTCTCTCCTCTATCTATCTATGTAATATAAATAGGTCATACTATTGTATCATGCCATATGTCCTCATGCACTAGGTCATCCTCACTCTCTACATCTATAATAAAAGAGTCTCCTCCCACTAGCTGATCAATATCAAGGTCCATCACTACTCATACCTCTAATAAAATCTCCATATCCTCTATAAAATTAATAGGCATGTCACGTATCTAGCTAGTCTCTATCACTCATCCCCTATTACTTAGTCCTCTTAATCTAGGCTCCAACACCTATGCCTCAAGGTTGCCTGCTCAAACTAGTTGCTAACCTTTGCCTCCATGTCTTTGGAGGTTTATATGGAAGTGTCAATCTCAATGGTATTTGTTATGCCCACCACTTTGTATAACCATCCACTACCCCTACATCTATAACATCCCTCATATCCCTCCACCTCACTATCTTCACCTATGTCCAACTATGATTGATAATAAAAGGATCAATCATCATACCCCACTATCACCTCTCATGCATTATATGAGCAAAAACATGTGGACTAGCTAGAATATGTTGTCTCACACCAAACTATCTCATCACCCTGTCTGGTCTATAGCTCTCTATAATGTACACATGTCTCTTGATGATGTAACATGGAGTCATCATATAATCCATATCTAGTTCCTCATCTGGCCAATCAAAAACAATGTCAATATAAGGTCTCAAAGTAATCTATGCATCTGCTAGCTCTCCTATAGAACTCTAAGCCACCCAAATGTGATTTTTATACACCAATAATCACATGCCATGCATAGGCCATCGATTCCCCTACCTATCGAGCATCTAGGTGTCCAACTAGTCTCTCAATCATAATGTTCTCCTAACACCAAACCTATAAGAGTGTTGAAGGCCCTATCTCAACCTGTCCTAAGTAAACAAAGTAGCAAAAATCATGATATAAACTATCTAAAACATAGGATCCCCATGCAAACCAAACCCCCATCTCCATCATGTCACCAATGACATATAATAACCCAATAAGACATAGTCTACCACTCTTGTCAGGTATCAACATGCCACTGATAATAGCCATTAAAATAATAATTAGAGAATATATATCTAGATCCATGCAGTAGTCAACATCAATGTCATTCCTCACAACTGAGAACACACTCTCATTAAAAATCCTATACAAAGTCTCATCCTATGGACCTTCTCCCCAGTACACTAGTCTACCTTGAATTAGAATGCCTAGTATCTGATATGCATCCTCTAAAGTAACAGTCATCTCACCTATCAGTAAGTGAAAGGTGCTCATCTCACTATGCCATCTCTCATCCAGTGTAGTCAATAAAGCTTTATCTTCTCATACCTTAGGCATTTGTGTAATGTAGGAAAGTCTAGTCACCTCCAAAACACCCCACTCATATTTTGTAAAGGTCGACAAACATGACATAGCATGTGACCTATGTTCTTGAGTCATTATCATTGATAATACCTCTTACAAATTAATGGCATTTAATATTATGAAAAATTATTAGACATTATATTTATGCATTTATTTCATCAATTTCACTTCATCATCCACTATTGTCAAAAAATCCTAAATTTTTTTTTTCCAAACATCTAACAAAATCACTTTCGCCCTTTGCAAAATCACTGAAAATGAAATCGCTTCACATTTTAATGATATCTCTACCATGTTTTATTATATCACTATAATGTTTGATTATTTCACTATAGAAATATTGTCTTAACCTAGAAAAACAAAAATGCTTCTCAGAATTACAAAATCACTGTGATGTTTAATGAAATCACTATTTACCCCAATGAAATCATGAAATTGACAATGATATCACAATTTTGATAGCAATGATTTCATTTTTGTCACTTTTGAACCATAATAAATGATCAAAAAATTCAAAAATTCACAAAAGTAGGAGACTTACGAGAGGCACACTCCTCTCAAGTCTTTGGAAACATCTCACTCGCTCCACACAGTACTCGTGGTGAGGAATGCGGTCCATTTCTCTTCATTGGCCTTAGAGTCAAACTAATTATAATCATGTCTTTGGTTCTAATTATGAATATTATTTGCACAAATAATTTTCTAAAACCACCCCTAATCCCCTATTTCTATTAAAATCCTAGTTAGCATTTCATCTATTCACACTAATCAATTGTTACTCACAAGCATTAAATCAATTTATTTTCACAAAGTTGTCACACCCTTGCAATCATTTATCAATGTAAAATCCACCGATCATTTTCAAATTCAATAACTTTTTTCTATTTATGGATACATAGTTTATTATTTCTAGGATATTCATTTCCACAACTACTACTTCAACCCCTAAGCCATTATCAAACAAAAATAAGCATGCAATCTTTGAGTGGTTTAAATTGTTGATTTTCAAATCAAAGACCTAGTATAACCTTACTAGGGACAACTCTTTTACATTTCAAACACATTTTAAATTTGAAATCAAAACTGAAATAGATTAATTTTTTGTTTGGTTGCTTAACTATTTTCTCTTTTCATCAAATTTTGAGCGTTTGTCCATTTCTCACACAAACCCTCGAGGGGGCATCATCATACTCATTTTCATTCTTTTGAGACAAATTTTTGTTTTTATATCATTAACACTCTACTTCTTCTATTCTTTGAAACAATATTGCTTCATAACACCATTTCAAAGAGGGGAAAATGTAGACACTTTAATTTCATTTAGTGTCAAAATGCACCTTAATCATTCTCCCTTAATTTATTTTAATATTTATTCTTAATTTAATAATTAATATTTCTTCCTAAAATCAATTAATTGATTTATTCAAATACTTTTGAAAATTTAAATTTGTAACTTATATTCTTTATTTTAATTATTTAATTCCTTAATTTACCAATTCAAACTTATCCCACTTTTTTCTCTCTCATCCAAACCAAATCCATGAAAACCTCCACTGCCTATGACTCCTCAACTGAGTTGTCAATCTATTTTGACTAAATTTACTAACCAACCCCTCCTTTTCTCACCTAGTTGAAATAGTCTCCATCCTCGTGGATGAGGACTCATCCTCAACCGTTGAACATTTGGAACCTTAAAAAAGTCCAATTGATCCTTTACTGTCAGATCATAATCTAGGTTTATAAATAAGCTTGAGAATCCTCATTTTCAAGGGACACAAATCTTGAGAAATCACAATCAGAATCTAGCAAATCATAATCAAATCTTGCATCCAAAGTGAATCAAAGTCAATATTTTGAATCCAAACACCACCCATTTCACCTTTGAATAGGAGAAGTGAGCACCACATTTTGATAAGAGAAAATCAAATCTAAATCACAATAAAATATTCTTGTGTCTAAACTGTGAAAGTTTTTTATTGTTGTTTCTTGCATTTGTTACTCTAACATTGATAGAATTTAGCTTAGAATAGACTTATTCTTTATCTTTACACTTTTTAATTCATATAAATACTAATACTAAACAATTTAGATGTGCTTCAAAAAATAGGTTGAGGGTCTATAAACAGACAAACAAAAAGGAAGTTAGATTTGGTTAAGGGTAAGTGGATGAAAATAACTTCTTGTTATTTCATATCATAGTGGTCATCAGTGGTTGATGTGATCATCAATAATTGAGGTGACCATCGGTGGTTGAGATAACTATCGATAGTTGGACAGACCATTGACGATCAAGGTGACCATCAATGGTTATTATGTTTTGGGTTTAGGTGATAAAAGGTTAGATTGATGGAATCATAAAAGGTAATTCTGGGAGATTGGTTTGTGTTGGGCTGATTGTAAAATGGAAACAAAGTAAATGATAGACTAAAAATGAATACTTAGATTTTTAGAGATTGATCAGATGAATGGTTGAGTTGGTTGGGTCATTGATGAAGTATGATGTAATTCTGATAAAGTAATGACACTTGGCTATCGGTCAAGGGATGAAATTACTTCGGCTCTTTATCATGATGGTTGGATCACTAGATTATTATAAAAAGTGACCTGTAAAGAAACTCTAGATTCAAAGTCTCTTGAAGTCGTGGATCGATCCTTTTCACCTCCTGCTCCTCTTTTCTTATAGGCAAGGAAGGAGAGGTGCAACAAGATATTAATAAGGGGTACAACTTGTTGTCTAAATATAACTCATGCATGCATTATCTTACACATAAATTAGACACTAATTATAGAAAAATCAAGTTAGGGTGAAGGGTCAGTTAAGTTGGTTTAGTTGGTGGAACCTAGTCATCAATGGTTAGGGTGACCGTCAATGATTAAGGTGGTTGTCGACAGTCGAATGTCAAGGTAATGTTGGGTTATAAGGTGGGTTAAGTCATTAGGTCAAACTGACTAGTGGTAGGTATGGTTTGAGTTCAAGCAGTCAAGTTGGGGCCCACAGGGATCTAAAGGTGTTTCAGGGGAATTGTGACATTTATAACCATCGTGTATAGATTTATTATGTCTATAGGTAGATTAACATTTCAGATGTTTTGATGTAATTACATAATTAAATCCATTTAGCTCAAAATTTCATCTACATTTTGGTGACCATAGTAGGATTCAAACCCACAACCTTTTGATTTAACCATCTTGCATGTTATATGTGATTTTAGCAGCTTGTAGAACTCATTTTGTGGAGAACAAGGTCTATATTTCATCAAATTATCATTCCCAAGTGAATAGCAGTTTTTCTCTACAAAATCATTAATACATAGTCATATTTTTGTCACTGAGAGTCCTAGTTTTGCATTGACTACCATACCTTAACCACTAATGGCTTATGGTTTTGGCATATTTTCAACATCTAGTAATATCATGATTTGAAAGTTGTAATTTTTCTCTAAAAGTCATGGTTTTGCCAAAATATTAGAAATTTTGTGTTTAATCATTGATATTTTTCTGGACCATTATAGTTTTTTGCTATTTTATAATATTATGATTCAAAAATTATGATATTGCCCTTAAAGTAGTGACTTGCATTTATATCTAAATTTTTTGGTGTGATTAACTAAAATACTTGGTTGTATGTGTCTATTTATAAGAAACTAGGGGATGTAAAATCCCCTCTCAACCACCTATTTTGAAACCACAAGACCATAGTATCAATATTTTTTTGTTAGTCTTATTAGGCCTTGTATATACTCCTATTATTCTTTAAATATCCATATCATCTTGAATTTTAATCATTTTAATTCTATAAATAATTCCAAGTCTAAAATCTGTTTGTTTTCTCTTTCCATCATAGTATCAGTAATTACGAATGGCAACTTTCCCTATATAATTGTGATTTTGACTAACAGACTTGCAATTTTTATTAACCACCTGTAATTACCCCCATAATTTATTATACTTCTATAAAATTATCTTTTATTAAATAAAGGTTTTGTTATTAAAATTATGGTATTGCCTAGCCACTTATAGTTTTGCAAAAAATTGTGGTAACCACTGCAGTAACCCTTTTATGAAAAATTGTGACTCCAAAGTAGTGATTTGATGCTCCATGGAAGTGGCTTTGCATTAAATGACTATGTTAAATCATGTTGGTGTTAAATCATAAGAAAACTAGTCATGAAATCCATGATGAAAGATTCCCATCAACTAGATGGAATTGATAGAGGTTTGTAAAGTCTCAGCTTCATGTTAATGGGTTTGGTAATGTAATAAGGAATGTAATACTTGATTTTTCACTCTACATCTATATGCATGTGAATCCAATAGAAGTGTGACTATAATTTGGTTTGAGTCTTTATCATGATAAAGTGTCTAAGGTCTTAGCATAGTGCCCCTCCCAGGTGAGTCATTGATGAGGTGCACCACCAAGAACATAGAGATGTTTGAGTTTGTATAGCATATGGTCAAAAAAGTATAACTCCCAAACTTGGTTACCTTGCATAAGTTTGGCATAAGTGTCTGCAAATTCCTAGTTAGTTAAGTAGAGGAATATTGAGTCTGTGGATTTTCGGTTACACATGTCCAACACTGTGATGAGAGTTTGAATTGGTGATCAACTAAGGTAATTTATTTCCTTATTATCCTTCCCTTTCTTATGATTTATCACGAGATGGAATTTGTTTAGTTATGTCATCCATTTCATGTGTCATGCATTCTCTGGATTACTTTGAGTCTATAGGAACTTAAGTGGATTATGATTAAAATGAATGGTTGTCTCCTTCTCCAAGATGTAATATCACCATTAATTAATTTCTTATAGCATAACATACAGTTATTTCTCATAGGTGGTGTACCTTTGCATACTGTCTCCTAATCTACCTAAATGATAGGTGATTAGATGTCCATGCTATATGAGTATTGCATCAAGTGTGTAGTGAAATTCATCAATATGAGGATTAAAATAGTGTGCAAGTTTGGGCATTGCATGAATAGGCACTACATAAAGGCATTACTTGATTATCTCAAAAGTGCACAATTACAAATGAGTCTAATCAAACTTGGATTTTGAACATGTTATCTGGTTGAAAGGCCAATAAAGGTAGAAGAAACTAAGGATGAACCTACATTAGAAGTTATTGAGTCCATTAAAAATCCTTATTATGTGAGATTATGTGGATTAGGATAATATTGGATTAATTTTATCTTCTTTGGGTTTACATGGATCCCTACATGGTCAATGAAATAACCCAAGTACTAGATTTATGCAGTGCCAAATGTACACTTTGTTAAGTTGTCTTGCTACTTATGTTGACACAAAGTGTTTAGGATGCATGTGACATGCTCCATGTGATACTCCCAAGCCTTATTCAAGATTATAATGTCATCCAAGTATATGATGATGAAAGAATTGAGAAATGCCTAAGTAGATCATTCATCAAGTGCATGAATATGGTTGGTACATTGGTTAGGTTGAAGGGCAGACCAAACATTCATAAAATCCCTCATGTGTCTTGAAATTTATCTTCCAAACATCTTTATGATGGATTGGTACCTGATTGTAACCTGAATTCAAGTCAATCTTGGTGAAGTATCGTGTGCCTTAGAGCTAATACAAGAGGTCATCAATGCATGATAAAGGATATTAATTCTTCACCATAATTTTTTTATTTTGAAATAGTCTATGCAGAGATGTTAGGAACCATCCTTCTTGGTTGTGAGGAATATTGGACTCTTGCAAGGAGAAGAGGTAGGAATAATATCTCCTTGATTGAGGAAGTCTTGTATTTGGCATCTAAATTCATAATTCTCCCAAATTGATATATGATGCAGTGGGTTATTTGAAAGAGGGGATCCAAGGACCAAATCAATTTTATGCTTTACTACATAGTGCATTTGAAATCCTTCAAGATCTATGAATGATTCATCTTATTGTTTCATTAATTTTTCAAGTTTTTTTTTTATGTAGAATTGATCATGTTGTGAATAGTGGCAAAACTTACTTTGTATTTTGCACAAGTGTGTCAAAGTGAACCATGACTAAACATGAAATTATTTATGTGTAAGATGCATTTATGGAATTGCTTGGCAAAGACCAAGGTGACTTTAGTTATAGGCACTGATCCAAAGTGTTTTTATAAGTGCTCTTATATATGAACAATCCAATGTTATTGTTTGGATTAATATATAGTTTCATGGTCATATAAATATGGTCATCCCAAAAAATTGTCACAGACATAAAAACGTGCGATATCATAAGTGATTTTATCCTCTATAGGCCTGACTTTATACAAGAAAGTGCATTGTCACCGGACCTATATATCCTTCCTTAATTGCCCCAATAAATATGGTTTGGGATGTGTATCAATCTCAAGGCCAATGCATTGTGTTATACGTTACACAATGATTTTATTTTGATTAGCACTGTCAATGATGACATGAAGAGGCTAACCCTTCACCCAAAACTTGATGTGAAAGAGATGTTTTTATTCCTCAGAAGCATCCATCATAGTGGTGTTGGTACTCAAAAAAATTCATTTTAATCAATTTCATCCATTAGTGTGAGATTTAATGTAGACTAGGAAATAAAGGATTACAGTACATGACATTTAGAGTCATCATGGGTGTACAAGTAATGATGATGGCACCACTTATCACCAAATTTATTCTTACCTTTATCTGAAGTAAAAGGTGCATGAGCCTTTAAGTTATGAGTAGTATTCTTAGGCTGATCTCCTTTGTGATAAATTTTTTGCTTATGTGCATAATGCTATGATGAGGAATTTTTTGAGAGTTTTCTCTTGCATATGGTGTTAGATGAAGATGTGAGGAATTAATTCATCTTCTTATTATCTTCAATATTGGTGGCATTGTGATAAGACTATAAAAGAGTATTAGAGTTCAATAATTCCATATTTATATGGATACAAGGTGATAATCCATTGATGTACTTCATCACCTTATGTTTTCACTCAAGTTTTCTCATAGGCATGCATAGTAGTCATGGAATGTATTGATGTAGTCTTCCACTGACTGATCCTTACACTAATTTAGTTATTCTAACTTGATTTATTCATCTTCAAAGTGGTGCAAATGGTAGTATTCATCCTTTAGCATGTTGATAAAATCCTTCCATTATTCAATTGGAATGTAATCTTGTATACACTATGTACAAAAGGTATCCCACTGTGAACAACTAAAATGGGCATCATAAACATTATGAAGGAAATATTCTCAACCTTAGTGAAGTAATTATCTAAGTACTCGTCAAGATATCAAACCTAAGCATCGAATGCTTTGGCATCAATTTTTAATTTGAACAAAGGAATGTCAAGGTTGAATTTCACTTTGACTTGGGTTTAATGTTTAAACCAGTGTTGAGGAGGCTTTGAAGGTGATGGGTTGAGTTGCATCATAAAATTTTGAAATGGGCGATGAGTATATCCACCTACAAGGTGTGATAGCTAGTGTGATTGAGTTGGTGTTATTATATGACATTTAGTTTATGGAAGTCTATTTTTTATGATGGTCATTGCTCTCTATTTTTTACGAAGGATAAGGGGAGATCAAAGTCTCTCCAATATCCTAAAACATAAAACCATTTTGGTGTGTTATAATTCCATTGCCTTAGAGATAATATCTTGAACACATGGGATTGCCTCAAATTTATTCTAGGTGTCAACCATTAATTTTGCTATGGCATTTTTCTAGGTATTTTGAAATAAAGCCAACTAAGATACATTTTTTCCCTCATTGTGTTTGTGTGTTTACAAGAATAGGAAGGTAGATCTACACTCTCATACCAATGATCCACATTATGGGGCCCTAAGACTAGGCATATATAGGATAATTATACATTAATGGGAATGTGTATTATTGTGTAGAGTGAATGCACACAGAGTACTTAAAAAGAAAAATCAACATACATTCAATGACGTGAAAGTCTTATGCTTGTAGGAAATGTAACTTGTACTCAATAAGAAAATAATATGGAATGGTACAGTGTGCTATAATGCATGTGTTACATAGTGTATACACAAATAATTTTATTTATGTTATGATTGTGTAGGCATCATTCCATAGCTGATGTATAAATTACATATTTATACAAGAATAATACATGACCAATTACAACTATTTTCAGTTATAAAGAAGATAATTACAATTCATTTCATCTTCCTCATTGGGTGACGGTTGATCTTCCAAGTTGGTGCTGATTAATGGTTCAACTAATAGATTCCTAGTTAGAAAGTGCCATCAGACAAGCCACATGGTTGTAGCATGAGGACATGTGGATGTGTTAGAGAAAATATGAGTGTAGATGCATGAGTTAGTAATCATGCTTCAATGAGGTGTGTGGGCCTCTAAGCTAGTGGTGTACAGGTGGCAATGTGTAGGCTATGATGTGGTGTAATTTAGGTGTTGAAGTCTATGATCAAGTGTAAAATTAGTGTGTGAGGTTAAGATAAATATTAGTAAAAAATAGTGTGTAGGAATGCACAATAGGTGTGAGTGTGCCATAGAAAGAAAAAGAAGAGAAGTACATAACATAGGAGCACATACAAATCACTAACTCTTTTGTATTTTTCTATTCCTCCTTCATTCATATTTAAAAAATTAAACATGGATGAAATTAGTTGTCTAATATAAGAAAGCTTACACTTGGATACTCAATAGAAGGACCTAATGACCATGGTGTCTAAAGACTCCTAGACTTGTCAATATGCAAGTTTGCAATCTCAAAACTTACTTATGTATGCCTCAAGTGAAATGAAATAAGGAAAATATGTGGATCATGGAGGATTTTTCCAAGTAATAAATGTGATATAATGAATGATATGCTCATAATTGATCATAAGGAGGGAACATAATGCTTTAGAAGGGGATAGGTTTATCTTATAATAGTCATGTCACTAGGTAAGTCATAATAACCTATAAGGGATCTAACATAAGCACTAATGAAATTAACTATTCATCCCAAAAGAGGGTGGAAATGAATGATCATGCCAAAATAGGGGGAAATTAAATGTCCATCTCAAAATAGGGGGAAGGTAAATGATGATCCAAAAATGTGGGGAAACTAAATAAGGGCCAAAGAACATAAAGATACTACGATAAAAAAAGATAAAAATAGTGTGATAAAAATTATAGTGAGAAAACCCAAAGGTGCTACCTAAGCCCTACAAGAGAAATAAAGGCTAAGGATAAAATTGAAATAAAACTTGAAGGTGATACCTATAAACTACATGAGAGACAAATTCCAAAAATAAAAATACCAAAGAATCACAAAGGAAGTAATGGTGTAAGTGGATCATCCAAAAATAGGGTGAAACTAAATGAAATGTATAAAATCAAAGAAACATGAAAAAAAATAACAAGCAAAATGTATGCTAACAATTATGTCAAAGGAAAGCATGGGAAATATGTGCAAGTTTGTCTAGGAAAGTTTCTTGAAGTTCAATGTGGTGATGATGGTAAAGAGGTGAAAGGTTATTGATGGATATTTCATAGTAATGATGGATTATCAAAAAGCCAAAATAGAAAAGGTGGGCATCATAACATTTCCCCCAAGGGGTGAAAAGGGTAAAGGTTTGGCATCAAAAAGATACCCCAAAATAAGTAGTAAAATATTGGGCATTGGAAGATACCCCAATACACAAATAAATAAAAGTATGGGGATCCCAATATGACTCAAAATGTGAGATATATATGAAAAATTGAAGATATAATGAACTACATCAGGTTGTCTGATGTAATTTGGAAAATCAAATATGAAATGAACTATATCAAGTTGGCAGAAACATTTTAATGAAATTAGACTATTAAAATGAACTACATCAGGTTGGCAGATGTAGTTTAATCAAATTGAACTATTAAAATGAACTACATTGGGTTGGGAGATGCAGTTTGATGAAACTAAACTATGAGAATGAACTACAATGAGTTGTAAAATTTATTTTAATGAAATTAAAGTGTTAGAATGAATTGAATTGGGTTGGTAGATACATTTGTTAAAATTAAACTATGAGAATTAATTGTATTGAGTTGACAGAAGTAATTTGATGAAACTAAATTGTTGTAATGAACGATACAAATGTAGTTTGATGAAACTAAACTTTGAGAATGAACTACATTAGGTTTGTCGATTGAGTTTGATGAAAGTAAACTATTATAATTAATTACATTAGGTTAGTAGATGCATTTTTTAAACTAAGTTGTTAAAATGAATTGCATCAATTTGTCCTATACAATTCGATGAAACTAAATTGTTAGAATGAACTACATTAGACTAACAGATGCAATTAGATAAAAAAATAACTATTATAATGAATTGGATCAGTCTAATAGATGAAATTAGATAAAAATTAACTCTTAGGATGAATTTCATCATGCTAGCAGATGTAGTTTGATGAAATTAAATTGTTATAATGAACTACATTAGGTTGGTTGATGTTATTGGTTAAAACTAAAGCAGTTGAATGAACTGAGATCAGTTTGGCCAATGTAATTAGATACAAGTAAATGTGTATATATGTTAGATTATTAGGATGTTAAATTTGACATAGGACCTATAAGAGAGATTTGAAGAGGTATATAAGCTAAAGGATGACCATTTGTGAAGTTGTTTAGAATAGGCATTTGAACTAAGTTCCCCTTGGGTTTATATGGATTAAGAGTTTGAGGATTGACAAATGCAACTACCTAATTTAATTTTCTCAAGTTAGTTATATTTTCCTCATTTTTGTAGGAAGGATTATCAATGGTGGTTTGGAAAACAATAGAAGATGAGATGTAATTAGGAGGGGGTTGACATTGATCATTAATTAGTTTATGTTGATTTCATTGTAATTTTGTTATATTAGGATTGAGATGCTTTAATATAGTCTTGATAATATTATTGGGTATGAGTGTCAAGATTGAAATGTGGAGTAAGCAATAAGGCAAGAGGAAATCATTCAAGGTCATGACAATGAACTATCATGGCATGCCACCAACAAAACTTATCAAGATTGTACCATTTTGGAGGAGGTTTGGAAGAGTCAAAACTCTTGGGTTTAGAAGGTGGCATCTTTCCCTTAAGTTCACTAAGACTCAATGTAGGGTGGTAAGGGGTTTTGTTGCTTAGTTTGGAAGATCCTTCATTAGGTTTTTTTAAAGGCCTTATTTGAGATGAAGTGGTATCAATAACATTGGTTGATGATTCTTTATGAGATGATTCAAATTGACTCAAAATAAAGTCTTGCTTTTTTACTTGATCAAATGCCTCTTCTAAATTCTTAGGGGAAAACATCCTAAATTTATATTGAAGATAATATTTAAGAATGGTAACAAATATTTTGAAAATATTATAATAACTCATGTTATGAACCATTTTATAAGCTAAAGACTTCCATCAATTGATGAAAGTGTGAACAGATTCATTAGGAAGTTACTTAGCATTAATGAAATGGCTAGGGCTATTTTTAGGAAGATAATTATGTTTTAATTACTTCACTACAATATTGGATAAATACTCTATTTGTTAATGGAATTTTTAGGTCATTTATTATACAATTCTAGCACATATCTAGTAAAAGGTTTTGGCTAGAATTTTGGTAGTAGCAGAAGTATTAGTTTAAACTCATTCTTTATAAATATTGATAAATTTTTAAGAAATAAAGTGGGATCTTTAGTCCCATCATATGTGATATTTGGAGAGATGTTTCCAATGTCTATGGACACAATGGATGGAGCTAAAGGCTCATTTTGAATATGTTGAAATATTTTGTTTCAAATAGGAGGTTGAAGAATGATATTCCCATTGGCATCTCTAGGAGGATGAAAAAAATTCTAATTTGGTTGAGTCATGATGAATTGATGAGGTTGAATAGCCATTTTCAAAATTTGATATTATATTCAACTCATTTAGTGGTGTGAGAAGCTTGCATGGTTGTCATTATTTGAACCACTTGTGTAAGGACATGAGAAAAATATATAGTATTTTGGTTGGAAGTGTTAGAATTATTATTTGGAGGAGGATTCCCAACATTTATATTAGGAGGAGAGATAGTTTGAGTTATTTCCACCATGTTACATTATGTTCTCATTAATGATGAAAAAAATAGGTTACATGATTCAATAATTGGTTACGATTGGAAATATTCACTAAGGAATCTTTGACTATGGTAGAAGTGTTAAGGCATGGGGGAAGTATTTCAAGACATACATATGTAGCAAGGATATAAGTGAGGTTCATATATAGATCTTTGATTATGTAGTTTTCTTGAATAATGGAAAGCTTAGAAGATGACATCATGGTGAAATTACTAATATATTTAGTGAAATCAAATAGTATTGGCTAGGATGATGCAATGAGTTGAAGGAAGGTTTGATAAAATTAAATTGTATCACCCATACCAATGTAATGTATTAAAAAGAGGTAGTATTAAAAACTAATGATTGATGTAGTTAAAAACTTTTAGCCAATGCAATTATGTGAAAAATAAATAGTTGACAGATGTAGTTATGTGATAAAAATGAAATTGTTGGCTGATATAATAGGGTATGGCTGATGTAGCTATGCAAAAAATATGAAAATGATAGCCAATGTAATAGGTTGTGTTTGATGTAGTTAATTAAAAAATATTAAAATGTTGGATGATGTAGTAGGGTGTGGCTAATGCAATTATGAACACACATATAGTTATATCAAGATAGCTAATGTAGTTGAGAAAAATAATAAACTGTATCAGGTAGGATGATACAGTTTGACAAACTAAAAAAATTTAATGGCTTAGATAACATAGTTGGGATAAAGATAAAAATTTGAAAAAAAAATTGAATCTAATCTAGTAAGGGGAGTCATTTTCACATTGGTTTCACTGGAATGTATGCATAGGTTAGGATTGGACTATAGCTATCCTATCTCGAGATTCAAACTTAGATAAGGTTAATCAAGGAGAGATCATGATACCTAATGTTTGGGTAGTGACTAATGGATCCACATACCTAGAGAGAGGGTTTCCTATATCATTAATCTAAAGAGGAAAGGGTTTTAAATACCATGCTTATGGTATAACAAAATATCTCTAACTATACGTCTATGATGAAATTAAATGATTTTCAAAGGAAATATAAATAGTTGTGTATGTAAAATAAAGTAAAATACAAGGTAAGGATTAGAATAATCATAAATGGTAGGGTGTCATGGTTGAAAAATGGGGGTTTATGCAATATAAAATGGAATAATGTAAAGTATAATTGATCCTATAGCCACACTTGTACAAGTGTAGAGAGAACCTAAACAAGAATACACATACATTCATTCACTAAACAATAATCAACATTTAATCTACTAAATGAAATGAAGGAATGAGTATGAGGTTAGAAATACTTACCTTGGGGTGGACCTGTTAAGCCTCAATATCCCCCTTGGCTAATGGTTCTTTGCAAGATATTTTTTTGGTTTTGAATAATTCAATTTATGGGTAGTAGTCTTTATGCCAACAAAGGTCCTCCTAGTGAATCTCCAAGACCTCCACAATACAAGTTTACTTCAAGATAAGGTTTTATACCAATTCCTCCAAATGTGACTTATGGTAGATGTACAAATGAAATCAGAGTAAATAAATTTTATATTCTCATGTTAGAATGAAATATGATTTATATATAATTTTCTAATACCCTAAACCAAATCTAAAGGTTAAGTCTATAGCATATACTAAATCGATATAGTTAAGAGATTTTGACTTACACTAAATGGCATCAACCAAGTTAATACAACATAAATGTCAGTAAATATATCTCAAAACTACTTTAGATTGGTTGATGTAGTTTATAAATGTTATCATCTTGGTTGATGCCATCAGATATAAGGAAATTGATAAAACTGCATAGAATGGGTTGGAAAGAGGTAGGTAGTAGGGAAAATTTGAATAAGTTGGATTAACATAATGAATTATATGATCATGATAGAATAAAAACATCTCTTAAAAAACACCAAATGCTTTCCCACTTTCCTGGTGCACCATTTAACATGTGTACTCAAGAAGATTGAACGTTGACAAGTTGATGTAAAATAAAGTATTAATAATTGATAAAAGTGAAAAATATTATGTGTATACAATGAAGTCATCTATTTTTTTCCATTATCTATACATTATGAATTGAGACTGAAGTTAATAGCCATTCCAACCTCTATGTCTAAATCTAATAACATCATTTCCTAGGGTCTCTTTGATATGAGACAAGGTCATGAGGTAAGAAAAATTAAAAAATTCTTGTAGGATGGAGACAATGATGGGGGAAAAATAGATATCTCATTATGATCTCTATCTACCATGCTTATTTATTTCCCTCATTAGTTAACTACTATATGCACCTAAATTCTCTCATTTCATTTATCATCACTAATATTATTAGTAGTTAACACTAATTTCACTTATCTCATTTATCTTATTAAATTATGTCTTATAATCACCCCTTTTAGTCATTTATTTAACACCCCCTTCACTTATTTATCACACTAACCTTATCCCTACCCCACAAATCTATTAATACTTATAATCATTTTATAATCCTATCTTAATCCCACTTATCCATTATTTGAGAATTTAAAATTTCTATGACCCGCCTACCCACCTACACTAGCCTATTCCTAGGCTCTCCTACACCTCTATTCCCTAATCACCTATCATCATAATCCCCTACTAATCTTACTTAGCACTAGATTCTATAATTATCCAATTCTAGAATCCTCTCTAACTTATCCCGTTTCTCTCTAGAAGCCTATATTCTAGAGGCTTCCAAAGAATTTTTAATTCCTTGGATAATCCTCCTCCCTTGATCTTGTGGTAACCAAATTTTGATGGTGACCATTGATCTTCTCTCCTTAAATATATTTAAACAATCCACTCCTCCATGTCCAAACTAAATATTTAATCCAAGAAATTTTCATGTCAATATGATCAATTAGTCTATGTTATCATCCAAGTCAATGAACCAATCTATCATAGTGCTACGAATCTGAGTCTATTGTAAACAAATCCTCATCCATTAATCATTTAGTCTCTTATTTTTTAGTCTTAGTTTAGAGAAATTATATTTAGGATTTAAGTTTTGCTATGAATATCCATTTGTGTTTGAATCTTTATACTAATGGCTCTAGATCTTAATTGATGGATTAAAATTTTGGATGTTTTGTTGTAATTGCATAATCAAATCCATTTAGATCAAAATTTTATCTACATTTTGGTGACTATAGTGGGATTCAAACCCACAACATTTTGATTTAACCATCTTTCATGTTATATGTGTTTTTGGCAACTTGTAGAGCTAACGAGGTGGAGAACAAGGTCTGCATTTCATTAAATTGTCATGTCCAGGTGAATAGCAATTTTGCTCTACAAAATCTCTAATACATAGTCACAATTTTATCACTGAGAGTCTCAATTTTGAATTTATTGTCATACCTTAACCACTAATGGCTTATGGTTTTGGTATATTTTCAACATCTGGCAATATCATGATTTGAATGTTGTAGTTTTGCTTTGAAAGACATGGTTTTTCTAGAAGCATATCAATTTTGTGTTTAATCATTGATAGTTTTCTTGACCATGATAGGTTTTTTATATTTTGTAATATCATGATTCAAAAATTGTGATATTTCCCTTAAAGTAGTGATTTGAATTTATATCTAAATATGTTGGTGTGATTAACTAAAACACTTGGTCGTATGTGTCTATTTATAGGAAACTAGTGGGCTTGTCCCAGATCAACTCAAGACACCTTAAAATCCCCTCTCAATCACCTATTTGAAACCAAAAGACCATAGTATCAATATTTTTTGTTAGTCTTATTAGGCCTTGCATATATTCTTGTTATTTTTTAAATATCCATATCATCTTGAATTTTAATCATTTTGATTCTATAAATAATTCTATGTTAAAATCTATTTGGTTTCTCTTTCAATTGAAGTATTACTAATTATGAATGGCAACTTTGCCTATATAATTGTGATTTTATATAACAAACTTGAAATTTTAATTAACCACCTGTAATTACCCTCATAGTTAATTAGACTTCTACAAAATTACCTTTTGCAAAATAGTGGTTTTGTTGTTAAAATTATGGTATTGCCTAGCCACTTGCATTTTTGTAGAAAACTATGCAATAACCACTGAAATTAACCCTTTTATGAAAAATCATGACTCCAGAGTAGTGATTTGATACTCTCTGGTAGTGGTTTTGCATTAAATGACTATGTATCTATGATTTTATCTTCTGTAATTACATTTTTTTTCTTCATTTTTGCCTTCAAAATTGTCCTTTCTTAAGTGCATTTTTAAGATCATTTTTAGTGAATTTTGAGTCATTCAAGGGTTCTACAAGTCCCAAATTGTGTTTGACCCCATAAGGGTAATTTTCCCTTGACCCCACAGGGGAATGCCACCCCCAGACCCCTACATTGTGTCCTCCACACCCAAAGAAGTTATAAATCCAAATCATAATTTTTTTAGTGATTTTTGTTAAGGCATATTAGACAAACATTTTTTTCCTTGTAGGGGTAAATCTGATATCAATTTTGAATTGTTAACATATTCTCTTGTAGGTTATATATTGGGTCTAATGTATTTTCTTGTAGGTTACCCCTCAATATTTCCAATCAAACTACTAATCATTTTCTTACAGGGTACCTGTCAAAGACATCTCGAAAGTCATTTTGTTTGGTTAAGAGTTTTAATTATATTCATCACTTTGTTAAAATCATGTTTTCTAAATTATTTGATATATATTATATATTCTTATATATATTTGATCTTTTATATATATCACATATAATTAATTTTTTAATTAATCTCTTTTTATTTTACTTATCTGTCACTTGAGGGCTACGATGGTGTATGCTCTCTTACTTGCATCCTCATGATAATTCTTGGAGGATCAAAACCCATTAATAAACCCTCCCTTTTTTTATAGAGGAAACATGATGTATAATTGACACCCATGCACTTGTTATAGTCCTAGGGGGATAGTGACCATGGATTTCACCACCATGCACTAATCCACACTCTATGTTCTAGTGGATTATAAATATCAGGGACAACTATCATTAGGCCAAGTGATTAACTCCATACAGGTCATCCATGAAGGAGAAGTGTTCCTTATCTAAAATAGGCATTAAAAATTACCATACATAGACCTGGGCACCATCGTACCTAGCATATATAAGGGACACCCCTAGAGAACTCATTCAGCCTAGCATACGATGATTGATCATAACATGTGACTTGTTTTCAAAGTCAGTATCAACTCCCAAGTGATCATCATGTAAAAATGGGGTTGAGAGGGTTTGGTAAATTCCATAATAGGTCACTAGCCTATAGCTTCACCTATGAATTTGTTAGATGGTACAGTCATCGAGTTACACTCTCAATTAGTTTACTAATCTTAGGCTTATGGTTTACTTTATTGGATGTGTGTTGTGCTAGACCCATGTTGTTTATGAGCTGATTCATTCTTTTACCCAAGCCTATACACACCTATCTAGGTATTTTTCATCATCTTGTATATCCTTGTACATCCTTATCCACATATTATTGTATATATTTTATTTATACATTTGTGTATATCCTTTTAAGCTTATCTCATCTTGTCTTAGTCTAGTCTCATCTACCTAATACTAGTCACACCCCATATTACTTACCTTAATCAAGTATTTTCATCCCTCCAATCATAATCCTACCTCATATTCTTCACTTAGCCTTAACATTGATCATCCCTAGCATCATCTTTATCTTAGTCCACCTCATCTATAACCAATCTCGGTCACATCTTAGTCCTTTTGTCACAATATCCTCACATCATCTTGCCTTGTCGACCCTTATCACTTATCTTGACCTTGTCTAGCCTAATCACTTTATCCATTATAACCTAATCATATTATAACCCATCCTTACCTTATCATCCCCTTACCTATACTAGTCCTCTCATTAAGTCTTTAGTCATATCATGATCCTCATCCATAATCCTTTCTACGTTAGGGTCCTTATTATCAGCTTGTTTATGTCTAATCAAGTTTAGATCATAATGATAATCTTATCAATTTATCAATCCAATCATCTCATCCTATTTGAATCCAGTCATCTTAGTCTTGAGCTATCTTTAATCTAATCAATCCTCGTTAAAATTAGTCTCTTGGGATAGTCGATCCCCTTCTCAAATCTAATCCAAATCATCAAGGTTTAACTCATGACCTAAATTGATCAACTTAAATATTGTCTTATCCAACATCTCATATCAACCTTTTTCCAAATTTTTTTGACACATCCCATCATTATCCTTTAGTACTACTGCTTAACCCCCACACCTATCGATTGGGGTTGGTAAATCACATCATCTATACTTTCTTCCATCCTCATCCATGACATCTAAAACAAATTTGGTTAATAACTTGATTGATTTATACATCATGGCCAATAGGGATATGCTCCTTTCATGTATGCTTGAGGTAAACACTCCATGTTTTACTAACTTTGACCCTATCTATCCAAAATCACCTCCAGTCCAAACCCATCCACATGAGTCCCATTCCAATCTTCCATCCACTAGTCATAGTTAGCCATCTACCCCTTACTACACTATAAAAAGGAATCCAATCCTATCCACCTCATTTACTACTAGTCCACCCACCCAATCATGTCAACAACCATCTGATCCAAAGTTCAATGATTTCACATCTAAAGCACAAAGTGAAGAGAGCCCCTATTCTCATCTTCCTATATCTTTAAAGGACCTCTTTCACTAATTTGTTACCACTGACATGATGGTTTATCCACCCATATAACATCTTAATCCCACCAATCCTAAGCCCTCTTGGTATAATGCTAAAAAATACTATGTATACCATCAAACCTAGGGGTATACCATTGATTGGTATTGTAATTTCCAAAATTATGTCCAATACTTCATCAACTATGGTGATATAAAAATTAAGAATGAATCAGATGAGTCTACATCCTTAGGTGAACAAAAAGAGGTATGCTAAGATTCCATTTTTTATCATGATCAATCCCTTTTCTTTCCAAGCCAAGGTCAAGACACCACATCTATATTCTATGATCCCCCCATCTTTGACAAATCCTCCATCAAAGATGAGTTTGTTCCCGGTGAGCCTAGTCCTCCATTCCCTCATGAGTCCTTATTTCATGGGCCTATCCTTGGGGAATCCATTATCCCTCACCCATCATTTCACAAACCCCATGATGAGAGGTCACTTACAGACAATAAATCTTCTACTAGTAGCATCACAACAGAGTTAGCATTGGAGTTAATACGAGTGTTATCTACATTAGGATCATGTTCAACACCAATATCTAAATTAGATCCCTCATCATAAACATCATCCCTAATAGATGTTCCAGAAGATGATGATTATGCCTACATTTTTTTAGATACTTTTAATTTAGATGATAGTCAATCATCGGGCATATATTTTGATCCTAGTCAGGATGATGAAGTCATAATTGATTTTTTATAAGATTTATCTATCAAAGATTGTCAGAGTGGATATAATACTACTTTGGACACATGTTTTATAGATAGTCTTAGTGATCATTTTTTAAATCTTAAGGAGGTCTTCTTTGATGTTGAAACTAGGTCTCCTAATAACCCTTGTGAGGACCATGCTGCCATACCACAACTCATTGACCTTCTCATGCCATCTCCCTTGCCTTAATCCATCATAGGCCCCTTTCTTCTTGTCAATGATCATTTAATCACCTCCCTCCATATGGATGAATAGAAACATCCATCATTGGACCCTTCCTTGAGCAACATAATAAGTGCCACAAATGTAGAGTTTCAAGACAATATTCCAAAGGTCATAAATGATAATCAAATCACCTTTGATCCAATAAGTCCAAATCAAGCAAATTCAAATCATCGATCAAATCTAAAAGTGTCTTCCCATATTGAAACCCAAAATTAGGCACTAGGGAACTATCAAATTTAAAATCATCATCATCTATCAAGTCAAGAATCAATCTCCTTTGGTGAAGCCCAAATTCAAGATCTAGGGGGTAGTCAATAAATAATCAAGTTTGAAAGTCAAAATAATATCAAAATCACTATCAGTACAGTCGATAATCCTTAAAACAATTGGATGAAAAATAAATCACAAATTCAAAGTGTCTTAGATCTCTTATTATCCTTTAATAACTAGCACTAATCAAATATGGAATATTAAACATCTCTAATGATGTATTTGACTGATATTCCCACCTCCCAATCACCCATCACACCTCCTCATTATGATCCTATCATCCATTCAAGTCCAATACACCCCCATTATCATCAAGATATAATCCATTCCATAACTCACATCACTCTCCTGGGAAGTATTGTCTCTCATAGGGGTGATGAAGATACTCGATTTAGATACGAGGAGGGGTCACAATCAATAATCAATGAAGGTCAAAAGGACATTAATACATCCATTAGTGACAATATGATCCTAGCATCACATATCTCCATAATAGGTGTTGGCTAAAGAGCATGAAAGTGATAGCATTTCTTGCATCTCGCACCCATGACTAATAAATCAATATGCCATAAAAAATCAAAAATCAAAAAATAAAAAATTTAAAAAATAAAATAAATAAAAATCATTCATCTAATGGTGAAAACTAGTCTTCTAGCACCCTAGGAAAGTACCATGATGAAAACCGATTTCCAGCATCATGGTAAAATGATCTATTGTCCACATTACACCTTGAGACTTGGGGGAAAACTCCATACATTTCATTTCCCTTGTCAATCCCATCCATGTCATCCATGTCTATCTTATCCCTCTATCCATTGTACCTACCCATCATCTACTAGCATATCATGCATCCTATTGTGTACCTCCTTTCTTATAATATTGACCTTTATAAGAGAATGGAATATGTCTTGAGAAATGTTCTAAAATCATCTTGGCATATCCTCTAATGGAAAATTAGGAAAATAAATATCTAATTCTTTCACGATGTGATCATTGGTGATCCTTAGTCCATTCTTCCTTGGTCCACATCCCATAGTAACCCCATTTGTATAGTGTACATGCATACCCCAAAAAGACCTAAAAATTGAAATATGTCAAAAATTAAAAAAATATATAAAATCCACAAAATCCCAAAACATTTAAGTTGTCTTATCTTGTGTCATCTTGTAAAATATTCCAATCTCCTAGTCATCTTTCCCTATATCTTCCATAGCCTTGTCCTAATCCTAGTACTTAGTTTAATCCTTATCCAATCCTTGTCCTAATCTTAATCCCTAGTCTAATCATTATCTAATCCTTATCCTAATCCAAGTCCCTAGTCTATTCCAAGTCCATAACTTATCCAAGTTTCTATCCTTAATCCATAATCACATCATGATCATCATGACCAACCTAGTCAAACTCATCACATGATGACTCCTCCCATCAACTCTAATCAAGACAATTAGACAAGACACAATTATACTACATGTAGATACTTGTGTGTGTTACTTATATGATTTGTGTTATTTAACTTTTTTACATCATGTATATCTCTTATGTATCATATGTTTCATTTGTTATTCTTAAATCATGTACCTTTTTATCTATTGGGCAATGAAAAAGGATGTTATGATGACACAAAAAGCTATAATGATTCTTTTAACTACCCTCGATGATGTAGAGTTTGCTAATTTTTTGTGAAATTTAGTACATATTTGCCTTAGTCATGCTTATATCATGGGGCATATTACCAAGTTCCATATCTAATGGATTACTTAGACTATGATGAGCCTTATTATAGTAATGATTTCTTGATCACCCCATCATCTAATAGATTATCTTAGCTCACTCATCCAATATCTAATAATTCCTCCAAGTCCTTTTATCATCATGTCTATATTATCTAACCAATCATCTATAATCTCTCTAGTCCTTTATCATCAACATCTCAATTGTAATCATCATCACACCTCATATCTATCTAAAAATGAACATGTCTAACATCCACCACCATCATCACCCTCTAGTCTATCTTGTCATCTATCATTTACTTTGAACTACATTAGCTTGATGTCTTTTTAGACTATGTAGGAAACACTTAGTCACATAAAATATCTAAGGTCAGCTCGACCACTCTCTCATCTTTCATCACTATATTTATATTGTCATTAAATAGTTGAACTATAATATCTATCATTAATCAATCAATATATTGATCAATCACCATCCCTTCAATCATCTCCCTAAAATTATTTATCAATCATCTACACCTATCGATTAGGCCCAACAAGTCATAACATTTGTATTTTATTCATCCATTATCATTGATTGGTCAATCTATCAATTTAAATTTTATGGTTTCTTCCCTTGATTGGGGCATGACTAGGACCATAACATTATCTCTTACTTCCTTGCATTTGTCCTTGTAAGGGTCATCATCACTATTAATTACATTGTGGCTCATTGATTTGATGTATTCCAATTCTTCCCCTTCATATTTTGGTCATTTGATCATACCATTTATTCTATCTCATCCCCTTCATCATATCACTCAACTTTAGATATGAGATACATCCATCATTAATCCTAATAAAGCATTGACCTATCTTTGGCCCAATACTCTCCCATCATGCGTCTTTGCTTGGGATATGTTGATAGCTTAAGGCCTTTATCATATTGGTCTATAACTCTCCCTAGCATGAAACCTTTCCTTAGATATGTCTAAAGCTTATGACCTTTTATCTTATCATCATCATGTGTCCACTCCATGTGCATATGTCTTTATCAGGGGCCTCATCAATTCGTAACTCTTTACTTAGGTTGAGTTCATCTTCTTCATCATCTATCTCACATCTATCATCCCATCCCATTCTCTCTTCATCACATCCCACCCCTCATTTCCTCTTTCAAGTGGCCATCCATCTCATTCTTCTTTGCATGGCCCCTTGAGGGGGCATAAAATCTACTAACATTGCTTACTAACATCTATTCATGAAATGGTTTTTCTTTAAAAGACCATTACTCTTTCTTCTTCATCCACTTACAATGCCCTTTCAAATAGATGTAAAATTTATGCACCTAAATTCACTTGCTTAATTTATCATCACTAATATTATTATTAGTCAACATTAATTATGCTTATCTCATTTATCTCATTTAATTACATCATAAAATCACCCCTTCTAGTCATTTATTTAACATCCCCTTCATTATTTTTTATCATACTAACCTTATCTCTACCCAAAAAATCTTTTAATACTTATAATCATCTCTTAATCCTATTCTAATTTCACTCATCCATTATTTGAGAATATAAAGTTCACATGACCTACCTACCCACCTACACTAGCCTATTCCTAGGCTCTCCTACACCCCTAGTCCCTAATCACCTATCTTAATCTCATACTAATATTAGTTATCCCTTAAATGGATTTTAAAATTATTCAATTCTAAAATCCTCTCTAACATAGCCCCTTTCTCTCTAGAAGCCTCTATTCTAGAGGTTTCTAAGAAATTTTTAATTCCTTGGATAATCCTCCACCCTTGATCTCATGGCAACCAACTTTGGATGGTGACCACTGATCTTCCCTCCCTTAATATATTTAAACAAGCCACTCTTCCATGGTCAAACTAACTATTGAATCTAGGAAATCTCCATGTCAATATGATCAACTAGTCCATGCTATCGTCCAAGTCAATGAACCAATCTATCATAATGCTACGAATCTGAGTGTTAGTCATTACTTTTTCTAGACCACACTCATGTATCAAGTTAAAATAATGAAAACTCAAATATATATATGGGGGAATGATAAAAGGTAAGGGATCAAAGAAAATTAATTTATTCCCCATTGAAATATTTAATTAAAATATTTTGTAGACCATCCCACATTAATAAATTGGAAGAGATTAAAAAGTCCCCTTCCCTTAAAAAATTAGTTCCACTATTTTCCAAATGATCAACATGACCATTAATTCCTCTATATCAAGGTTTGAAAGTGATGGGTTCAAAATGAGATTTTAGTTTTAGGACTTCATAAATTAAGTTTTGGAGCCTCTACCTGATTGTTTTGTTACTATTTATAGTATTGATGACAAAGAAAGAATATCCTTCAACTTAAAAATGTTGGATTTTGATATTAATGTAAATTATAAGGCCTTGAATTAGGGATGAGACTTATAACATGTTGTTTTTAGCCAAAAGGATGTTCATTCAGAACCACTGAATAAGCCTCCAATTTTATTTTTCATGAATTCTCCAGCTATTGAAATGCATGTATTTCCTTTCAAAGTCTCATCAAAGTTTATTTTTACTCACTTGATTTTCACATAAATAAATATTTATTTTTATTTTTATCATAATGTGGTTAAGGTATGAATACACTCTATAAATTTTTAAAACAAGGGCACAAGGCAAATAAGGAAAAATACAATAAACTAAAGTAAATTAGACCTGCCTAGTTCCTAAAATGGAAATGAAAGTAATTAAAATATAACTGATCAATATTAATTGAAATAAATAATTGAATATCTAAAATAGACACATATAGGTTTTGAAAGTGACTTTTAATGTTTGAAAATAGGTTATAATGTTAATTAAACTGAAACCATGAAATTTGAATGCAAATTGGAAGATGTCCAAAATTATTTAACACCAATATATATGCCTAAATCATATGGTTTATTATGGAAAGTTTCTAACAATTTTGGAAGATTTATATGATTATGTAAATTTGGCTCTTTTGTGTCTAAAACTTTCTAGGATGATTTGAAAGATGCAGATGACTATAATTTATGATTCACTTCATGAAATTGTTGTTTATAGTTCCCTGAATCAACCTCTCCTCTAATTTAATTATATTTCACCATTATGTCATAATAATATAGAATATATGTAAGGTTAGTCACTTGGACCATCTTTAAGTTTGAAGATACATATTTTTCATGCTTAAAATTAGGGTTCAATGTAATTATAGTATTTTTTTAGTGTTCCCAACCAAAAATAAGAGAAAGGACTTCACTTCCTCTCCCTAGATAATCAAAGGCAATTTTATGATTTGCTATGACCTTATTTTGGCACAAGTGTATTTACACATGGCTTGAATAGATGATGAGGGAAGAATTGAATTAATGTTTAATGTCCTTAACAAATGTGCATGCCTCTTGATAAGAATTTATCAATGTGCATGAGAGAATAGACGTGTAAGAGATATGAAGATTGAAGGAAATTGTGAAATGGTTTATGATACATTTTTATGTATAGGCTCCATAAAGAAAAAATCACATATAAGCTAACCAATAAAAGTAGTGAGAACTAAAAATTGAGGCACAATAAATAAACATAGGCAAAAATAATCCAAAAAATGCAAGTGACAATAATCGGCCACCATAGATTATGGTCATGCCATAATCATGAACTGTTGATTATGGTCATATCTAAAAAAGACATTGAATTACATATCAAATTAGCTTAAGGAAAATTGAATAGAAATTGATGCATAGTGTTATAAAATTCCATTCCTTGTATATTTTTAATTTCTCATAAAGTCTATAAATCTTTGCCATGATAATTTATAGTAGTCCACTTATTTAACCTTTTTGGGAATATTGGTGTATTATTCCTAATTTAGTTAAAGGGTTTGAGTAGTAAAATCATTAAATAAATATGCAATAATTAAGCTATTGATTTATATAATTTTATTTCAATTTAAACTTTTATAAAAATAATAATAAGGGAAAGAAAACAAGATTTAGCTAGAAACTGACTAATATAACTGAGATAGAGGTTGGAATTCATTGTGTAGGACTGAGAAAATATCACAAATTAGGATTTGGACATCATTTTATGATTAGATAAGAGCATCTAAAATAAGACAACCTAGGATCTAGCACTATAGTCCACTTCTATCACTATTGTCTAGGAGGCTTGAGATTTCTAGGTTTTGTTCGTTGTGTCTGTGAGACTCTGCCTATGAAATTTAGACTATTGGATGTCCATGAAACTCCCTATAGAGCTAATTGTGTTTTTAAACATTAGACTTCATTATGATTTGACTAATTTTGAGAAATAAGTGGAGGTTAGTATGTGTAAGATTTAATAAACATGTATCCACACTCCTTGTATGGTCATGTTGCCTATATACCAATACTTTAAAGAGGGATCAGGTCATATGTAGTTCTCCCACTTGATGTGCTTTGTACAATAGTGTGTATGAAGATGTCAAATGCTAAACTAAGTGTGATTAAGGTGACTAAGGACTGGTGTAAGGATTTTAATAAGCTAGAAATAGTATTATATGGTTATATGCAGAGAATAGGGAAATATGTTTGAGTAATCTTTCTTGTATTCTTGCTTACTTTGTGATATTTTTTAACCCCTTCTAAATGAACTTTAAATGGCATTTTATAGGGATCTATTGGTCATGGGTTGAATTTATTTTCATTAGGGAGATAATAAGGAGGATATAAACTAGAAGGAAATGACCATTTGGGCTTGGAATGTGATTGGACAGGAGCACCAAAAATGAGACACCCTAGGGTCTACTGTTATAGTCTAAGTTGGATGCTTTAGTCCTAAGATGAAGGGACCTAGGGGGATGGATCTATCATAAAAAGAGAGGTTTGGCTCAGTTGGGATTAGGTCTGGAAGGCCTTGTATGTTTGGAAATCAGTGAAAAGGTGTCTATGAGGGTCATGAAAGCAAGCAGGAGGGACCTATGAGATGGATGTCATAATTTACACTCAAGTTACCTATTTTTGCATTTTATATGACTACATTTCACCCCCTTTATTATAGTGATGCAGCAAAGCAAAATACTAGGATAAAGGAAAAATAGAAAGTGTACATAAATTTACTTGTGAGAGTGAAGCTCATGAAGCTATGTGATGTTGGGTGTGTGTAGAGAGAGCATGCTATGAAGTGTGAATCTAAAAGAGAAAACAAAGAGTAGATCAGTTCTTACTAGATATGCTATATCTAAAATAAGAACATATAAATTTGGGTAAGAGAGAGAGGAAGAGAAAATAATAAATATACCTCATCAGGTATGTGAACCAATACAAAACATGTTGTGATGTTGAGTGATGTTGGATGATACTGAGGATGCTAGATGATGTTGTACCAAGAGTAATATCATGAATGGAGATGAGTGCTCAATTTTCCAAGAGTGGTTTAAGAATGCAAAGGTTGGCCCTTTGGCTCCATCATTACCCACTAAGTGATTTTATGTGATCATGTGTGTGTTAATCGATGTTTAGATTGTGTGTCTATTCCCTTTGAATAGGTGGCTCAAGAATACAAAGGCTAGCTAGAATTTTGAATCCATCATTGCTCTGTGAAGTGAAGCTATAAACTGATATTGGTATGAAATGTGTGTCAAATGAGATGGCTCTTAAAACCCATGAATGCTTTGTAATCTAACAATGTTGGCATGGATATCTAAATGTATGCTGAAAACTAGGCCACTCTTGGCCACTTTAAAAGGTGGAGATTAGGCTTGTATGAAAGCCTCTCTAAAACTAGGAACTAAATTTATATGAAAACCATTCCAAAATGTGGAGGTTAGGCTTGTATGAAAGCCACTCTGAAGTGATACCAACCACCTATAGATGGAGTAAAGCATGCAATTATTAAGAATACCTTGATAATCTACTAAATTTGAAAAGAAAAGAAAACAAATGTGTTATGCACATTACCCCCAATAACTGGTGTCTACATCATGGATTCTAATGTAGAAGTTATATTAACTATTGTATCTAAAACTATAAGTGATATCCATCAAACCACACATGATGTCCCTTATATTTAGATTCTCTGAGCAAAAGTGCACTAAAAACTATTGATTTTAAACTAGTTTGAAAATGCAAAACTATAGTTGAACCTAATTTTCTACATACTTTTAGAAAATTTGGTTTTTATGTTGTTTGGTTAGGATCATTGAAAATAGGACACCATGGTGTTTGATGTTGTTGTTCACGTCTAGTTATATTGTCCTTTGTTGAAACTAAAACCTATTCTAGAATCATCACTATTTTTTTGGTATGTTCTGCTTGGTTTGACCTTTGATTATTGTTTTGAGTGTTCTGAAATAGGTTTTTCAACTGGTAGGAGCTCTGATCTATATGTCAAAATCCTTATTTATTGTCCCCTCTTTTGAGGGTAGGAATAAAGACCCTGAAATGACTTCCCTCAAAATAAAGAGCCCTATATATTTGTTATGTTATGAAACACATTATATAGTAATGATAATCAACAAAATATCTCAAGATATAGCATAGTTTGTAAAGGAGATTATTAGATTAACAAGGGCATGCCTAGATAAATATAACAATGTAATAGGATGTGCAATGGATTAAATTGAAACTAGAACTAGAAGTTTGGTTAGTTGTTAGTTATTAGTTGGCAAGGAGGGATAGAGCATGATGTCTATCATGGCATCTAGAATAGCAAGAATAATGCATGTTGTGTATCATGGCATTACAAAAAATGAAAAGAAAACAAGCAACAAGCACACAAGGCAAAAAGCGTACAAGAGTGGCCAAGGGGCCAAGCAAATAAGGGGCATAGGCACATGTCACTCAAACTAGAAATCAAGCATACAAGGCATGTTCAAATGCCACATACACATACATTTGAAAATAAACAAGGTTGGAGTGAAAGCCAAAATCACATAGAAGAGTGTAGGTAAAGGACATTGGTAAATGTCTTAAGGCACACACAATATATAGAAGCAAAGGACTTTGGAAAATGTCCTAAGGCACATACAAAAGACAAACAAGAATTGAAGAATGCAATCATTATAGCTAAGGAAAGCAAGTAAAAATTGGAAATACAATTGCATCTAACTAATCAAAGCAATAATATGAAATTATGCAAGACATGGTAAGACAAGACTACATATATGCTAAGAAATACATAAGTTCTATATACTAGTGAAATGTTGATAGAGTAATCTACATAAGCTAGTAAACAATGTACATCAACATGATAACTAGAGTGTGTGGTGTAAGAATAACATAACCTGGATGGTGTAGTCATGTATAAGATGCCCCCAATGGGTATATGTATCAATGTCTCAAATGTAGAAGTAGGGTGCCCCCTCAATGGGTAGAGTTAAGCAATCAAAAAGATGGATGTCACTGCACACACTCAAAGGAGATCAAGTGAAGCATGGTAATGTAGATAAATCAACAAATAGTAGCATAGAATAGCAAATGTAAGTCTAGCATAGTAGTAGAAATGTAAATCATGGATAATACATATAGTTTTGATATATTTGAATGTTTTTTAAATTTTGATATATTTGAATGTTTTTGTATTTTTGATATATTGTATTATTTATGTATTTTGAAATATAAGTTATGTACAATCAAGCATAAGAAACTATGTATAGGTAAAACTAAGAAGAGATGATACTAATCGATGAGTCTCATGGAAGACTCCCTATCATGGTGTCTTGTATCAAGGAAATGGATCATGTGTAATCATGAAGCACAATGGAAGGGCTAAGACTATGGCTCTGAAAGTTGTATATGCTATAAATACTCTAAAATATCTAAAGTAGAAACTAATTATGGGGTCCTCTTGTAATTTTCAAAAGTGGATGCAGTTTTAGGGCTCTTAGGGACCCATCCGGTGGTAGGATAAGCTCTTTGAACATGTGCGCTATGTGTAAATGTATGAGATCTCAATGATACTACCCTAGGTGTGAACACTATAGTTTGAAGTTTTTTATAATCCTAAAGCTATGTAAGTGTATGAACTCTTTGTGCTGGTGAGATACCTCAACTGTGTCTGAAACATAACTAGAGGAGGAACTATAATTGGTGGAAAAATTAAAATTGGTAGCAAAACTAAAATGGGTGACTACAAAATAGTAGATGGATCTGAAATGGGGAGTGGTAACTCATATGAAACTCCACCAACTATAAAAATCTAATTAGCATGAATAAATTTCATGCATCTATGAACTATAGAAGGTACTTCTTGAAGTTTTTGAATCCATGATCAACCAAGTAACATATCAAAAACTCTTGCACTGGGAACAATAGTGAATGGTGTGGCCACGTGTGTTGGACTAACCTATAGAGGAATACAATATCACCCAATAAACTTTATATGTGCCCACTAAATCTATTGATAACTATGTCCATCATAGGAATATCTTACTCTAAATATCTCAAATGCTATAATAATGTCATAGTGCACATGTTCACACTGGATCCATTATCTATGAGAACATTATGAATAGGATGATTATGAATGTAAGCCCTGATAAAGAGTGTATGATAATCTAAATCATTCTTGATGATTTCCTACTCTAAAAAAGAGATGGAAGGTCTAGCTAGAACTCTAACATTGTATACATGAATCATGTTATTCAAAGGATGTATCTCAACTAAAGGTGCCCTGTATGTATCCAATGGTGGATTTTCATGATATGCATGGTGAACACCTGATGTGTCCCCTATCTCTTGTTTGGAATGCTACAAAAAAATATCAAAGAATATTTTCAATGCTTTATCCTATGTTTTCTTTGCCTGAGGAGCCTCATCTAAAGTACGAAGATCAATAGGATTGTCATCTATCAATATGACTACATCCACTTCTTATTTAGCCTAAGGATTTTTCTATACATTAGCCTACCTTTAATTTAAATTACAGCTCCACCATTTAAAAGAATAAAAATTTCTTATTTAAATCCAAGCACATAAGTCAATCCATCCTAAATATTTTAATATACTTTTTACAACATAAAATGACAAAGGGTTAAATGCATGGAGGAAGCCACCTTATTTTTATGTTTAATATTTTTAAAAAAATCCATGGGAATGGAGATGTTATAAACAAAGGTGGACAAGCTATATTAAATGTTTTTGCATTTAAATATTAAAAGTATTGATGGGCATGTTATTTAAATGATGAATATATTATTAGCTCCATGCATATATTTTGAAATGGATGGGTATTTCTTGGTGGATACAAACATTGAGTTGTGTGGAATTATCAGGCAGATTTTGGGTAGTATTTATATTAAATTTGGTTGAAATTTTATAACATCCATGTGCATAGTATCGAGGCTCATTTACTCATTGTTTTCTATATTTTTATATAAAATAAGATATTCTCTCCTTTTTCAAGTCCTCACTTTATGGAATTTTATTCCAGATCCCAAGGAGAGCCTCCATGGTGATGTTTTTACCTCAACCAATTGTTGGATTTTCATTTTATGTTAATTTCCAAGATTTTGCATGTAATTATGCAATATATTCTAATATCTTATAGATAATGTGTGGCTTTACTTCCCTTCCCTTAGTGTATGTTTGTGTGCTTTTGCCTCTTGTAAATATATTCTGGAATTATTATATTTGTATCTTCAAGTGTTTTTTTCTTTTATTTCTTTGGGTGGGTTAACGATACACTATTATGTGGCATCAAATTTGTTTTTATTTTATTTCCTTCCTCTTTTCACCCCTAATATGAGTATATTAGTATTAAAATAGGAGGAGATAACTTTTTATCCCAAAAATGGTTTTAATGTTGATTCCCATATATTGAGGCTTCCAAAATTTTGTGTTCATATGCATGGTATAAATTAGGGCTATCAATATAGACAACTAAGATATCTAAGATATTTATGAGGAATTGTGGATGACATAACACTATGAGGGGTCCAATGTGAGGGAAATTCTCTAAAATTAGTCAAATATACACAAATAAGTCAAGAGCATGAAAAAATTAAAAAGAAATAGTGACAATGTGATTGGTACCAAAATTCTTATGTTTATCCATCTGATTTGACCCTTCAAATCACCATTTCTAAGAAGGTCCCATTTGATGATAATGTGTCTCTTGTCGCCCATGATTTTCATCTTTTAAGGGAGGACTTTGGCCTTGAAAACTTCTTGAGATGATAGCTCCAAATTAATTAAGAATTTATCCTCATAGTAATGGTTTCATATGAAAATTGTGTTATATATTTCCCTCTAACTATCCCAAATTATCATATCAATAACTAGTTCCATAAGCTTCCCACTTGGTTACCTCTACCTTTATTCCTTCTAGAGATCAAAACCTATAAATTGCCAAGGTAGTTCCATTGAAAATTAATTCTCTTAAAGAACCAAGACCAACTATTCTAAGTGAAAGGACAATGTATAAAAAGGTTCTCCAGATTTTCTAATGAAGAATTACAAAGGAATCATCAAGAGGGCCTTCAAATCTAATTTTTTGTAATATGTCTCAAGTAAGAGTATTTCTCTTTAGAAGATCCAAATAGAATCATAATTAGCCTTATGGAGACTAAAACCAAGCCACACCTTATGAGGATGGCAAAGGGGACTCTCCTCATTCTCTTTCATTTTAAGATACCCATCTTTAACTGAAAAATCCCCATAGGGTGCCTACTCTAATTGATTTTATCATTTTCCCCAAAATTAACAATCAACTCAGAATGGAGGATATCATAAATACATAAAGGTGAACGAGGTTAAGAAAATAATTTTCCACTCTTGGGTCCTTTCAATGTCTATCAACACCCTGTATTTCAATATTTTTTCATTTAGTTCCCCATCGAATGGAAAATAAGACTTCAAGAGTTTCCAAGGTAGGGTGCTGATAGAGGGGGCGTAATGGAATTTAAGCATATCTCTCAAAGTCATTCAATATACCATTATAAATTTCCAAATAGATATAATCAATGATCAAGAGTCTACATTTACCCAAAAAAAACCATATGTGGGACCTTTTGATCCAATGTTTTGAAGATATGAGTTAAAGGATCGAGAAATTCAATGTATTTGCTCCTTGGTATTTTTCTCCATAAACTATCATCTTCTCTAAAGGGGATTCAAAGGAGTTTAGCCCCAAGAGAAAGGCTAATCTAAGATAAGTTTCTTATGCCACAACGTCATTTATATTTTTTATTGATTACTTGTTCCCATTTTTTAAGGGAGATATTTATTTTATTATGGGCACCATTTGTAATGCCCAAAAATGACATAATTACATTACAAAAAATAGGCCAATTTTTTTTAAATGTACTATGAAAATTTTTCACAACTACATTTCCCATTACATTGCCATCTTTGGCATGATGCACACAAATATCTAAACAACCTACATGCCTAAACATCATAGACTTAATGCACAAGTGGACACATAGCCGCTACATAACCATGCATATCCCACTTGTTATAATTGACCTGCAGGCTCTCACACAAGCCTATATCTCTCTAAACAATCTTAGTGGACCACACAACCCTAAGTACTAAAAGGTATGTGAAACTATGGAGGTGGATTCAATCAACCACTAACTTGAATGATACATACCAACCTACAGAAGTGTTCAAGGAGCATTCTGAGATATTCTAGCCAATCACATAAGCCAATTAGCATTTAAGTCATAAATAATGTCTAATTTTGCATTGACTTAGATTAAAGGAAAGTTATTTTTAAAATATCACTTAGTCCCCATAGGACCTAAAAATGTGTCTAACATATATCATTTAAGCCCCCTAAGAATGGAGCAACCCATCTTCATTGTTAGATCAAAGTAACCTTGACCATCAAATCTAATCAAAGATAAGGATGCCCTAAATATGTTTATAGAGGCCATAAGCTATTCATTCAGTAATTGAGTTGAAAACTCTAATTTTTAAAATTAGGTAGGAGGTGTTGGAGGATGACTTTTCCATAGTCATTCCTCCTCTTTTGCCTAAGCCCTAAACGACCATAATTAATGAAGTCTCCAAGCTTTTAGTCTAAACTATTTATTTTAATTTAAAACTTATATCATGATACATATATGTGTGAGTTTATATTTTAGGCACCCATTATGATGAAAATCTTCCAAGAGCTCTCAATCTCCCATGGTCTCTAAATAGGGCTCAAGAGTTTCAAGTTCCACCATAACCATTAATGGCCACCAGCAAGGTTTAAGGTGAAAATTCCATCAAGGCTTAGTTTATGGTCTTTAATTTTGTTTTATATGGTAGAGGGAACAAAAATAATAGAGGTCCCCTTTTGGGTAAACCTATTTTGGGGAGCACAAAAGGTTAAAACATACATCTTCCTAAGAAAGAGGCCATATTAGGTGATATACATCATCTCAAGATTCAAAACTTATTTCATGCATAAGAACATAAAAAATTGATTCCATTTTATTACCATCCCACTCCTTTGTATTCTAATCACCTAAATTAGTCGAACAATATCATGTCCAAGTTAAAAAAATCTTGGTTATAATTCTTTTTAGTTGCATGCTTAAACATTATTAAAATAGTGTAATTTTCAATATTATAAATAATTTTTTAGACTATATGGGAATCCTGATGGTTAGTTATTCCAACCACCAGGGCTATGGTTTCTAATATCTAGTGAATTTGATAGTTGCTCAACTTTCAAAGTCATGTCCTCTTAAGGTTTACCACTAACCAGTCACAAGGCATGGTTTATTAACCATATGACACTTTAGCCTTTATAGATTTGTCAACCCCTTAAGGTATTCTCATCATCACAGATGGTCCTATGGGGGACAACTGCTAGGATTTTGGTAGTTTTCCTAAGTAAAGTGGTAAGTGCCCTCTTAGAGGGCATATGCTTGATAAAAATGGACCTAAAAGTGATATTTTTTAAAAATTCATATCTATTAAACCGGTGAATGGAAACTTACAAAATGAAAATCATCAGACTCAAAATTCATAATCTCATACTAAAATTATTCAAAGTCATTCAAAGCACTACATTAAATACAAATAAATTAGATGAAGTGGGGGAAGATTACAAAGGAGGTATAAGAATTTTTAGTAGTGAAACTTTGAAAAATTATATAAATTTATTTGTAAGTCCTACAATAGCATCTTAAATTGTATTAATTCCTTGATTAAACCTATTTTTAACTACAATTGAAATTAGAAAAAATTGGAATGATTCTAAGTACTTTAAAAATATAAAATTACTTGTAGCATTTCTTGGCTTCCCACAAATCTATGATATTCAAAGTTTTTAGAAAGAGATAACTTCATTTTTGGATAACTATAAAGATACATAGAAATATATGTGCAATAATAATTCACAATTTTATTTTTGACATAATATAATCAATTCATTCTTTTTATTGTCAAATCCAATCAATAAGAAGGGTAAGCAAGAGATAGAGAATCATCATGCCACTTGACAATAACTATTACAATTTACCTCCATTAAATACATATTTTCAACTTAATAATTAAAATAACATGGCTCTTAAAAATCCAATACACTTTTATACAAGAGTGTTGAATAAGTTGGTCATAAAATGAACTCCACAAGCAATTATAAGGCTAATCAAAATAAGGGCTTGCCTCCCATCCATTTGTCATCATCAAGCATCTGCCCCAAGCACCTCCAAGCCTAAGACTCCCAACTCTGAGCATCCTTTATAGACACTATTTTATGGATTATATAACACCTCAATCTTGTACATGATATGGGTTTTATGCACACCTCAAATAGTTTAAATGAGGTAACCTATAATGTTTTGGGATCTTTATGGAATTGGGTTCCACTCTGGGGCATTAGTTGTAGGTATGTGGTTAAAACAATTGGGTGGTGGAATAACAGGTTGAGCATGTGGGTTGTTTAACCAATTTTTGTGGACAAATGTGTGGATTTTAATAAAAAGGTAAATCACTAGGTGAATTGGATGGGTGGAGAACCATTCTATGGTGGGCAGATCTCAAAGAAAATTGAAAGGAGGGAAGGGTAAGGTAGAAAAGAAGGTTTTATGTCTTGAAAAGTAATTTTTAAGGATGTTTCTTTGGTGGAAAGGTATCTCAATAACCAGTGTTTGATGTTTAAAAATATTGGACACTCATGAACAAGTACGGTTAGTAGTCAGGGATAATAAATAGAGGATGCTTAATGGTTTCAACTGAAGGTTTTTCTTCTTAGAGTTATTGTTCCATACCCTTGTATAAGAGATTATAGTTTGGACAAAGAAGTTATCTAGGGTAGTTGTGGCTCACACCTAGAAGACTATATCAAAGGAGATACTTCTAAACACCTTAGATTATCAATTCAAATTGTGCTAACTATTTAAATTAATAAAATATATCAATCCTCAATAGTTATTGCACATTTAAGACTAATATTCATTAATAAAATAATTAAATTCATTTATAACATTAGCACACATCAGAATTATTAAATCAATACAGACAAAGAAAATTTAAATTTATGAACATAGAGAAGGAAGAAAAAAGAACAAATAAAGTTGCATGACAATAAATTTCTTGATCTCTTCTAGTATATTCATCCAAAGTTTCAACCCTTTGAAAAGAGGGATCTACATGTATATAAAGAATTTTAGGAAGGGTTTGCCTCATCCTCCAAGTTTAGAAAATTTTGATTGCATCTTAATAGACTATATTATAAGTTTCATTTACATGTCATAACTTATAGATATTTCAGGTATGCAATGTGTACATGTTGATAAAAAATGATTTAGTTAATTACAATATGGATGCAACTAGGACTTAATTATTTGTTTATAACCATTACATGCAAAATTATACAAAATTATCCTTTATGTTTAGGATAAATTAGCTCTTACTTAATGTTTCTCAAAATTATCATTGGAATTGTTACTTGATGATGTGGTGGTTGGAGTTGTACTCAGTGATGCACTCATTAATTGAGTTGGAGTTATAATTGGAGTTAAACTATAAGGTGGCATTGATGTAGCTTTTGTTATCGGCACTATAGATGGAATCTGTGGAGCAGAATTGGTAGGTGGTGCTTATGTTGCCTTCTTATTGGCATCTAACTCTTGATAATACTTATACACCTTAGCATGTTGTGCACAAATTAAGTTCATGTCTATAAAATGAGGCCTAATCACCCTACCTATTTATTCCATCAATCTAGTGTGTTCTATCTTGGTGGATCAAAATCCAACCCAAAAGTCTTCTAACTTTTTTGCCTTTTTCCTAGTTGTGCTCAATTTGGCTTTAATGTCCTCTAAACTTAGTCCTTGTAGACTCTATTCATCTAATCAAATGTAGCTCGAGTTACCAGCTTCCTTTTATTGTCTCAGATTGTTGTCAATTCAAGCTCAATCAAAATTTGATTTTCCTACTTCTTTTGTTCAACCAGCTTATATACTATATCTTCATAAGATGATACCCAATCATGGGCCTCATGTGTTCTTATTAGAGCTAGATTCAATGCATTTGATGCCTCCAGAGGCGTCATCAAGTCTAAGTGGCTAAATTATTTATTGGGGGTGTAAAATACCAAGAAATTCATATTATTTTCATATTCCCTAAGAATCTTGAATAATATGGTTATTGAATTTACATGGGGATCCAAATTGACTCTCAAAAAATGAATTAAATCCAAAATTTCAAATAGCCTAAGTGTTGCATTTTGCACATCTTGTTTAATACCATGATGGACTCAAATTATCTATTGATACTTTCTTATATTTTATAACTCTTCTTTAAACTCTTGTCTATCCATCTTCATTCCCTCATGTATGGCTAGGATTGCCTCAGTATGGGTCTCCATATAGGACTTGAGGTCCTCAACATATAGGGATTGACCCTCATTCATTTATGTCTCTTTGAAATGGATTAAACCTCGTCCCTTTCCTCCATGATCAAAATTTTTCTAGAACTATCCTTAATTTTCCTCTTTTTGACCCATTAGACCAATGTTGTAACCTTATCAAATAATGAGTTCACCATTGGAAGTTCAATGATCTTCAGATTGGGCCTCTTAGAGACCAAAGCTCCTAACTCCTTGGCCCAATCTGGAAGAGTGAGCTTTGGAGGATCTAATGGTTGAGATTTAGTTTTATAGGGAGTCTTGGTCATTAAGGGCCAAATTATTTTAGATTAGTCTATGTTTTTAAATTATGGCATTGGATGTACAACATAGACTAATTGCTTTCTTGGAGCCCTCTTGGTTTTCACTACTATGGTTGTAGAGACTAGTGTTGAAGAAGGTAGAGGTGAACCCAATTGGGTAGAATAAGCACCAATTTGGATGATAGGTTAGCCGATGGCTAGGATGGATAGAGCTATGGTTAAAGGGATAGACATCAAAGGAATATAAACTGCAATAGTGGAGGTTGAAAAAGGTGACATGGCACTAGGCAGTGTAGCAAATGGGTGAATAAAAATAAGATCAATAGAAAGTGATTAAACATAAATGAATGTGGAAACAATTGGTGCAAGGATGGTAGAAATAATTAGTCTAGACATCAAAGGAAAAAGGCCTAAGGGGGTTGTGATAAGATAACCCTTACCAGATGACTCATCGATGAGAGGTGACTTAGATTTTAGTGCTTACAGGCTTAAGACTTTGGCATATTGTAATTCCTCATCATCCATGTCTTGTGTTGGGTCACCTTCTAGTGAAGGTTGTGCCTCTTTGAGTGCTTGTGTGGGCAGGGTCTAAGGTAGATCCCCCTTTGGCTTCCTTTGATATCACCTTATTGCTCTCTCAATTTGTGGAGATGTCATCTTTGGGGAAAAGGAGGGGGAATGATGTTGGTTGTTGGGGATATTGAAGTTGTTCCTTTTCATTAGAAGAGTCCAAACAAATGATCCTGATATATTCCCTTTATGTGGTTTGCTTAACTTGAGTCATCTCCTCTACTAGCGCTTGTTTAACCTTTCTCAATTCATGATTTAACAATTTTGAGAATAATTGGGGTTTTATTCCTAATTTATTTAAAGACTATGAGTAGTAAAATTAATAAATAAATATACAAAAATTATGCTACTAATTTGTGAAATTTATTGATAATTAGAGCTTTTCTAAAAATACTAATAAGAGGGAGAAAATAAGACTTAGCTTAAAATGGTGTTGATATGATTGAGATAAGATCTTATATTCACTGTGCAACCCTGAGACACTATCACAAATAGGATTCTGACTTTAATTTGTTGATTAGATAGGAACATTGAAAGTGGATAGGAGTGGCACCAACACTGTAGTCCTTGTTTGATGTTGTTTTGAACATCTAAGTTTTTTGGGTTTTGTTCGGTAGGTCTGTGTGACCCTGTCTCTGAAGTTTTAGTAGCAGAAAGTCTATAGATCTCCCTATATAATAGATTTTTTCTTAAAACCCTATCTTCCATTGCACTTTGACCAATTTTGAGTAAGAGGGGGGGTTAGTGTGTGTAATATTTATTGGAAGTGGATCTACACCTCTTATGTGGGGACACTACCTACATACCAATACTCTAAAGAGGGATCAAGCCATATGTAGTTCTCCTTTTAAAAGTTCTTGGCAAAATTATGATAAGATAATACAAAGAAATATTAAATTGGGTGTGCTTGAGATGACCAAGGACTAGTGTAAAGATTTGAATAAGATGGAAATAGTATTGGATGGTTGTATGTAGAGAATAGGGAAATATGTTTGAGTAGTCTTGCTTGTATTCTTGCTTACTTTGTGATATTTGGTAACCATTTCCAAATGATCTTTGAATGAGATTTTATAGGGATCTATTGGTCATGGATTGAATTTTCTCATGTTAGGTCGATAAGGATAAGGATGAAAAACTAGAAAGAATTGACCATTAGGGCCAAAAATGGACTTGGACAACAATGTTGAAAGCAGACAAGAGTGGCATTGGTGCTTTAGATCTAGTGTGGTGCTATTGTCCTGGGTAGATGGGACTTAGCGGGATGGATTGGTCATAAAAAGAGGGTCCTAGCTCAGATGGGATCAAGTTTGGAAGGCTATGAATGACTGGGAATCAGTGAAAATAAGTTTGTGAGGGTTAGGAGAGCAAGCAAGAGGGATATATGGATTGTAAGTCATAAGCCACACTAAAGTTACCAATTTTGCATTTTTATATGACTACATTTACCCCCCCCTTTATTCTAGTGATGCAGAAAAGTGAAACATTAGGATAAAGGAAAAAGAGAAAGCATACTTGAATTTACCTATAAGGGTGAAGCTCATGATGTTGTTTTGATGTTGGGTTGTGCACAAAGAGCACACTGTGAAGTATGAGTCTGCAAAAAAAAGAGTAGATAAGTTCTTACTAGATATGATATATATAAAATAAAAATGTATAAAGCTAGATAAGAGAGAGGAAGAGAAAGTAATGAATACACCTCACTAGGTACGTGGACCAGTATAAAACCTATCATGATGTTGAGTAATGTTGAGTAATACTGGATGATGTTGTACCAAGAGTAATATCATGAATAGATCTCAGTGCTCAATTCCTCAAAAAATGGCTCAAAAATGCAAAGGTTGGCCTTTTAGCTCCATCATTTTCCACTAAGTGAATCTAGGTGGGCTTGTGTATGTTGATCAATGTTTGGACTATGTGTCTAATCCCCCTAAATAGGTGCCTCAAAAACACAAAGGCTATCTAGTCCTTTGGCTCCATCATTGCCCCATGAAGTGAAGCTATAAATTGATATTGGTATGAAAGTATGTCGTATGAGATGACTCCTAAAGCCCATGAATGTAACGTGATCTAAAAATTTTGGCATGGATAGCCTAATGTATGATAGAAACTAGGCCACTCTTGGCCACTCTGAAAGATGGAGATTAGGCTTGTATGAAAGCCACTCTGAACTGGTGCACTAGGCTTGTATGAAAGCCACTTGGGAACTCAGGAAGTTAGGCTTGTATGAAATCCATTCAAAAATGATGCCAACCATCTAGTTGAAATAAGGCATGCAACTACTGACAATGCCTAGGTAATATTGAACTCAGAAAGAAAATAAATAAATGTGTCATGTATATTGCCCCCAATCACTAGTGTCTAAAACATGGATTTTGATTTGAAAGTCATATCAATTATCATATCTGAAATTGGAAGTGTGATCCATCATGTCATGTATGATGCCTCTTATATCTGGATTCTCTAAGTGAAAGTGTACTAAAAATTGTTGATTCTGAACTGCTTTGGCTGTGTAAATCTATAGCCAAACCTAATTTTTTGCCTACTTATATAAAGTTTGGTTTGTTTGCTATTTGGATAAGAGTGTTGAAAATGAATAGTAGCACCACCGGCGTTGTAGTCCAATCTTGGCACAATTGTCTTGGGCCAAATATAATGATTGTTCTAGATTCTTCACTATCTGCCTGGTCTGTTCTGACTATTTTGATGTGTGGTTATTGTTTTAGATGTTCTAAAAATATTTTTTTGCCCATTAGGATCTTTGATATATATGATAAAACCCCTATTTGTTTCCCATATATGATAAAACCCCTATTTGTTTCCCCTTCTTCTAAGGGTAGGAATGAAGACCCTACAATGATTGCCTTTAGAAGAAAGATCCCTACAAGTATGCTATGTTGTAAAGATACATGATATAGTAATGATAATTGACAAGATATCTCAAGATATAGCATTATTTATATTAAGATATTTTTAACTCAACAAGGGTATGCCTAGATGGATATAACAATGTAATAACATGTACAATGTACTAAACTCAAAATGAGAGTCTAGTTAGTTGTTAGTTGTTAGTTGTTAGTTGTCAGTTATTATTTTCTAGTTGTTAGTTGTTAGTTGTTAGTTGGAGGGATGGAGCATGATATCCATCATGACATCCAAAAAATAAAGATAAATGTATGATGTGGATCATGGCATTGCAAAAAATAAAAATCAAACAAGAAACAAGCACACAAGGTAAGAAGCAAGAAGCATATAAGGGTGGCCAAGGGACTAAGCAAATAAGGGACATGGGTACATGTCACTCAAACTACAAAGCAAGCATACAAGGTATGTTCAAATGCCACATACACATACAATTGAAACCAAAAAAAACTGGCATGGAAGAAATAATCATATAAAGGAGTATAGGGAAAGGACATTAACAAATGTCCTAAGGCACACACATGAATAGAAGCAAAGGACATTAGCAAATGTCTTAACGCACATACAGAAGGTAGACAGGAACTAAGAAATGCAAACAATATAGCTATGCTAAGCAAGAAAATAAAGCATGTAAGGAAATGTAAGTGCAATTACATCTAACTAATCAAAGCAAGAGGGAAAGTATGCAAGACATGTTAGTAAAAGACTAGTTATATGTAAATAAATACGCAAGTGTTAAATAGTAGTGAGTGTCGATAGAGTAATCTATGTAAGCTAGTAAATAATATGCATCAACATGATAACTAGAATGTGTGGCATAGAAATTACATAACCTGAATGGTATAGTCATGTAGAATATTCCCCCAAGGAGAAGATATATCAATGTGCATCTCACATGCAAAAATAGGATGCCCCCTCAATGGATAAAATGAAACAATCAAGGGTCTAAAATTCACTGCACACACTTAAAGAAGATCAAGTGAAGCATAGTAATGTAGATAAATCAATAAATAATAACATAGAAAAGCAAATGTAAGTATATCATAGTAGTATAAATGTAAAGCATGGAGGTTGCATGCAATCAAGATGTTTTTGTGTTTGTGACATATTTGAATGTTTTTGGATTTTGAAATTTTGTATTATTTTTGATATTTTTGAAATGTTATATTATTTTTGTATTTTTAAAATTTTTTGAGCTATGTACAATCAAGCATAAGAAACTATGTATAGGTAAATAGGTAAAGGATGATATTAACCAATGAGTCTCATGGGAGACTCCCTATCATGGTGTTTTGTATCAAGGAGAGGAATTGTGCTTGATCGTGAAGCACGATGAAAATGTTGAGATTGTGGCTCTGAAAGCTGTATATGTTATAAATGCTTTGAAATATCTGAGGGAAAAACCAATTATGGGGTCCCCCTATAATTTTGAGAAGTAGATGTGATTTTAAGGCTTTTAAGGATCCATCTAAGAGTAGGAAAAGCTCTTTGAACATTTGCTCTATGAGTAGATGTATGATATCTCAATGATACTACTCTAGGTGTGAACACTATAGTTGGAAGTTGTCTAGAGTCCTAAAGCTATGGAGGTGTATCAATTCTTTGTGTTGGTGATGGATGCCTCAACTATGGTTGAATCAAAACTAGAGGAGGAACTATAACTGGTGGAGAAACTAAAACTAGAAGTTGAATTGAAAATGGTGATTGTATTGTAGAAGATGGCTTAGAAGTGGGGAGTGGTAACTCATATGGAACTCCACCAACTATAATAACCTAATTAGCATGAATGAATTTCATGTATCTATAAACTATAGAAGGTACTACTCAAATTTTTTGAATCCATGGTTGACCAAGTAACATACTAAAAACTCCTACACTGAGAATAATAGTGAATGGTTTGGCCACATGTATTGGACCAACCTATAGAAGTACAATCTCACCCAATGAACTCTATATATGCCCATTGAATCTAATGATAACTATGTTTGTTGATGTAATATCCTACTCTAAATATTTTAAAGGCTGCAATAATGTCATAGTGCACATGTTCACACTAGATCCATTGTCTATGAGAACACTATGAATAGGATGATTATGAATGTGAGCTTTAATAAAGAGTGCATGATAATCTGTATCATCCTCAATGATCTCCTACTTTGAGAAGGAGATGGAAGGTCTTGTTACAACTCTAGAATTATATACACCAATTATGTTTCTCAAAGTATATAACTCAACTGAAGGTGCCCTATATGTATTTGGTGGGGGATGTTCATGATATGCATGGTAAACCCCTAATTGATCCCCTGTCTCCTATTTGGAATGTTGTGAAAAATAATCTCAAAAGATTTTCAAACCTTTATCTGATGTTTGCTTTGCCTGAGGAGGCTCAATTGAAGTGCCAAGATCAATATGATTGCCATCTATTAAATCATGTATCTTGTGTCTCAACTGATACATTTGTTTGTTGTATGGATCAGTGCCCTATGAAACTCACAAAATACATGTTGATCATATCCTCGTGGAAGAGGCTTTATTGAGTCAACTTCCCTAATAGAAGGGAGAGATATGATGTTACAATCCAATAACTATTGTAAAACTCTGGCTCAAGAAATCTATAGATTGGTAAATATACATTGAGGAGGTGTTGATAAAACCACACATTGAGGGGGCTCTGAAGCCACATTAACTGTCAGTTGAGTCTAATTCTTAATATCATTGACCTTGACCTTGTATGGGACTTTGTTGTTATTCTTGTTGGTTGTTTCTGAGATACTTTTGTACTTGAGTGTGCCCATTAAAATTAAATCGACTTCTCTTTCCTTTAGTGTGTGACATAATTTAGTGAAGGAAGAGAAACTTTTGAACATAATTGATTCATGTAAAGTTGGTAAGAGACTCTATTTGAAGAGATCTTGTAACTCTTAATCGGACATAGGGCTAGTCATCTTAGCCAAGATAGTCTTATATCAAATAACATAATCTATGAGATGCTCATTTGACCTTTGTTTTTGTTATGCAACTTGGGCATATGAAACCTTGTCACCAACGTTAATGCTGAAATGAGCTAAGAACATGTCAGCTAAAGGATTGAATGCATTGATCAGTTGATTCAGTAAACTATAGAACCATTGTAAAGCATAATCCTTTAGGCTTCATGGAAATAACTTGGTAAGTAGCTAGTCATTGGGTACATAGTCCAAGCATGTTGCATGAAAGGCTCTCAAATGTGTCTCTAGATCACCCTTGCCATCATATAGAGTAAGCTTGGGTTAAACAAAACCTTGTGGTAAGGATGTCGAAACAATATGACGTGCTAATGGTGTATGCAATAGAGCAAAATAATCCAAACCCTGTGTAGTTCTAGAGGCACCTTGCTTAAGATGTAGCATCTTGGATTGAAAAGATGTTATCTCTTGTACAAGGGCTGCCACATCAAGAGACAAAGATGTACTAGTTGTAGCCGGTGGCATAGAGGCAAGTTGGGTTGTTATAGGGGATTGTTGAGATATAGTTGCCCTTGTAGTGTCATTTGTAACTAACTAATCTATGGTTTGAGAAGATTGATCATTGTTGACTCTTTGTTGCTCTTCTTGGAGTATTATGAACATGTCAGGGTGTTTGGTTAGGAGTTCTTGAAGTTCTATTTTATTGGTTTCATTAAAACTAGTGTATTGGGCCTTCATTAAGATAGGAAAACAATCTAAAATATGTTTAATCTTTTTGCAAAAATTTGTAATAGGCAAAGTGCTAGAAAAGGCAAGTACTGAATATAGAAAATGCAGAGTCCTAAAAATAGTGAATTGAAAATTACATGAAAAGGATACAAAGTTCACAAACATGTAAGGTGATACCTCAAGAAGTGAATAGGAGCTAGTACATGCAACTAGGGTGTTGATAATGATTTGTTTTTTGTAAAATACTATAAAATTTTGAAAATGAAATTGGATTTTTGATTTAAATATGCAACTAAAATTTAAAAAAATTATTAGAAAATGCTTGATTGAATAGGACCTAGTATGTGTAACTAGGGTTTGATAAAAAAAATGAAATTACTATTGAATTTTGAATGGATTTTTTGATTTTAATATACAACTAAAATTTTAGAAAATTATTGAAAAATGCTTAATTGAATAGGACCTAGTATATGTAACTAGGGTTTTGAGAAAAATATTTTTTTTGAAATTACTATTGAATTTTGAATTTTGAATTTTGAATTTTGAATTTTGAATGGATTTTTTGATTTTAATATGAAACTAAAATTTCAAAAAATTATTGGAAAATGCTAAATTGAATAAGACTTAGTATATGTAACTAGAGTTTGGAGAAAAATAATATTTTTTGAAATAACTATTGAAATTTGAATTTTTAAGGGATTTTTTGATTTTAATATGCTAGTAAAAATTTAGAAACTTGTTGAAAAAATACTGGAAAAATACTGGGACCTAGTAGGGTAACTAGGGTTTGAAAGAAAATTATTTTAAAATTTACTACTAAATTTTAAAATTTTAAATGAATTTCTAATTTAAATATTCAACTAAAAATTTAAAAATTTATAAGAAAAATCAGTAGGAATTTTACCCTAAGGTTTTTAGGGTTTTTGTGCACAAAGTAAGTCGGGTTCACCAAATGATTTAACAATTTTGAGAATAATTATAGTTTTATTCCTAATTTAGTTAAAGAGTCTGAGTAGTAAAATTAGTAAATAAATAGACAATAATTAATCTACTAATTTGTGAAATTTATTAGTAATTAGAGCTTTTCTAAAAATAGTAATAAAAGGGAGAAAATAATACTTAGCTTAAACTATGTTGATCCGAATGAGATAAGATTTGATATTCACTATGTAGGCTTGGGACACTATCACAAATAAAATTTTGACTTTTGTTTTCTAATTAGACAGGAGCATCAAAAGTAGACAGGAGTGGCACCAACATTGTAGTCTTTGTCCAACATTGGTGTCTTGAGGATATGAGCTTTCTAGATTTTATTCGATAGGTTTGTGTGACCCTATTTTTGAAGTTTTGATAGCAAGAAGTATATAAAGCTCTTTGTAGATAAAATTTTCTCTTCAAACCCTATCTTCTATTGTACTTTGATCAATTTTGAATAAGAGGGGGGGTTAGTGTGTGTAAGATTCACTGGACATGGATCTACACCCCTTGTGTAGGCACGTTGTCTACTTACTAATACTTTGAAGAGAGATCAAGCCATATGTAGTTATCCCTTTGAAATTGCTTGGTGTAATTGTAATATGAGAATGCAAGAAAATGCTAAACAAGGTGTGCTTGAGATGACTAGAGATTGGTGTAAATATTTGAATAAGCTAAAAATAATATTGGATGGTTGTATGCAGAGAATACAAAAATGTACTTGACTAGTCTTGCTTGTATTCTTGATTGCTTTGTGATATTTCTCAACCCTTTCCAAATGATTTTTGAATGGGATTTTATAGGGATCTATTGATCATGGATTGAATTTGATCGCGTTAGGCTGACAAGAATAAGGATGGAAAACCATAAGGAATTGACCATTGGGACTAGAAATAGACTTGGACAACAGTGCCAAAAGTAGATAAGAGTGGCATTGGTGTTATAGTCTTAGTGTGTTGCTATTGTCTTGGGCAAATAGGACCTGGGAGATGGATTGGTCATGAAAAGAGGGTCCTGGCTCAGCTGGAATCAAGTTTGAAAAGCTATGGATGACTAGGAATCAGTGAAAATAAGCCTTTGAGGGTCAAGAAAGCAAGCAAGAGGGATATATGGATTGGGAGTCATAAACTGCACTCAAGTTACCAATTTTGCATTTTTATATGACTATAGTTCAACAGTTGATGTTTGAACTAGATGAATTTTTTCCTCTTTTGCTCATGCAAAGGCAGGGATTTCTTCTTATTATTATTATTCATGTCCTCTGATAAGTTATGCCTTACCTACCAACTATTCTTGCTCCTGTGGTTGGTCTTAATCCATGATTGGACCTTATGTATCTTTTCCCTCTCCTTTTTATTACTGATATGGCTTGCCACTCCAGAAGTCAGAAGATCTCCATCCTCCTAGAGATGGGATCTTGAATTTGGCCTCACTAAGTGTGAGAGAGGGTTCAACCTATATTACCCTTAGTAGGTCCTCGCTCAAGCCTATAATTATTGCTCTTTGTTTCACTTCATCATCTTTGGCATGTAGAAATAGAAAATCATGATCAAATAGCTCATGTTTGTATGCAAGGTCAAGGGTGTAAATCTTCTACTAGACTTTCCCATGGGGATCTCAATCTATATGGGGAAGAGTGGGCAATGCATATGCTTGCCTAGAATATATAGCTTCCCTAAATTACCTCCTTATGGTGTATTACACCCTCCCAATAGTGATATGGGATCCATGGAAGGTAGCCTTCTTATTATTTATCAACTCCTAGTTAATATCATTCTATATCTGGTATGCAATCTGCTATTCAGCTATCTTGTATAGAATAAACTTAAATAGCTGAAGAGGGCCCACCTTGTGGCCAGCAACCATGATGGTGGTGTGTTTAGGATAAATCCAATAGTCTCCCACATTATTGGCAAGTGTTCTAGTGATGTTGGGTGAAATTCTAGCCAAAGGTTAACCACATATGGCCATCCATACCTGAGGGTAGATATCCTCATCAATCTTAGTTATGTTTCTAACATATACATATATGTGCATTAAAGAGTAATAATCATAAATTTTATTCTTGATAACATTTGGGTTGGGATCCCAAAGGACTCTATTGTGCATCTAATAGATAGGACATCATATAGAAGTTCCCCCCATGTGGCCTCTTATCCTTTTATAAGATTTATTCTTGGAGGTGAGAATTGATTACTTCCCCCAATGTATAAGTACCCTCTAAGGTACTTAACAGTTCTAGCAAGGGAACCCATTCTAGATGTAGGGAGTGGATGCTTGTGTGGACAAAGATTTAATTCAATAGTACCATGCCCATGTGGATCCCCATTCTAAATTGAGTGATGGGAACAAAATTCTTGACATGTTATTTTATATTAAATGTTTCTCTGGGAAGAAGCCACCTTGCTAGCACTTGTTCCACATTGTTGGCCTCTTTCTAGGTAACTATAGTATGTAAATAAAATGTAACAGCTATAATAGGTAGACTCAAATACCTCTTGAATGTGTCCCCTGAGATATAAGTGATGACTATGTTACTATTAACATAGTGGAGGTAACTATCATCTGCTATTATGCCCTCAAAGAAGAGGCCTTGAAAAAAGTCTATGCTTGTTATAACCTCAGACTTAGTAGCTACATAATGGAGGTTATATCATTTGAATGGAATCAGGTCCTTTATTAATTATTTATCCTCAATTAAAATGTCTTCTTCCAATGCAAAAGAATCCACATTCTCTACAACTTCCCATAAGGATGAGTAATTGGAATAGTGGTTGTCAAATATAGTCACATCAAAAACTATCTAAATAATCAGTAAAATCATTGATAGAGAACCTAGAGAGTGTTGAGGCTCCTTTGTTTGACCTGGATGATGATGTCATGGTTGTTTGATGGATGCTAGTACGCTTCAACCTTTTGAAAATAGAATGTACTAAACTTAATTAAGTGAATTACAAATTGATCTAGTCATAATTAGGGATTTTGAGATTAATGAAGGTTGAAGTTTACTCCATCTCCTAAAAATTGAATAATGTGAACTTAGCTAGGTGTTTGATGTTAATAGCTTTCTGCATTCATGTCTAGTTCATGCACTATTAATTATCAATATCTATGAGATTTTCACCTTTATTTAATTCAAATTTGACCACCCTATCATAGTGTATATGCTACATATGATGCTTTGTCATTCGAGGTGCCACAGTGTTGTTTTTCCTCTTTTTCCATTTGTCATTAAGTAGTCTAGTCAAGGGAAGTCAAACTTCACCTTCAGGCCAAAATACCCCAAAAAGTAGAATGTTCTTTAGATAAATTCATTCTAAAATATTTTATCCTAAAGTATCCAAAATAATAGTTTTCAAAGACTAAGAACTATTCAAAAAGATTATGGTTCGGTAGAAGTAGTCACATAGAAAGTTATCAAAGAAAATCTTATGAATGAAATTTCCCAAAATAAAGCTTTCGATGAGAATCCATCTGATACAAAGTTACCAAAGACTAAGTTCCCAAAGAAAAAGGCCCTGAAGTAAAGCTTTCATGTGAAAATTCTCAAAATAAATTTCTTGATGAAAAGTATCCAAAGAGAAACTTCCCAAAACAAAGTTACCAACCAAAAACTTCCTGAAATGAAGTTGCCGATTAATAAGTTTCTAAAGACAAAGATGACAAAGACTAAATTTGTTGAAGACAGAGTTTTTGATGTAAAGTATTTAAAACAAAGATTTTGAATAGAAACCTTCCAAAATAAGCTAATCTGAATACATGTCATGCAAATCAATTCTTTCCATCTTTTAATTAATATATTAGTTCGAACAAGTCCTTTGAAATAGAAATAAGTATACTCCAATGTGATTCAATGTTTAAAACATTGAGTTTGTACAGATAATAACAACCATCATACCTCTTAGAAACACATAGATACCCAGATAAAATATTCATATTTCCCAAAAATTAAAGGGGGTCCCCTCTTTTCAAAGAAAAATATAGGGTGGTGTGTGTTGAATACAATAGTACACTTGACAAACTTGGGTCTTGGCTATTCCGCTCACTTTTGAACCTTTTTCACTTTTCTAGGTCTCTCATCTACTCTATCTTGTGCCCCTTGACCTATATCTTAGTCTGACCAATCTTATTTTGATAACCCAGACCTTCTATCTTTTCCAGAATGTTTAAAACTTGTTTATCTTCCACCTTTGAAAGTTTTGAGTTTGTACTTTCTTCCCTGCTCTCTAGACACTAGCATCTGAGATAGACACCTACATCAGTGCTAGTGTATAGACTCAATGTAAGTGTCTAGTGTCCTAAAGTCGTCCAATTTTCAAATAAAATGTATCATCAACCTAAGTTATTTAATTTGAGTTATTTCTCCAAAGGGATTGATATAAATACAATATCAACCCACATTCATTCCTCACCTACAAAACTTAGAAAATACTTAAGATAATTTATCAAATCATTCAATCAAGTACTCTATAAATCAAATATTCTTTATTTTTTATATTTACATACCAGTCATAGGGACATCACATACACGTGTCTTAAGTATTGAAGGAGCATCCCAAGATCCTAATTTTCCAAGTTATAAGCTAGGTCATTATTGTACTTATTTTGCATATATTTCATGATTTACACACAAGCTAACACATAAGGGATAACTCCAATATGAATCCCTCTTTAGTGTATTGGCTATGTAGGTAGTGTTCATTGATAGAAGGATCTTTATTTTCAAGTCCACACCATGTGCCCACTAACCCATTTTTTCTAAGGGTCACTATGACGATGAAGAATTAGGGTCTTACAAATTCATGAGGAATGATAGTTTATGTGTTTTATTATTTTTTAAAAACTAGGGTTTAGTTTCTAAAAAATAAAGAGGCTAGATTAAGGGGTAAAATATAATCAAATATAATAAAACATGGATTTATATCAACTTGATCAAATCAATTACATGGGGAAAAAAATGACTTATCTATAAAAATAGGTTGAGACAACTGATATAAAGGTTGAAAACTATTGTGCAAGACTGGAAAGATATCAAAAACCTAAATTTGGCTTTCACTTGATGAAAGGACAAGAGTGCTAAAAAGTGGACACTTTGGTGTCCAACATTGTAGTCCAATTTTGATGCTATTGTCCAAATCAATTTATGGTTCTAGATTCTAATTTGTTCTAGTTTTTGGGTCCTGTAGGTGTCTTTATTTCTCTATAATTGCTTGTAGGTGCCACTGTATAACCTATTTTCTTCTCAAAACCTTAAGTCTATCTACATACATAAAACAAAAAATATATCAAAAGCAAAAAAAATTGGGTTAGGGGAAGTATGATCGCATGATCTAGAACCCTGATGCCCTAATCATTGCCTATATTAACCCTCAATCTAGGGTTTCAAATCAAATGTAGTTATCCTTTAGGAAACATGCATAATCAACGTGGATGGTATATGTAAGAATGAACTTTTGCCTAAGCCCTTCCTTGATGAAGCTTGCAAATCTATGTGTGATGTAGAATTTTGAGCTATACTATTAACTGATTTTAATTACTTAGTGTGCTAAAGTATTAAGTGTCAAATATAAAATGCCTTGTGAAGTCCTTTATATAAGAGACTCTTTATTTTGAATTTAGGAGCTTTATTTGCATTAGCCAACATCAGAAAGTTGAAAAAAACATAAGGGAGGGGCTAAGAATGGTTAGTGACCTATTAAATTAAGACAGATGACCATTGGGGCTTAAAATGCAAATGGATACGAGCACCAAATTTGGGACACTTTCATTTTTGGTGTTGTTTTCCAATTCCATCACTCTTGTCCTACAGGCTTGGGACTTAGGGGAACATGATTGACATGGGGAATATTGTCTGACTGAAGTGGCATCACTAGTCAGAAGGTTCATATGATTGGTAATAAGCAAAAAGGTGACAAAAGCAAGAAATAAAACCAAGATAAGCAAAAATAAAGACATGGCTAGTACAAACAAAGCTCATATTCTCTAGTCAAAGTCTTATGAATAGGACTGTGAAAAGACATGATATGTGTGGTTGCTTGACTAATTTAAAGTGTATACACTATGACCCATATCTGGATACACTAAAGAAAATGTGAAGTCAAACCCAGCAGCATCTATGTGGTTACATCTTTTTCTATTAGGTATTCCATACAAGACATCTACATCAAGTTCAGCTAGTAGCATCGATGCAATTGTCCTAGGTTGATGTTAGTGTTTGCATCTCTAGAAAAATCTAATCTAGAATCTGACAAATATTTTAGAATCCTCTTCCAACTTGTTTTTTGTCTATTCTAGATACATAACTGCATCAGCAATAGAATAAGTTAAGTACATTAATTTTTTGTCATTTTTATATTTAGCATAGTTGTACTTGACATATGTTTATACATTATTTTTAGATATTCAACATATGTTTATATCTAAGTTTAGCACCCAATTGACATGTTTTAGAGATAGTCTATCATCCTTGTGCCCTAGGATATCTCTACCCCTTTAACCCTAAATAAACCCAATCTAAAAAGTTACGGTTAAATATCTTCACATCATGATTTAAGGTGGACAATTTAGCAAATGAAATTGGGACAATAACTAAGGCTTGTCAAGGGTCACTTACTAAGAAACAAGTCTAGGAGACTCACAAGTTAGTTTACATAAAGAGGCTTCCAACCCCACACAAGAGCACAAGGAAAAACAAAATGCAATATCAAACACCAAATGATAATAAGGTATCCATAAATGGCTTTCCAACATAGAAGGCCCATCAAAAGAGAAAAGGAATGTGGGGATGCATCACCCTTGTTATACTATATCTTGGCCATGGGAGAGCTTAAGCATAGTCAACCATGCCAAATAACATATTTCTAACACAAAAGGCTTGCCAAAGGAGAATAAGAACATGGGGATGTCTTCCTCTTGTTTTACCATATATTGGCCATAAAAGAGCATAAATACAATCGATTATGCCAAATAACACATTTCCAACACAAAAGTCCCATTGAATGAAAAGAAAAACATGGGGATGTTTCTATCATTTCTTTGCCACGAGAGATCATAATCGTAGTCAACCATGCCAAATAACACATTTCAAACACAGAGGTCTACCAAAGGAGAATAAGGATATGGGGATGACTTCCTCTTGTTCTAACATATCTTGGCCATGGGGAAACATAAGCACAACAAGCATGCAAATTCAAACAAATTTTGGAAGCATAAATTTATCATTTTAAGTCAAGAAAAAGACATAAAAAATACCCAACAATTTAGGATGGATGTTACATCTCCAAACCCAAATGGGCATTAAAAACCACATGGTAGTCATTTTCACAACTATGGAAATATAAGCAAATAAATAAGGTAAACCAAATGGCCCTATAAATCTTCAAAACTACAATCAAAGTAAGGGATAAATGTGATTTTAAAATAAATAAAATTCAAATCAATTGGTTCATAGAAACCTACCTTGGATCCCCACTTGGATTCGCTCAAGATCACCACCTACAATCCTTGAGAAATAGTTTTCCTCTTTCTCTAAAATCTTCCTCTAAGTTCCTCCTCTTCTATCTCTTTCTCTCCTCCACTTCCAATTTTATAAATTTTAAAATGAGAAGATCCCTCTCAAGGAAGGCATTCTTTCCTAAAATATGTTAAACTCTCTCCTCTAAAATCTAATGGAAATGTGACATGTGTCCCTTCCCATCTTTTGGCTCAAGGTTAACAAGTCTCCCCTAGAAATAACTTCACTTACAAGCTCATTCGGGAAAGCAAATCCATCACTTATTCATGAACCCATTATCACATGTCATAAAAGGGCACATGGGTTGCCTCAAAAGTCTTATTTGGCTCCTAGAAAGACTCTTCAACATCTATATTGCTCCAAGGACTTCAAAATCAATACAAAATATATAAAAACCATTTTATTTCACCCTCCAAAGTTGGATCCTCCATTCCATTTGAATTTTAGGTCAAAATGGGCAACTTAAGTGGCTTTAAAAAATACTTAAAGAATGAAATACAAAGTGAATAATACTCCTAAGGTTTAAAATAAGCAGTTTGAATAGTATATAATGGGTTGAATAGTGTTAGGAGGGTTGGATAAGTCTATACTTCCAATTATGTCCATAAACGATATAAGTGGTTTGTATCATGGAAGGGTAAAATAAACATGCCACCACTCTACCAATGATGTGTGCATTTCCAACATATCTTTTTTCTCTTATCAGTGTCCCCTATCACCTACACAACAATGTGCACATAAAATTCCCTACCCTAGATAGTCAAAGCTATAGAATGTAAAAATACAAATGATTTCAATCAATGCAAGATACAAATGAATTATCTAAGGCATCACATATCAATAGTAATAAACTCATACCAATCATCTAAACATATGTATAATCAAATAAATGTTTAAGAACAACAACTCTAGTAGAATAGAAATAATATGCATCATAGTGGATAACCAAAATATTGTAAGTAAATTGACATCATAATGAATATAAAAATCATCTAATCTAGTATATGTTGTTCTTATGTAATAAATCAATAACATCACAAAATATATATAATATTTATCTCAAACATAAGGGACTAATATCATCTCGTGTCTCAATAATACATAAAGCACATCTCAACAAGATGTGTGTAAAATATAAATTGTTTAAAAGTAAGCACAATGAAAATAGGGGGCTCACATCCCCTCCCCTTATGCATACTTCCTCCTAAAAGTTATTGAGGGTCAAAAGTCTAGTTTTAAGGATGTTATAACAATCACTAGGAATCCTATTGACTCAGCTCAATGGTTTCTCTAAGTTAATGATCACATATCTCCACTAATAGATCACAGAGTGTAATGTGATGCACTAAATATCTAATATCACAATATAACCCATCTCCATCACTCTCAAAGTAAGGAAGAAATATATGTTATTATTTAACATAACAAACAAGGCTAAGGATCACACCATCCTTACAACATCTATATAAGGAACATGTGAGACAATGTCTCCCCACTTACTCAACAAATTATGCAACAAGTCATAAGCTTACCTCATCCACTAAAGCTAACAAGATACTTTTCACCTACTACTCCCATACTTGCTCAAGTCGAAATGTACACAAAAAGGCTCATCAAAACAACACATTTAAACAATTTGAGAATTTATTAGTCCAATCAAGTAGTAAAACCAAATTGGTTAAGTAGCCCAGCTCAATCCACAAAGGAGAACAAAAATCAATGTTAACCAACCCAATATAATATAAATAATACTTGAGGTGAAAATGGCTAGACGACCTAATTCTATAAGAAATAAAATTAGGAGTTCAAACACTTAATAAAGTTTCTAAATAATAAATGTCTAAACAACCTTGAAATCTATAGCAAAGAAATGCCTAAAAATGATTCAAATCCACTTATAAATCCAGATCAAGAACTGAAATAAATTCAAGGTTCACTACATCATGTGGTAAAAGTTCACAATTTCAAATACAATAATACTGAATAGTGTCGCTTTGGAAGGCCACAAGTGGAGAGTAGAGAGCTAAGGTATCAATAACTAGAAACACAACTTCTTCAATACCCTTGTGTGATATGAGGAATGCATTGTAACTCCAAGTTTCCATAACCACCACACATTTACCAACTTGTAAGTGGTAAATATCGCATGATGTTCCCCCAAACTAGAGGAAATGGATTAAACCACATGGAGGCATCAAGCCACTCCATCTATATAAAGTATCTAGCCAATAAAGCAGAAGATACCATTATGTGAAGGCCAAGGAATGTAGTCAAAACAACACTAAAGAAACAAGTCCTCAATCAAAAGGAACACTTAACATCAGATAAGATATAATCCACTTAAAGGACTTATAATGATGTCACTTGATGGTGAGAGAGTATCAACTCATCTCGATGCTATCTAAGTGCTAACAAAAAAAACCTCTTCTTAAATAAAGGAATTGTTTGGAATATCCATCCATAACCAAAATTATAACACAAAGGAAGTCACTAACAAAACATATTGCACTCCTCTACTATTAGGAGGATTCCAGCCACTTAATGGTGGTGTCAATTCCTGAGGGGTATTCCAATATCCCCTCTCCTATAATTTACATTAGAAAGGCACAAAACCCATCTAACAAGTGCACATTTGCTTAGGTGAGAAGCATCACTTGCTTGCACAATACCGACAACACAAAACACAAATGGCCCATAGTGACTTTGTTTACCAAGCAAAAGCTCTAACCATCACCAAGGGTGCTAGATCTAAGATGATTGAAAAGGTTCTAGGAACGTTTGTTCGTGAAACTCATGAACTATGTTAGGTACTCACCTAACATGGTACACAACAAGCACTCACAAATATCGATTAAACTAGTCATTTAACAATTCAAAGAAGGTATAGGTGTTCCCTTAAAGACACACTCATTATACCACAAAGCCCTAACTCAAAAAGGTCAAAACATCCCAACTTCTAAGACTCATGTCAAATCCATTATGGTGCCCTAGAACTTAGCTCCTCTAGGTCAAATCTAAAACATACTTAGACATGCATTCCAAGTAACTCACACAAAAATCAGTGACAACCTTGAGATGAAGGGGGAAAACATCATTTAAGGATTCAATGTACAAATGACACCCCTAGATGATTACAAAAATGACACCACTATAGAATGCATCCTCTTAGTCAAACAAATTCTCAAACAAAAACAAGTATGTGCAACACCTACACGACTCATCAAGACATAATCAAGGACAACCCAAACTTCATAATCCAAACAAGAGTGTAGTATGGTTATGAAAATGAGTCACTACGATCCCCAACACAAGCATCTAATATGGTACCACATGCCATTAGATTTTGCATGTGTTTTCACAATAGGTACTACCAAAAGGATGCAATGGCCAACATGAAAAGGGAAGGGTCATCTTAAACAATCGACACCCACAAAAAATTGGATATCAAAGCTAAAATGTATGCTCTAGACAACTAGCATACAAGCTACAAAAGCAAAGGCATACTCTTATCACAATATGTTTAACAATGAGGAGGTACAACAACTCAGGGTTACTACTACCTCTATCTCCGAAAGAGACTTATTTTACATCAATGTTATCAACACTCATATGCAACCCACCCAACTGAGTGCCACCACCATAGAATCAAAACTCCCCTATGATAAATATATCTCCTTATCATCAAAGACCACAAACTATCATGGATACATCAATCCATTCAATATGATCTATAAGTAGGAAGGTACACTCTAGCCTTCGTAGCAACAAGGAAAACCAAATCACATTCCTCTCGAGGGTCCTTATCAACAAGGTCACCTCCAAACCATTGTTGGTTCAACACAAGGGTATCTCTAAATAGATAGTCCAAGGGACAAGGTCATAACCTCAAAGGGGTTGTTGCCCACAACATTTGGATATCAATATCAAAACTAGATCTGTAGACCTTGGGTATTGATTAAACGTGCACAAGAAACTATACTACCACTCTAACACAATCATTACTTGAATAAGTTTATTGATCACACCTGCTTGGTACCAAGATTCCATAAAGGCCCGCAAGTTCCTCTCCAACCAACACCAACGTCCAACTCCAGTGAATAGTCTCTTCAATGTGTGGATAAAAATAATGCATGTCACACTACAAAAAGGAGAAAAGGACCATTCATCACAAGGATATGTGGAAAAAAATTGACCCACATGAGGCTCCCTATCAAGGCCATCCACATGGTATCACCAGTTCATCACATGAGATGAGGAAAAAATCCAACAACACTCACATATATGTGGATAGGTTTTATGTGGAAACCCATGTGCAACACCACGAGGCTATTACTCCCTCGTGCAAACCAAGTATGTCCCTGAGTCTATGTAACCCTATGTGGTCCACATGTATGAGGATTTTGACCTAAGGGACTATGCCCAAACTCTTCCTGGAACTACTCACAAGACAAGAGTCAAAAACTAAGGAAAAGGGGATGGATACACTAAATGCATCTCGATCCATTATATTCTCATCACCCAAGGTGAGAGAGACATAAATAAACCTTCTATCACACTCCACTTGAGTGGCTAGGGAATGTTTCCTTGGAAGGGGATAACTAAACCTAGAAGGCCCATCTCAACCCTAAATGAACAAGACACTCTATGGTCTAGCTAAGACCAAACCTCATGGTTTTAAGATCCAAGATCAATACATCGCAATAAATTGTATAAGAAGTCCTCCAAGCCAAGTTGTGTGTGAAAACGATCATGGGAAAGTCCCATCAACCTAGCACACAAGAGCTTTCTCACTTGCTAATAGTTATTTGGCCCTTGCAGCCATCTGACTTCCTAACACCTAGTTGGAACCTCGTTCCAAGCCTTCATCAAACCTCATATGTTCAACTAGATGGGTGGATGTCTGACAATCCTGGCATGGGTCTCTCAAGTGCGGAGACCAAAATAAGAAGTCAAATGTATGCTTCTTGGTTGAAGAGTCCATAGTCCAAGGAAATTTTCATGTGTGTTATTCTTACATGCTCCATGAGGCGTAACACCCAACAAATATGTGCATCGGTTCATTGCAAAAGAAGTGGTACTGAATAACAATCCCCATAGCTCTTAGTGTTTTAACTATGCTCTATATCAAAATGTCATGCCCAAAAATGACATGACTGCAATACATAAAGACAGGCTGATTTATTTTTTGAGAATATACAACACATATTCTACACAATTGCATTGCCCATTAGCTCTGCATCTATGTGGCATGAGATGCGCAAGCATATAAACAACCCACATAGCCAAACAACATGGAGGCAATGCGCAAGTGGACGCATGGTCACTATACAACCCTGTAGGTCCCACTTACTCTAATCAACCTCCAAGTTGGCACACAAGCCTACAACTCTATAAGTGGTTCTAGTGGGCCCACATCCCTAAGGACTAAAATGGACACATGACTAAACAAAGGTGGGTTCAAGCTACCACTAGTTCGAATAATATGTCCTAACTTCTAATGATGATCAAAGAGAGTTCCAAGTAATTATGAACAATCACATAGCTTCGTTGACACTTAAGCTGTAAATAACATCTAATTTTGTGTTGACTTGGCTTAGAGGAAAGTGTTTAAACAAATATCATTTAGTCCCATATGACCTAAAAATTTATCTAAAATATCTCATTTAAACCCCCTGATAATGGAGCAACCCATCTCCACCATCAAATCAAAGCAACCTTAATTGTCATATTTGGTCAAAGATAAAGATGTCCTAAATATCCTTATGGAGGCCATAAGGTCTTCAATTCAGTCATTGAGTTGTAAATTCATATTTTTAAAGTGAAGGAAAGGTGTTTAAGGATAACTTTTCCACAATTATCCCTATGGTCATGCCTCAACCCTGGACAATTGTCATTAATGGAGTCTCCAAACTTTTGATCTAAACTATTTATTAAATTTTCAAATTTATAACATGATACAAAGATGTGTAAATTCATCTTGCAGGTACCCACTTCGACAAAAAGTTTTCAGGAACTCTTGGTCTCCCACAGTCTCTAAACAGGTCTCGGGTGCTTTAAGCTCCACCACAACCATTAATGACCACCCGCAAGGTTTAAGATGAAAATTTTAACAAGGCTTAGTGTTAGGTATTCAAGTTTTTAATACTATATAGGGCACAAAAATAGCAGGGGTCCCCTTTTGTGTCAACCCATTCTAAGGATTCCCAGAGCCCGCACAATCCCAAAAGGTTAAAAAGTACATCTTCCTAAAAAAGAGGCCATATTAGGTGTTACATGTTTTATAAGGGTTCGAAATTGTTTTCAAAAAAAAGAGCATGAAAAATCAACGAGGGGTCTTTTTGGGGCCATCTCGCTCCCCCATCTTTGAATCCCCTGAATTGGCCGAACCATATCATGCTAGGTTAAAAAATTGGATTTGATTCTTTTTAGTTGTAGGTTTAAACTTTATAAAAACAAAGTTTAATTTTCAATATTATAAATATTGTTTAAATTATATAGGAATCCCGTTGGTTAGTTATTCTAACTGATGGGACTGTGGTTTCAAATAGCTAGTGGCTTTGACAATCACTCAGCGTTAAAGGCCATGCTACCACCAGGTTTATTGCTAATCGGTCACAAGGGTGGTTTATTAATCGCACGACGCTTTAGCCACTCTACATTCACGACCCCTCAGGGTATTCTCCCCATAGTGTGTGATCTTATGGGGGACCACTAGTAGGGTTTTGGCAGTGCTCCTATGAAAAGTGGCTAGTCTCCTCCAAAGGCCCTGTCTTCAATAAAAATTGCCCTATAGAGTAATATTTTTTAAAATTTATATCTATTAAATCGATGAACATAAAATTACAAAATGAAAAGCATCAAACTCAGAAAATCCAAAATTCCATACTACAATAATTCAAAGTCCTCCCAAGCATTGTTTTAGATGCGAATAAATTAGATGAAGTGGGGGAAAACTACAAAAGAGGAATAAGGAGTTTTGGTAGTGAAACTTTGAAAATTCATATAAATTCATCTGTAAGTCCTAAAATAACATCATAAATTGCATTAATTATCTGATTAACCTTATTTTACAGTACATAAAATTGAAAAAAATGGAAAGATTCTAAATATGTAAAAATTATACACATGTTTCTAGTCTTTCTTGGCTTCACATAAATCAATGAAATTCAATACTTTTAGAAAGAGATAACTTTTATTTGCAGAAAACTATAACATACAGAGAAATATATGTCCAACTATAATTTACAATTTAATTTTTGACATAATATAATCAATTCATTCCTTTTATAGTCTTATCAAATTAATAAGAAGGGTAAGTAAGAGATAAAGAATCATCATGCTACTTGCCAATTTACTTCCAACTGAATAATTACAATAACATGGCTCTCAAAAAACCAATATAATTTTATTACAAGTCATATACAAGAGTGTTGAACAAGTTGGTCTTCAAATGAACACCACAATCAACCGCAAGGCCAATCGAAAGAGGGGCTCACCCCCTATATGTTTGTCATCATCATGCAGCTATCCTAGGCATATCTGAGCCTAAGACTCCCAACTCCGAGCATCTTCACATCATAGTTTAAGGTGGACAAGTTAAAAAAAGAGGTTGGGATGATAACTAAGGCTTGTCAAGGGTCATTGACTAGGAAACAAGTCTAAGAGACTCACAAGTTTGTTTACATAAATGAGGCTTCCAACCCCACACAAGCATACAAGGAAAAACAAATCGCCATATCAAACACTAAATGATAACAAGGTAGCCATAAATGTTTTTCCAACACATAGGGCCCACTGAAAGAAAAGAGAAATGTGGGGATGCATCACCCTTGTTGTATTATCTCTTGGACATGGAAGGACATAAGCATAGTCGACCATATCAAATAACACATTTCTAACACAAAAGGCCTGTCAAAGAAGAATAAGAACATGGAGATGGAGAGCATAAACATAATCGTTCATACCAAATAACACATTTCTAACACAAAAGACCTATTGAATGAGAAGAAGAACATGGGGATGTCTCCCTCTTGTTCTACTATCGCTTAGCCATGGGAGAGCATAAGCACAGTCGATGATGCCAAATAACACATTTTTAACAAGTCTATCGAATGAGAAGAAGAACATGGGGATGCCTCCCTCTTGTTCTACCATCTTTTGGCCATGGGGAAGCATAAGCACAACAAGCATGCAAATTCAAACAAATTTTGGCAACATAACTTTACCACTTTTAGTCAAGAAAAAGGCCTAAAGAACAACCAACAATTTAGGAGGGATGTTACATCTTTAAGCCCAGATGTGCATTAAAACCCACATGGTAGCCATTGGCACAACCATGGAAATACAAGCAAATTGCCTTACACCTTTTCAAAAACACCACCTACAAGCCTTAGGCAATAGTTATCATCATCATTCTCTAATCTCCTCTTCTTTCTCTTTCTTCCTCCACTTCCAATTTTCCAAATTTCAAAATGAGAAGAGTCCTCTCAAGAAAGGCTTTCCTTCCTCAAATACGATAAACTCTCTCTTTTAAAAGTCAATGGAAATGTGACATGCGTCCCTTCTCATCCCTTGGTTCAAGGTCAACAAATCTCTCCTAACAATAGCTTTATTTACAAGCCCATGTGGGCAAGCAAGTCCGTTCATCCCTCATTAATGAACCTAGTATCTCGTGCCATAAATGGGCACATTGAGTGCCTTAAAAGTTTCTTTTAGCTTCTAGAAAGACTCTCCAACATCCATATTGGTCCAAGGACTTCAAAATCAACACAAAATATTTAAAACCCACTTTATGTCACACTACAAAGTTGGCTCTTCCATTTCATTCGAGTTTTGTATCAAAGGGGGCCACTTAAGTGGATTACAAAAACATTGAAAAATGAAATACAAGGTGAATAATACTCCTAAGGTTTAGAAGAAGTGATGTGAATAGTATCAAAATGGTTGAATAGTATTAGGAGGGTTAAGGAAGTCTACATTTCCCACTAGGTCCACAAACGATACAAGAAGTGGTTTGGATCATGGAAGGGTCAAATAAACATGCCACCACTTTATCAATGATGTGTTCATGCTCGATGTAGTCCTAGTTCTCTCGTCGACCTCCCCTGTCACCTACACAACATTGGACACATAAAATGCCCTACCCTAAATAGCCGAAGTTGAAAAATGTAATAATACAAGTGATCTCAATCAATACAAGATGCACATGACATATCCAAGGCATCACATTTCAAAAGTAATAAACTCATACCAATCATCTAGACATATGTATAATCAAATATATGCTTAAGAACAATAGATTTCGTAGTACATAAATAATACACATCATAATAGACAACCAAAATAGTGTAAGTACACTAACATCATAATGAATAGAATAATCATCTAATTTGGGATATATTATTCCTGTAAGCAATCAAAAACATCAAATAATAAATAGAATTTATGTATTGGACATAAGAGACAAATAACATCTCATGTCTCAATAATACATAAAACACGTCTAAAGAGGGTGTGTGTAAAACACAAACTGTTTAAAAGTGAGTATTGTGAAAATAGGGGTCTCACACCATTCCATAAGAATATTTTGTAATAGAATTGAGTTTATTTTTGACATTTTCAAGGTCCACTATAATAGACATCATATACATCAAATTTTCTTAGAGGACAAGTTAAATAAGTTGAATTTTATAAGCCTAAAAGAGTCATTTCCCTTTCCAAAAGACAAGCCTTTTTTGAAAATCAAAAGTAAAAACCTCTCGAAAAAAAATTGTTCCTCCTTCAAAAAGGAGAACCCCTTAGTATTTACTAGGAATAGAACTAATGGGGAAACCAAGGAATCTAGAGATGAAAGATTGATGGCTGAGGAAAGTGTGAAGGAGGAAGATATCAGACTTTGTAAAATTAAGGCTTTGACACAAAGCCTCTTAATAGAGATCAAGAGTTATTCTAAATATCTTTGCATCAATCTTTCTTGCAAGACTCACCGAAATGGTGTTATCCACAAACTGACCATGTGAGATCCCTTCCATAATAATAATCACCTTAATTTTATCCATCTCCTTGGCTTAACTCAAAGCTCTTCCCATTACTTAGCGATGATTTTGAAAAAATAGGGAGAAATGGGATCACCTTCCCTAATTCCTCTTGAACCTTGGAAGGAACCTACAGGAACACCATTAACCACTAAAGAAGAAGTGGGCAGTAGAGATACATTGAAACAACCAACTACAAAAAAAAACCGAGAATCCAAATTTTCTCAAAAATTTAATTAGAAAGTTCCAATCAAGTCTAGCATAGGCTTTACTATCCAGTGTTATAATCGTGGTAAGTTCCTTTGTTAGCTTGGCTGAGTTGAGTAACTCAATGCATCACTACAAGACCATCAAGGATCTATCTGCCTTCAACAAAACCACCTTGTTGGGTAGAGATTATCAAAAGAAGAAGCTTTTGTATTCTCAAAGGCATAGCCTTTGTAACAATATATAACCCTCGTAATCATATATGAATTTTATTCTCTTATTAATATCAATCTATAAACCTCGTTATGCATGTTTTTCAAACTCCATATATATACGCTACTTATAAAATAACAAAAATTGTAATATAATAAAATTTTGCATGAGTCAGAGTAATACTCGGATGCTGAAGTCTCGGTTCTTCGCCTCTGTGAGCATCACCTAAGTGTATTGAGTGTGAAGAGGACCATTCATGCTCATAAAAGATGGGTTTTATAAACCACCTGTTGTAAATTATGAATCAATGTACATTGACTCAGAGCTGAATCCCAAAAATCATATCATATAAATTGTACTTCTAATGTCCATGATAATTCTAATAGTTTGTTTATTTTAGACTAAAAGCAAACAAATTGAAATCAAACTAAATTTTAAAAATAAAAACTGCGAGTTCACAAAAATATTAGTCCTATCAGGAAGCAGAGGGATGTTATGTAACGTTACAAATCTCTAACCATAAACAATACAAAATCCACATAATAGTGTTTTGAGCTTAAATAGCTTACCTGATATAAATAGAAGCTAATACAAATAATCCAAATTAAAGGAACATATAAAATGACAAAGTTTGGAGTAAAGAACAATCAAGAGATGCTCTCCGCCTCCAAGAATTGGATTGATTGTAAACACTTAATTCACAATTCCTGTGGAACGAATGATTTTCCATTTCCTTCAAGTGTTTCTCTCCTTTTAATATTCCCATTCTCCATCTCTTCCTCCTCCTCAAGCTTATCATTCCAGAGATGCACAGGCTTCCTAAATAACAGTTCAGTGTCATGGCACCTCCATGGTATTATAAAACAAGGCTTTAACAAATACCCCATCAGTATATAGAGGCAGTGCTGCATACTTGAAATCTGAGTCTATGAAGTCAACAGCATGATCTAGTTCTTCAAACATTTAGAATAAATATTTTTTAGAAACTGATAATAAAACCTGATTCCTTCGTATAACTGGAAGTTTGACACGATGCACATTGTTATAATGTGGGCCAATGTTTACAGCTTGCTTTTCTTAGCATCACCAATAATCTCCACATGAACATTTTCCTTGTTTGAAATGATGGAATCGGTTCGCATCTCTCACAACTACCTCTCGTGCAACAATCATGGACATAAACTTGATTGCAGTATGGCAGTCAACACATACTCGAAGGTTCTTGACGACTCTAATAGTTGTTCCAGGGACTGTGTTTAACAATCCAAATGCAATTGCTAACTTCTCACTATGGTGGCAGATGAATAATTCTATTTCCTCCTCCTCCACGTCATTCAATGCACGTCTTGAATCTGGAAAATACCCTGCTGCCTTCATCTCCCAAGACAATTTCTCCAGCTTTGCATAGATCTCTCCTGTTTGTGGGTGTGATCTGTCTCCTACACAAAAAGCATGTACGATCTTATGGACTTCGATCCAACTACATCCAGGTGTTTTTTTAATTCGTCCAACTTTCATCAGTTTCCTTACCTTTTGAACCTCGCTCCACCTGCCCACTTCTGCATAGATGTCTGATAGAAGAAGATAAGGCGCAGCATTTTTAGGAATCAGCTCAAAAAGGAGAGTTGCTGTAAATACTCCCACCCCTATATTCTTATGTGATTTACAAGCACCAAGCAAACACATCCATAAAACCATCGCAGGTTTAATTGGCATCTTGATGATAACATTTAGAGCTTCTCCAAGATAGCCAGCACGGCCAAGAAGGTCAACCACGCATACATAATGATCCATTGTAGGCATAATGCAATGAGTCTCAATCATGCAACGGAAGTATTTACAGCCCTCATCCACTAAACCTACATGACTACATGCAAATAAAACACAAACGAAGCTTACATGATCAGGGTATGTTCCAGAGTCCTTCATTTGTTCAAAGAGTTTGAGAGCATCCTTGCCGTAGCCATGCATTGCATATCCTGAAATCATTGCAGTCCATGAGACCACAACTCGTTGAGACATGTTGTCAAAAAGTTCACGTGCCTTTTGTATGCTTCCACATTTTGCATACATGTCTATCAGGGCATTTACAACTGCAACATCTGACAAGATTCCACTGTCAATTATGCTTTGATGGATGTCCACACCCTCTTCCAAAGCTCCCATTTTTGCACAAGCAGGGAGAATACTGACAAATGTTGCGGAGTTTGGCTTTACCCCTGCCAACTGCATTTGCTTAAAAGTCTCCAAGGCCTTTTCAACGAGCCCATTTTGTGCATACCCTGCTATCATCGCAGTCCATGAAACCACATTTCTTTGAGGCATTTCCTTGAAAATCCTTAAAGCCTCGTCAAGAGAACCACTTAGTGCGTATCCTGCAATCATCGTATTCCATGATACCACATTTCTTTGAGACATTTTGTCAAACAGTTCCCGTGCCTTATCTATGCTTCCACATTTTGCATACATGTCTGTCAAGGCACTTGCAACTACAACATCTGATAAATATCCGCTTTCTATTATTCTTTGGTGTACCTCCATACCCTCTTCCATAGTTCCCATTTTGGCACAGGCTGGGAGGATAATAGCGAAGGTAGTAGAGTTTGTCTTAACCCCTTCCAACTGCATTTGCTTGAAAGTCTCCAAGGCCTTTTCAAAAAGCCCGTTGTGTGCATATCCTGCAATTGTTGTAGTCCATGAGACCACATTTCTATGAGGCATTTTGTCAAAAAGTACACGAGCCTTGTGTATGCTTCCACATTTTGCATACATATCTATCATGGCACTCACAACTACAACATCAGACAAAATTCCATTTTGGATTATACTTTGATGGAGCTTCATACCCTCTTCCAAAGCTCCCATTTTTGCACAGGCTGGGAATATGCTGGCAAAGGTGAACTGATCGGGATGAACACCTGTTTGTTGCATTTTGTGAAAGAACATCAATGCCTGGTGAGGATAGCCATGTCTTTGGTAAGCTGCAATGATGACATTCCATGAGAAGACGTCTCGTTCTGTCATGTTATCAAAAACTATACGCGCATCCACCAAACTACCGCACTTGACATACATGTTGAGAAGAGTATTTTGAAAAACTCTGCGTGTAGCAAATGTTAATACCCTGTGAAAGCGCATTTTGCAATAGTTGAAGATATGTAAGCAGAATGTAGAGTGCCTCTCTACAGAGATTATGGGCAGTGAATGGCATTGTATGATTCAGGATTTCACTTTCAACACTCATTTCAAACTTCATATGGGTTTTTTTCAATGAATTTTGTTAAGGTTCCATGTCGTTCAAACTTTGGTAGCCCTGAACTGAGTGTCTATAACCTGCTTGCAGAACAACCCGTTGGTATAGCTACGCTGGAGGGAACAGGAAATCAAAGTGTTTTAGGGCACGTGTTAAATATGAAATATTTTCTTGTTTGTGAGGGCCTTGAAGAGTGATTAACGTGATATTAGAAGTTAACGAGAAGGTTTATATTATTCAATTTGGATAGAATTATCCATATATTAAATGAGTGTGTTAAATTAATATAAAATAATTTACAAAATAAATGTTATATATTATTTATATGCGCGCATGTAAGCATACATTTTAAAATAGAGAAAGTATATAGGTAAAAAAATATATAGTTGCACATCATCCCCATAATTTAAACTGATGCATCACAAAATTTACTAATCCTCTTTCATTTCTTTACATGCATGGATATTTGTCAAATAATAATAAATGTTGAAATATGAAATACTAAAAAAAAAATATTTTATTCTGCAAAAAAGAATATGAAGTTGGAGTTGACTTAAGCGTACTATCAAACACAAGGCTTCATCTTTAAATAAAATATGATTTAGTAAGTCAATTTTGAGTCACTAGAAGTCAAGAGTTAGATACCCTATCAAACATTGCCCTCTAAATCCACCATGAATATATTAATGCACATGTCTAGAATCATGAATCTAAGTATAATGAGTAGGATATATGCCCTTATTTTTAGATTTGAGATAAACTTGTGATCCACACATCTTAAAAGAGAAAGATTAGATGAAAGCATTTGTAATGTAGTGTCTAATAAATTGATTCGTGTAGCGTGCAAACATATATCTTTGAATAAGTAGGATAGTTTTTTTTGTGTAGACTCAACATATTTTAAAAAATATATCACTAAATCATGGAACGTAATAATCATAATGAGATGTAACATTGAATTTGTCATAATTGTGAATCACAACACATTTGGAGATATAACAATACGAAACATGTGCTAAGAAAAGAATTTTTCCCCAAGAAAAATTTCAATGGTAACATAGGAATATGGGAAATGGTAAAACATGATAATGATTTGTTAGTCCTCAAAATATAACAATGACGATCATAATCAAAGTTGGGATCTTTTCCAATGAATTCCCCAAGCATAATATGGATTAGAGGCACAAAATAAAGACATAAATATAATGGATGTATGATAAATATCATGACAACACAATAATGACATAAGCATCAAGGTAATAAGGAACATGCTGGGCACATGAGTAAACATGATCACAAACATGGAAAAAACATCATACGTATGATAAGGTATGAAGAAGATACTTCATGTACTAGAAGACATATAAGTATTAAAAAGAATATTCCTAAAATCACATCATACACAAAAAAATACATCGATCATGCAGAAGACATTTCAGACATATAAAAGGCATATCTGGCACATGGAAAGTACGCGAGGTATTGAAATCATGTTAGGCATATGGAAATCATGTCAAGCAGTGAACTCACACTAGGAATATAGGAAGTATAGTCATATGAAAGAACACAAAATATGCAAGGAAGTCAATCCAAGTATACAATTACATCATATGTGTAATTAAATTAGGTATGAGCATATTGTCATGTAAGAAAATCACATGGATAATCACATCAAGGAATAGGCATAAAAAAATGATATATAATATAGCAAGAATGCAAGAATAATGGAGACATAAGGAATTTGGATATATAAGTTTACTAAGCACACCAAATAAATCAATCACATAAGGACATCATGTTCATAAATACATTTAAAGAATATAAGGGTATCATATATATAAAAGGGATCATGCACATAAGTAAGAATACGCCTTATCTTTGTTGAGTTGTGGAGCTAAAAGCTTCACTGAATGTACAAATGTGGAGGTTGTTGGGTTACACAGTTACCGACATCGGTTATCTTTAGCTACACAGTAATCGACATCGGTTATGGTCAGCCAGCATCGATCAGACAGGAACCGACATCGGTCACCTGTGTGTTTCTAGAATTGTTCTAATTTTAGACGAACAGTTAGTTTGCATGTAAAGACTAATTTTAGTCTTGAGTTTGCGTTTCTAATTATTGTTTGGTTTGGGGTTCTATTTAAGAGACCCATGGGGTTGTATTGTAATCAAGTAAGTAAGATCAATTAGATCTGCAGGGTGTAAGATCAAGAAGATCTACTGAAAGAGTAGGCAACAACAACCATTGGGTTGATTGTCACTGGAGGGAACAACAACTCGGTTATTGAGTTGATTGTGTTTGTAATTGATTGAGAGAGAGAACTCTTGAAGGAGAATTACTGTACACCCAAGAGGTGTGGGAAGAGTGAGATTTATTCATTGTATTTCCTTCTGAAAGAGTTGAATACAGATTGTATTGTTTCTCGTATCTCTTATTCTTTGTTGTTTCTGATTTCTAGTTACTTATTACTTCTGGTTTAATTCCGTGTTTAGTTGCTTATACAATAGTAATCAATTGAGATCTAGAGCCTAACAAGTGGTATCAAAGCTACAGGATCCTAACAGTTGGTATCAAAGCCAGGTTCATCAGAGCAGGTTAGTGTTTGTTGATTACAGGTTCACTCTTAGGGGTTTTTGATTGAGTGGGAGTAAAGCAATGGCAGAAGAAAGTAAACTAAGAATGGAAAAATTCAATGGCAAGAATTATCAATTATAGAGGATGCAGATAGAAGATTATCTATATCAGAAAGATCTGTACTTACCGTTGGGTGGGGTTTCAAGAAAGCCCACAGATATGCAAAATGAAGAATGAAATGTTCTTGATAGAAAGGCTCTTGGATCTATAAGGTTGGGCCTAGCATCGTCTGTGATCTCCAACTTATCACAAGCAAAAAAATGATAAGAGTTAATAGAATCTTTGGCAAATTTATATGAAAAACCCTCAGCTTCGAATAAGGTATTTCTTATGAAGCAATTATTTAATTTGCAAATGCAGGAAGGTGGATCTATATATAGTCATCTTAGTGATTTCCATGGATTAGTAAATTAATTAATTTTAGTCAAAATAATTTTTGATGATGAAATTAAGGCTCTCTTAATCTTATGCTCTTTACCTAATATCTTGAATAAAGAAATTCGCAAGAAAATCATAGGGGAAACATCAGGTAATGCTTTAAGTGTTGAAAGCAGGGGATGGCAAAGGGAGAAGGGCAAGCAAGGGAAATCAAGGTCAAAGATGGGAAGTAGATCCAAATCTAGAAATGGAAGGATAACCTGCTAGAATTGTGGAAAGAAAGGAGATGCAAAGAAACATTGTTGGTTGAAAGAATATTAGCATGAAGGTAATGAAGAAGCAGATGTTGCAGGTATTGTTGCACAGGATGCTCTTATATTTTCTTTGGATAGTCAAGTAGAATTTTGGGTTTTAGATTCTGGTGCTTCTTTCCATGCAACCCCAAATAGAGAATTTTTCCATGATTATGTCCATGGAGACTTTGGAAAAATTTATTTAGGGGATGGTGAGCCTTGTCAAATTGTTGGCAAAGGAAAAGTGAAGCTGAAATTGCAGAATGGCAACACATGGGTATTGAAGGATGTCATCCATGTACCCATCTTGAAGAGGAATCTGATTTCTGTAGGAAAGTTGGGTGATGAGGGTTGCATAGTAACTCTCACAACTGAATCTTGGAAAGTTTCCAAGGGTGCACTTGTTTTAGCTAGAGGTAAGAAAGTAGGCACACTTTATCTATCTACTTGTATTACTGATTCTCCTTCTGTTTTATCTACTTCAGATGTAGATGCAAAGATGTGGCACTGTAGGCTTGGTCACATGAGTGAGAAGGGAATGCATGTTCTTAAGTCAAAAGGTAAGCTTTCAGATTTGATAGATCTAGATTTCTGTGAGCATTATATTTTTGGAAAACAGGAGAAAGTGAGGTTTCTCAAAACTGGGTCAACAAAGAAGAAGCACAAGTTGGAGCTTGTTCACACAGATGTGTGGGGACTAGCTCAGGGAGCTTCTATTGGAGGATCACAGTGTTATGTTTCTTTCATTGATGATGCTACAAGAAAGGTATGGATTTATTGCATAAAGTGGAAATCTGATGTTTTTGACACATTTAAGAAATGGAAAGCCTTGGTTTTCAATGAGAAGGTGATGGACAGTGATCAGCTCAAGAGGTTGAATAAATCTGAGCAGGGCAATTTGGACAAGGTTATGATCTAAAATGAGCTCACGGGTAAAAATCATCACTCATAGGAAAACACAAAAACTGACGTCGGTCAGGCAGAGACTGACGTTAGTCAGGCAGAGACCAACGTCGATCAAGCAAGAATCGACGTCAGTCAAGTGAAGACCAAAGTCGGTGATGTCAAGCAGGTGGAAACTGATGTCAGTCAGATGGAAACTGACGTCGATCAGGTCAGTTAGGTGGAACTAACATCAGTTGGGTGCAGACCAAGAGATGACCAAGATCGATTCTAACCAGGTCGGTCAGGTGGAACCGACATCGGTCAGGTGCAGACCGAGAGATGACCAGGATCGGTCACTGTTAGAATGAAATTTGGGCAGACAGCAAGCTGTCAATGAGTCTCAAATGCCCATGAGGAGGTCTAAAAGGGTAAGTAAGCCTCAAATTTGTTATTCCCCTTCTTTATACTACTTGTTGCTCACTGATGGTCGAGAACTAGAATTTTTTGAAGAGGCAATGCAGGTAGAATCCAGAAAACAGTGGGAGCATGGCATGAATGAGGAAATTGATTCTTTGGAAGAGAACCAAATGTGGGATTTGGTTGAGTTGCCAGTCGAGAAGAAAGCACTAAAAATGAATGGATATACAGGTTAAAGAAAGGAGAGAATGGACAAGTGAGACATAAGGCTAGGTTATATGGTCTTGAGCAAGCTCCAAGACAATGGTATTTGAGGTTTGACAGGTTTATGACAGAGCATGGCTTTAGTCAATGTCAATGTGACCATTGTGTTTATTTTACCAGGTTGGATAATAGTAGCTACATTATGCTGTTACTGTATGTAGTGTATATGCTTGTTGCAGGGTCACACATGCATGGAATTATTGAGCTAAAGGTAAAATTAGCTCACACATTTGCCATGAAGGATTTAGGAGCAGCAAAGAAAATTCTTGGCATGAGTATTTCTAGAGATAGGGAAAATCACAAGTTGATTTTATCTCAAGAGGATTATGTGAATAAGGTAGTGGAGAGGTTTAATTTGTAGGATGCAAAACCATTAAGCACACCTATGGTTGGACAGTTTAAATTGAGCAAAGAACAGTGTCCTAAATCACATGATGAGATTGAGTACATGGTATGTACTAGACCTGATATTACCCAAGCAGTGGGAGTTGTCAGCAAGTTTATGGCCAATCCAAGAAAGGAGCACTGAAAAGCAGTTAGTGGATTCTCAGATATCTGAGAGGGACCAGCAATAGGTATTTATGTTATGCAGGGTCAAACACTTCTCTACATGGGTATGTAGATTCGGATATGACAGGTGACTTGGATGGCAGGAGAAGCACCATAAGATATGTGTTCACTGTTGGTGGAATGGCGGTTAGCTAGATTTTAGAGTTGCAGAAGGTTCTTGCAGTCACGGTGGCTAGCAAGGATAAGAACCCTGCAGATATGTTAACAAAGCCGATAACAAAGGAGAAGTTGAATCTTCATTCAAATTTTGTTGGTCTTCAAGATTGAACTTGAAGATGGAGATACAAGCCAAAAATAAATTAGAGGATGTTGTTGTATAGGTATAGGTACAGGTGCAGCTATTTATCTCTAAGTGGGAGATTGTTGAGTTGTGGAGCTAAAAGCTTCACTGAATATGCAAATGTGGAGGTTGTTGGATTACACAGTAATTGACATCGATCAGGCCAACTGATATCAGTTATCTTCAGTTACACAGTAACTGACATCGGTTATGGTCGATCGGCATCGGTCAAATAGGAACTGACATCGGTCACCTGTGTGTTTTCAAAACTGTTCTAATTTTAGACGAACAGCTAGTTTGCATGTAAAGACTAATTTTAGTCTTGAGTCTGTGTTTCTAATTATTGTTTAGTTTGGGGTTCTATTTAAGAGACCCATGGGGCTATATTGTAATCAAATAAGTAAGATCAATTAGAACTGCAGGGTGCAAGATCAAGAAGATCTACTGAAAGAGTAGGCAACAACAACCATTGGGTTGATTGTCACTGGAGGGAACAACAACTCAGTTATTGAGTTGATTGTGTTTGTAATTGATTGAGAGAGAGAACTCTTGAAGGAGAATTGTTGTGCACCCAAGAGGTGTGGGAAGAGTGAGATTTCTTCATTGTATTTCCTTCTAAAATAGTTGAATACAGATTGTATTATTTCTCGTATCTCCTATTCTTTGTTGTTTCTGATTTCTAGTTACTTATTACTTTTAGTTTAATTCCATGTTTAGTTGCTTATACAATAGTAATCAATTGAGATCTAGAGCCTAACAAGTGGTATCAGAGCTACAAGATCCTAACAGTTGGTATCAGAGCCAGGTTCATTAGAGCAAGTTAGTGTTTGTTGATTACAGGTTCACTCTTAAGAGTTTCTGATTGAGTGGGAGTAAAGCAATGGCAGAAGAAAGTAAACTAAGAATGGAAAAATTCAATGGCAAGAATTATCAATTATGGAGGATGCAGATAGAATATTATCTGTATCATAAAGATCTGTACTTACCGTTGGGTGGGATTTCAAGAAAGCCCACAAATATGCAAGATGAAGAATGAAATGTTCTTGATAGAAAGGCTCTTGGATCTTTAAGGTTGAGCATGGCATCGTCTGTGATCTCCAACTTATCACAGGCAAAGACAATGGTAGAGTTAATGGAATCTTTGGCAAATTTATATGAAAAACCCTCAGCTTCGAATAAGGTATTTTTTATGAAGCAATTATTTAATTTGCAAATGCAGGAAGGTGGATCTGTATATAGTCATCTTAGTGATTTCGATGGACTAATAAATCAGTTAATTTTAGTCAAAATAGTTTTTGATGATGAAATTAAGGCTCTCTTAATCTTATGCTCTTTACGTAAAAGTTGGCATAGCTTGGTAATGGCAGTTAGTAATACTGCGTCTGCTTCAAATATCTTGAAAGTTGATGATGTTGTTAGTGTAATCTTGAATGAAGAAATTCATAGGAAAAGCACAAGAGAAATATGAGGTAATGCTTTAAGTGTTGAAAGCAGGAGATGGCAAAGGGAAAAGGGCAAGCAAGGGAAATCAAGGTCAAAGATGGGAAGTAGATCCAAATCCAGAAATAGAAGGATAACTTGCTGGAATTGTGGAAAGAAAGGAGATGCAAAGAAAGATTGTTGGTTGAAAGAAGATCAACATGAAGGTAATGAAGAAGCAGATGTTGCGAGTATTGTTGCACAAGATGCTCTTATATTTTCTTTGGATAGTCAGGTAGAATCTTGGGTTTTAAATTTTGGTGCTTATTTCCATGCAACCCCAAATAGAGAATTTTTCCATGATTATGTCTTGGAGACTTTGGAAAATTTTATTTAGGGGATGGTGATCCTTGTCAAATTGTTGGCAAAGGAAAAGTGAAGCTGAAATTGTAGAATGGCAACACATGGGTGTTGAAGGATGTCATGCATGTACCCATCTTGAAGAGGAATCTGATTTATGTAGGAAAGTTGGGTGATGAGGGTTACACAGTAACTCTCACAACTGAATCTTGAAAAGTTTCCAAGGGTGCACTTATTTTAGCTAGAGGTAAGAAAGTAGGTACACTTTATCTATCTACTTGTATTACTGATTCTCCTTCTATTTTATCTACTTCAGATGTAGATGCAAAGATGTGGCAATGTAGGCTTGGTCACATGAGTGAGAAGGGAATGCATGTTCTTAAGTCAAAAGGTAAGCTTTCAGATTTGATAGATTTAGATTTTTATGAGCATTGTATTTTTGGGAAATAGGAGAAAGTGAGGCTTCTCACAACTGGGTCAATAAAGAAGAAGCACAAGTTGGAGCTTGTTCACACAGACGTGTGGGGACCAGCTCAGGGAGTTTCTATTGGAGGATCACAGTGTTATGTTTCTTTCATTGATGATGCTACAAGAAAGGTATGGGTTTATTGTATAAAGTGGAAATTTGATGTTTTTGACACATTTAAGTAATGAAAAGCCTTGGTTTTCAATGAGAAGGTGATGGACAGTGATCAGCTCAAGAGGCTAAATAAATCTGAGCAGGGCAATTTGGACAAGGTTATGATCCAAAATGAGCTCGCAGGTAAAAATCATCACTCACAGGAAAACACAAAAACTGACATCAGTCAGGCAGAGATCGACGTTGATTAGGCAGGAACCGACATCGGTCAGGTGAAGACCAAAGTCGGTTATGTCAGGCAGGTGGAAATTGATGTCGGTTAGATGGAAACCGATGTCGATCAGGTCAGTCAGGTGGAACCGACATCGGTTGGGTGCAGAATAAGAGATGATTGAGATCAGTTCTAACTAGGTCGGTTAGGTAGAACTGACATCGGTCAGGTGCAGACCAAGAGATGACCAGGATCGGTCATTATTAGAATGAAATTTGGGTGGATAGCAAGCTGTCAATGAGTCTCAAATGCCCATGAAGAGGTTTGAAAGGGTAAGTAAGCCTCAAATTTGTTATTCCCCTTTTTTATACTACTTGTTGCTCACTGATGGTCGAGAACTAGGAAGTTTTGAAGAGGCAATGCAGGTAGAATCTAGGAAACAGTGGGAGCATGGCATGAATGAGAAAATTGATTCCTTAAAAGAGAACCAAATGTGGGATTTGGTTGAGTTGCCAGCCGGAAAGAAAGCACTAAAAGATGAATGGATATACAAGTTAAAGAAAGGAGAGAATGGATAGGTGAGACATAAGGCCAGGTTATATAGTTTTGAGCAAGCTCCAAGATAATGGTATTTGAGGTTTGACAGGTTTATGACAGAGCATGGCTTTAGTCAATGTCAATGTGACCATTGTGTTTATTTTACCAAGTTGGATAATAGTAGCTACATTATCCTGTTACTGTATGTAGTGTATATGCTTGTTGTAGGGTCACACATGCATGAAATTATTGAGCTAAAGGTAAAATTAGCTCACACATTTGACATGAAGGATTTAGGAGAAGCAAAGAAAATCCTTGGCATGAGTATTTCTAGAGATAGGGAAAATCACAGGTTGATTTTGTCTCAAGAGGATTATGTGAATAAGGGAGTGGAGAGGTTCAATTTGCAGGATGCAAAATTGATAAGCACACCTATGGTTGGATAGTTCAAGTTGAGCAAAGAACAGTGTCCTAAATCACATGATGAGGTTGTGTACATGGTATGTACTAGACCTGATATTACCCAAGTAGTGGGAGTTGTCAGCAAGTTTATGGCCAATCCAGGAAAGGAGCACTGGAATGCAGTTCAGTGGATTCTTAGATATCTGAGAGGGACCAGTAGTAGGTATTTATGCTATGCAGGGTCAAACACTTCTCTACATGGGTATGTAGATTTGGATATGGTAGGTGACTTGGATGGCAGGAGAAGCACCATAGGATATGTGTTCACTATTGGTGGAATGATGGTTAGCTAGATTTTAGAGTTGCAGAAGGTTGTTGCAGTCACAGTGGCTAGCAAGGATAAGAACCCTGCAGATATGTTAACAAAGCCGATAACAAAGGAGAAGTTGAATCGTCATTCAACTTTTTTTGGTCTTCAAGATTGAACTTGAAGATGGAGATACAAGCCAGAAACAAATTAGAGGATGTTGCTATATAGGTATAGGTACAGGTGCAACTATTTATCTCCAAGTGGGAGATTGTTGAGTTGTGGAGCTAAAAGCTTCACTAAATGTGCAAATGTGGAGGTTGTTGGGTTACACAGTAACTGACATCAGTTAGGCCAACTGACATCGGTTATCTTTAGCTACATAATAACCAGCATCAGTTATGGTCGGCCGGCATCGGTCAGACAGGAACCGACATCGGTCACCTGTGTGTTTCCAGAACTGTTCTAATTTTAGACGAACAGTTAGTTTGCATGTAAAGACTAATTTTAGTCTTGAGTCTGCATTTATAATTATTGTTTGGTTTGGGGTTCTATTTAAGAGACCCATGGGGCTGTATTGTAATCAAGTAAGTAATATCAATTAGATCTGCAGGGTGTAAGATCAAGAAGATCTACTGAAAGAGTAGGCAACAACAACCATTGGGTTGATTGTCACTGGAGGGAACAACAACTCGGTTATTGAGTTGATTGTGTTTGTAATTGATTGAGAGAGAGAACTCTTGAAGGAGAATTATTGTACACCCAAGAGGTGTGGGAAGAGTGAGATTTATTCATTTTATTTCCTTCTAGAAGAGTTGAATACAGATTGTATTATTTCTCGTATCTCCTATTCTTTGTTGTTTCTAATTTCTAGTTACTTATTACTTCTAGTTTAATTCCCTGTTTAGTTGCTTATACAATAGTAATCAATTGAGCTCTAGAGCCTAACAAGTGGTATCAAAGCTATAGGATCCTAACAATCTTTTCTTATTGACATTTTATTCTATAAGACTCATTAAAACATTAATATCTCTAAGTGTGGGTCCTAAGGAGCACACCGGGATCAAGGTGAGTCAACTTGTGGTGCTTTGCAAGAGATTATGTCATGTTTTTTTCTTATTACTACCTTCATTATTGCAATGACATCAATTTTCTTGTCCTTGGAGGTTTTCACTCTCTTTTACTTCTCTTTATCCCTTTGTACATGTCTATGAAATGTCATCATCATGACCAATGATGTCTTGTAATTCACCCTTATTTGGTTGATGTCATTAGTCAAATTGATGACATAGACTAAATTTGAGTTTTGACTAATGAGTTTGGATATGTATTTATTTTATTATTTATTAAAATATAAACATCTAATTTGTTCTTCTTGTACATGTGAATCTACCTTAGTAAGAAGATGAGGAATTAGGGCTAAGGATCATACACTTGAAGAAGAATAGTTACCGTAAGGACTTGAATATATCAAGAAGAGAAGTTGAACCATAAAAACACACATTTTATGCAAGGAAAATATGGTCAAAAATATAAAAATTGTCTAATTTAGGAAAAGCATAAGGCCATACTAGATCCAAAACATATATAAAACACTATTTCACAAAATGGTATGCGATTATATACAAGATCTGTATATAATGAGGATCACAATGACAATATTAGTATATCTATGCAAGAAACTAATAAAAAATACCAACCTGGATCTAAGATGTAAGAGTGTAATTAAAATAGAGATAATAACATTAGGTCATAACAAAGAGGTATTTTATCTAAAAGGTTGTAACTAAGAGGTATCTAATCTAAGGGTTGTATCTAAGAGGTGTAAACAAAGCATGAAAAAATAACATACACTAATAAGTATAAGCTAATCTAAGATAAAAATATAATAACATTCTAATATAATGCATGCACACACATATATATCCACCAAAGTAAAAAAAGAAAGAGTATAGGGATGGGAATAGTTTACTTTGGTTTATTTATCAGGCCAACAATATCACCCTTAGATTAAGTGTCACTTTATGAGATATGTTATGCGTGAAGCTCAAGATATAAAGAAGAAGACCTAATTATCCTTAGTTAGGGACTCCAAAGACTAAGTGTACCAAGTTGGTTTAACTTCTCTTCTTGAATCTTAAAATATCTTGTTCAGACTAGCCTTCTTCAAGTCTAAGATCCTAAACCCTAATGCATCATCTTCTTATAAGGTAGATTGGTGTGCACGAGTAAAGTGAATTGGATGTATTGCATATGTGTTTTATCTATTTTTGGATTATGTGCACTTAATAGGATAAAATTTTAGAATAGTTAAATTACTTAAGATGTGGAATAACTAAAAAAATATGAGTGTAATTACTAGAGTATAATAAATTGCTATTTATATAAAACACTAGATGAATTGATTACTTAGTTTTGTTTGGGTAGATCTAGGCCCATGATAGGGTACAACCATCAACAAAGATCATATAATGGCCTATGAATGCTCAGACCTAGAAATAGAGTATTTTTGCAAGTTAGTACAAATTTGTGCTTCCTAAATACCTACGTAGTGTGACATTATCTACTAGGGTGTGGAATCATCATGCATGTCTATGTTGATCTATGAAATTTCTGACTCCTACACTCATATATAAATAGGGATCTCATGTATGTATGTATGTAATTGATCTATGAAAGTTCTTACTCATATCCTTGTTTCAAACCCTATTTGTGCTTTATAAGGCCAATGTAAAACAAGGACAATGGGTGAAATGGAAGGGTTGAGTAGACCTCAACCACCTCCTATGGCTAAATGTTCCCTACATATAAAATACTCAAAAGAGGGAAGTCAAACCAAATGTAGTTCTCCCACCTAGCTGAGTGTATGCAATAAGTATAATACTAGCATGCAGTGCAATTCTATGCATTGATTTCAACATTTATTATTTGACCTTGCAATGGTATTTAGACTTATCTCAAAGCTTACTCCTTTGAGGGTTTCAAGATTTTGAAATTTTAGGATAGTTTCTCTTAACATGTAGAGTGATTTCTAATTATAGATAAATAAGTGTTAAATGTCAACAAGCTTAGGCTTGATATGTCTATATAATTGATTATTTGGGTAATTTCCTCCAAACTAGCATGAAAAACATATAGGCTGACCCATATGAATAATTTGAATCTTTGAAAATGATTGTTAAAATGATATGTATATAGCTTCAACCCATATGGTCAAGTCTGCAATGTGGAACTATTCAAGGAAATGTGAACATGTTTACAGAATAGGAATAGTGATCTAAGATCAAGATACAATATAAGAATGATATTACTCTACTCATGAAGAGACTATGGAAATATTAATTAACAATAATGACAACTTGGGAAAGTTGAACCATATATGGATGAATGGCCAAGGAATAATGTGAAAAAGAGTTGTATATGTGTGCATAAGTTAATTGTTTTAGAGATTGGTCAAAGTTGACATTGTCAAGTATCTAATACTATAGATAATAAAAATATGGTATTATATACTTGGAAATGTCATTTTGACCTACCTTCAACCCACATGACTTATGTGTACATATATGACTCTTATTTTTTATTCTATCACACCCACATGCTTTATATGGCCTTGATCCTCTCTAGTTTTTATCAATCACCTACATGAATTCCCATAGTATGTGCCAAACTAGTCAATTATCATATTCAAACATATCTAGATCATCAAATCAGTGTTCTTATCTCCTCTAAATAGAATCATTGACTCAAACAACACTATAATTTTGGCACATCCAAACCTAATAGTTTCAACTTATGTCAAGCAATGATCACTAATCAAATTAAAATCATTACAATGGTCTGGATCATATGTTTCACATGTCATCAGTATGATAAATTACCCAAAGAGTCCCATATAAATACAAATTATGTCTAAGTATATTACTCATATAACAAATATATATCAAGCATACTCAAACACTTGCGCATTCAAAGGCATTACCTTAATCTTTACAATTATGTCATTAATCATAAGGAATAGCTCCTAGACAAGTCTAAATCACCTCAAATCCAAGTCAAATTTTTCATTTTCCAAGTATTTAAATTTAGATTATAGGTTACATACATTCAAGAAGCACTATTTCACACATTCACCTAAAGAGGATAACTGCATGCAATTTGAATTCTCTCTTTGAAGTATTAAATATGTAGGTAGTGCTTAGTCATTCAATAGGGAGTAATTGAGACCATCTAAACCCATATTTCCCCCCATTTTACAATAGTAAAAATAGTTTTAATAATGAACCTAGGGTTTCAAAAGGAGTCAAATTTATTAGTATTGCACCTATAGTCAGATCTCAGGATCACACATATAGATATAAGAGAAACAAACATAATGTCATGTATTGAAAAAAAAGATAAATATTTACACATATGAAACCATCAGGTTCATAACATAATATTACATGGGAGTGACCAAAGCATGACATTATTGTCCAAGCAAGCCCGAAACTCTAGTTTCTAATATGTGCTTCTCCACTTTTTTGTCTTTCCTATCGCCTACCTTCAGTGTTAAACTTGCATAATTAAACAAACCACTGAGTATGTTATCCCTCTTATTATTTTCCATATTTAGTAAGTGTAAGTTTCAAATATATGTTTTTCCTTTTACATTATTATTAATGTTTAATTGATAAAAGTTAGGGTCAAGATTACCATATGTTTGTGTCATTTATGTAGGTGTGTTAAGTTTGTGTAGAAAATAACATCATGGTTGACGAAACACCAATTATAAGCAATTTCAAATTGAGCCTTGGGTGGGAAGGATAAAATAAAGATCAAAATAAGAGGGATATTGACAATCCAATGAGTGTTGATAAGTGTTGCCATTGATGTCAAGGTGAAGGTTGATATCATTGATGTCAAAGTTAAGGTTGATGTCATTGATGTCAAGGTACATCTGGTAAAGATGCATGGTGAGTGGTCAGTGAGATATCAACCATGTGACATGAGAGAATTTGAAGGAAACCTAATGATTATTCTAATTTCAATATTTATTTTAGATTGATGAATATCATTTTTGTCATTAATAGGTTTAATGACCAGGTCAAGATAAGCATGTTTCGAGTACTAGGTATCTTGAGAAGCCTAGTCATAACAAGCATAGTCATATCATGAGCATGTGCATGAAGAGGTGTGTGAAGTTGTATGATATTGTATAATTATCATGTAAGGCATCTGATCAATGTGTAGAATCATCAAAGAGTGTTTCAAGTCAGTTTCTAAAGTTGTCAAGTGTTTGAACCTAGGAAGAGACTTGAGAAGGCTTGTGCATAGGATGCCTAGTCTTGTGTATGAAGGAGCATGATGGCCTAGTGAGATGAATGAAAAAAATAGGATGTAAAGGGTTTTTTGATAATTATTATGAGGAATTGGATCACTCAAGTGAGTTTCAAGATAATTCTACATGGATAAGACCTACAAACCTAGCATGTAATTAGACTAGTTCTAGACTATGCCTGACCTAATAAGATGTCATGAGCTATTGACAAGACATATGAATAATGTTTGACAATGTTTAATAATTATTGGAGGTTTTATGGAATTTAAATTAGGTTCTAAGAGATTCAATAGTGGTCAGAAGGTTTGTTTCAAGGCCAAATGTGACTTGCAGGTCAAAGGTCTAGAGAGCAAAGAGAGAGATGGTGATCAAATAGAGTATCAGGATCAGTTTCCAAATAAAGTATGAAAAAATAAGCATTTTCATATTTATTTAATGTTTTTTTAAATATATTAAACAAGTTTTAGGTCAAATTTTGAAGGTTAAGGCAAGAAAAAGTGTTTTGAGGTCTCTTATGTGCATAGAATGAAGGATTCTTAACCTGAGAAGAGATTTCAAGTACTTGTTGGCATGTGTAACCTCTACATGGGAACCTAAGCTATTCATGGTATATGGTTAAGGTTCATAGCTCAAATTTACAAAAATTGGTCTCTATAATAAGAGGCTAAGCTTTATGAATGATTGTTAAGACTGTAAGATGGTTTAAACCCTCAAAGAACCCTAATAGTGACCCGATGTGAAAGAATTGTTATAAAGTGATCAAAATGGATTGGTTTGGATATTTTAGTTATTGGATAATGAATTAAATTCTCTCAAGAATCTCTAGGTGTTATTTTTTTCATGAGAGTGAGTGGACCCTATAGGAAAAGCCTTATTTCTCAATGATTTGTTATAATAGTCAAAGTTGACCAAGTCAAAGTTGATAAATGGATGAAATTTGAAGCTTGAGAATTGTATCTGATGTCCATGGTAGTTTTTGAGAAGATTTTAGATGTTAGGTGTGCTAAACCAGTCATACAAGTTAACCTATTGCTAAAAGGTCTAATGGTGCAAACAGTGAGAAAACCAAGCAGAAGTGAGAAGTTGATTAGGGAAGTATTATCATAGAATAGGGATGAATACAATTACATGAGGATGTTTTTAAATAATTTTAATACATTTTCATGTTATCTATATGTTTTTGATGTCATTTGATATGGTGTAAATTTTTCTCACAAGTTGACATGTCTAGTGCAAATAAGATAATGAAGTTGTGAGGTTATCAGATTGATTTGCAAGACCAATATTTCCATATTACCATGTTATCTATCTATTTGAGATTGGTATAATTATCTTATAATATCATACAAATTAATTATAATTCTTTTAAATTTTGTACACACATGTATAAGGTCATTATCACCATGACTATGTTTGAAGGTAAACTGGCAGATCTAGGTAAGCAAGTTGCAGTGATGAATTGGAGGCTCTCTACCCTGAGCTGAAGCATAAAATACATATGATCTAAGTTGAAGCATAAAATACATATGATTTTTTTTTATGACATGAATTTCATATCCATGATTTTTAGAAGCTTTTAAATTAGTGAAATTGATTGAAACGGTAAAACCAAAATGGGTTGATTGGTTCAAATTTGATTGTGCATACTAAAACCAAAAGATTGGTCTTCAAGACCAATATTTGGCATTGGAACTTATGATATTTATACTTTAGAGTGATATATATATATATATATATATATATATATATATATGTAAAATAATATCTTAATGGTGTCATAGGTCATATAAATTATTATTTCAAGTGTTTAAGGTCAAGTTTCCATGACTATGTTTTGAGACTAGTTGATAGTTCTAAGTGAGCTACTTGTAAAGAAGGGTTTGAGTAATTTTGCCCTGAGTTGTGAAGTAAAAAACATATGGTTATGACCCTAAGGTCATGTATATTTTTTATATATGATTTTATTCATGGTTTTTTTCAAAATTATGTTTTTGCTTTTGTTATTCAAGATAGACTTTCTGAGTATGCACATGCCTAATATGAACAATACTAATGGTGTGCTTCAAGTAGTGGTTTGACCTAAAAATTATCATGGACCAAATATGAGACTATTATGGGTATATTATAATGGCATATGATATTTTCATTTTATTTAAAGTGTTTTAATGTGATACAATAAGATCAAAGGGTAACATGTGCTAAGTAGGCCTAATGGGATTAAGTCTCCATAAGACCTAATAGAGAAATAAGGCCTAAGTGAAGTAGGTCAGACCTAAATGGACTCAAATAAAATTTTATCCATGTCTATGAGATGTCCTAATATCCATTCCATGTCTTAAATAAGAGGATAATGGTGTTTGGCTAACAAAAAAGGAAATGAATAAGAAGAACTTGTATATATACTAGGCAATTTTAGGCCTATGGAGGGGTGTTGGTTGTAAGTGAATGAGATAACACATTGGTGAGTAGAATAAGGTATTATATACCATTAAAATATAATATAGGATTATTGATAAATTTTTTATAGCTTTTTTACATATGAAGATCAAGGTCACATGACCTAATCAAGTCAAAAAGAGGGCTAGTTGAGCGAAGAAAGCTAGAGACTAGTTTTGAGAGGGATAAAAGTGTGTTTAGAGATGAGGAATGAGATCATCATTTTATTTATGAGAAAAATAGTTTTATTAATTTGATCAATTTTTTTATGTGGCTAAGTTGGTGCTGATTCATCTAGGGGGTTGGTGCCTCCTTGCAAGTGGGTGCTTGCTAAAGCTTAACTAAGTGGGTACTTAGCTATTTGGGGTTGGTACTCCATGTGAAGTTGGTACTTCACTAAAATTTATGTTTATATTATAATACTATAGTTTATTTTAATATATTATTGGTTTTTCATCCCATTGAAGTTTTCCCATGCATATGTTATGTTATCTTGTGTTCTTATGTTTCATGTTTGTATAGTTGATTGCTTATGCATTGTTTGATCCACATGCTTGAATGAATGCTCATGAATACTTAATTAGAATTTAATAAAAGGTTTTTTAAGAATGATTCACCCCCCCATATTTTTCATTGTGATTACAACATTTGGTATCATATACTGGTCCTTTGAAGTAGGTCTAAAAGCCTAAAGGAGATTCTAGAAGCAAGGATGGCTAGTCAACAATCTCAAGGTGGTTTCTCTACCAATAAGTCTCCATTATTAAATGGATATAAATATGAATTTTTTATTGTCAAGATGAATATATATTTGATGTCACAAGGATGTGATATTTTGTAGTTAGTTTTTGATGGTTATATTGCTCCTCCTATTCCACCAATAGATGCAACAGGTAAAAAGGCTAGTGAAAACATTTCCAAGGGAATGAATGCCATTATTTATGGCTTATCAGAGGTAGATCTTATGAATGTAATTAATTTTGTATATATATATATATATATATATATATATGGGATAAATTAAGTACCATCTCTGAAGGAGACACCAAGGTGAAGATGGCCAAGTTGTAGACCCATCGGAGACAATCTGATAGTCTGAAGATGAAATAATTGCATCTTACCTATTGAAGGTTGATGAAGTTATCAATGTCATTATAGGATTGGGAGAATATTTGAAATAATCTAAAGTTGTTCAAAAAAAGTTGAGATCACTAACACCTAAGTTTGACTCTAAGGTGTCTACAGTAGAAGAGATGCAAGATTTGGATAAGCTAGAGATAGATGGACTTCATGGCATTTTGACTACATATGAGATGAGAACTAATGAAGGAAGAACTCCCAAAAAGGAAATAACTTTCAAAGTTGAGAATAAAAATATAAGAAGATCAAGGATGATGAATGCTCAGATGTTGATGATGATCAATTGATAGCCATGTTTTTAAATAAGTTGAGGTTTGGATCTGGTAAGTACAAAGGCATGTTACCCTTCAAATATTTCAATTGTGGCAATATTTTTCACTTTGATTCCATTTTTCCTAATGAGGATAAATTTGAGCATGATGAACATCATGGAGATGATAAAAAGACTTATAAGCCTGTTAAAAATAAGGAGTTCAGGAAGTATGAAGGTAGGAAAGGAATTTCAAGAACAAGAGAAGATTTCATACTAAAAGAGATAACTATTCTAATGTAAGTGACTCCAGTGCATCTGATAGTGATAATGGTAGTCATGAACCTGAACACGACAATAATGAAACCTTGTTTATGGCCATATAATTAGACAATGAGGTTTGTTCAAGTGGCAAAGGCATTATGGTTGATGTAGAATCAAATGAAGAAGAAGTTGAAGTAGATCTTGAGGTAGAATTTGTAGGTGCCCTAGAGGAATTGAAGTTCTAAATGAAAAAGAATCATAAACTAAGATCATTAGTTAAGGACTATGAGGACTAGATTGGCTTATTTGAGGAAAGGTTGAGTAACTCTTCTAAGGAGTATGATGAGATCATCAATCAAGTTGAGGCATAGATGGAGGTAGTCAATGCAAGCCTAAAGGATAAAGAAGAAGAATGAATCTAGTATGAAACTAAATAGAATCCTTGAAATCTGAGTTAAATCAAGCATCTAGCAAGGTGAGGACCTTTATGAAGTTTGAAAAGAGCACTGAGGATTTAGATGATATCTTGAGTAGTCAAAAGTCTTCAAGTTACAAGATAGTTCTTGGTTTCAAATAAGATCAAAAGGAGGCACCTCAATTCAAGTAAAAGACTACTGAAGAAAAGAATGTCAACATGAAAAGACCTATCAAACAATTCAATGCTATAAGGTATGCCAATTCATTTAATGGTTATTATTTTGTGTGCAATCAATTTGGTCATAAAGCAAGGGAGTGTAGAAGACCCTCCAAGCATGAACACTCATTGGACTATAGAAGGATTGATATAATTTTCATGATGTAGGACACATTTCAATATTATGTCTTAATAAGGTTAGAAGGTCATCAAGTCAAAACAAGAGGTTTGAATCCTCTAGAGTGCTAGAGAGAAGATAAATGAATGTATGGAAACCAAAGATAATGAATATGAGTCATGATCAGTCTACAAGCTCAAATGGACTAGTTGATGTGATAGAGAATTCTTCAAATGTGAAATCAAGTCAGGAATGCATGTTTTCATCCCACATTGATGATCAAATAGTTTATGAAGAGATCAAGTCTATAGTGTTAATCAAGCCCAAAAGAATATTAAAGGACATTCTATGTTGTGAGAACATGGAGATCTGGGAATATCCTAAACTAGTGTTGTTTTAGTTCCCTATGGAAAAGGGTGACTTCATTAGGTTTCATTAATACACTCTTCAGTCAGAAGAAGCATGGTCGATGCTTGGTTTGAAGGGGAACCATTTAGGTGGTTGACTAAGCTTGATCTATGTTGAGAAGTGCTCTTATATCTAAGTTAATTTGAAGAAGGTATGTTGGAGTAAGGTGGAGCATGTGACTTTAATACTTCATATTCTATGTGTTGAGATCCTATAGAAAGAAGGTATAGTTCCATACGGCAGTTTATGCAGGACCTTTTGTCATTAATGTCAAAGGGGGAGAAAGTCCAAGAAGTGAGATTGACCCAACTAGGGGAGATAAAAGTGATCAGTCTAAATAATGTTTTTCCATGAATGAAAAAGGGGGAGTTTGTTTATAATTATTATCATTGATGTCAAGGTCAAGGTTGATATTATTAATGTCAAGGTTAAGGTTGTTGTCATTGATGTTAAGGTGCATTTGGTAAAGATGCATGGTGAGTGGTCTAATATATATATATATATATATATATATATATAAACCATGTGACATGAGATAATTTGAAGGAAAAATAATGATTATTATGAGGTCAATATTCAAGTTAGATTGATTAATATGAGTATTTTCATAAAAAGGTTTAATGATCAGGTCAAGATAAGCATGTTTTGAGTATTAAGTGTCTTGAGAAGCATAGTCATATTATGAGCATGTGCATGAAGAGGTGTGTGTAGTTGTATGATATTGTTTAAGGAGAATGTGAGGAATGTGATCAAGGTGTATAAGCATCAAAGAGTGTTTCAATTCAGTTGATAAAGTTTTCAAGTGTTTGAACCTAACAACAGACTTGAGAAGGCTTGTGCATATGATGCTTAGTCTTGAGCATGAAGGAGCATGGTGGCCTAGTGATATGAAGGAACATACGCATAAAGGATGTATAAGTTTGTTTTATAATTATTATGAGGCATTGGATCACTCAAGTGAGTATTAAGGTAAGCCTACAGGGATAGGACTTATAGACCTAGCATGCAACTAGACTAGTTCTAGACTCTACCTGACCTAATAAAATGTCATGAGTTATTTACAAGACATATGAAGAATATTTGAGAGTGGTTAATAATGATAAGAGGTTTTATTTCATGTACATGAGGTTTTAATATATTTAATAATGGTTATAATGTCTGCTTCAAGGCCTAATGTGACTTATAGGTCAAAGGTCTAGAGAGCAAAGAGAGAGATAGTGATCAGATGGAGTATCAGGATCAGTTTCCAAAGCAAATATGCACAAGTAAGAATTTTAAGAGTTATTAAATGTTGTTTTAAATATTTTTACCAAGTTTTAGGTCATTTTTTGAAGGTTAAGGCAAGAAAAAGTGTTTTGAGGTCTCTTGTGTGCACAAAATGAAGGATTCGCAACCCGAAAAGAACTTTCAAGTACTTGTTGGCACGTGTAACCTTTGCATGGGAACCTAAACTATTCATAGTAAATTAATAAGGGTCTTACATTAAATTTACAAGCATTTTTATCTAGAATAAGTTGATAATCTTTATGAATGATTGTTAAGACTATAATACAGTTTAAGCCCTCAAAGAACCCTAATAGTGACTTGATGTGAAAGAACTTATTATAAAGTGCTCAGAATGGATTGGTTTGGATATTTTATATATTATATCATTAATTAAACTCTCGTAGGAATATTTATGTGTGATTTTTTGGCCAGGAGATTGAGTGGACCCTATAGGAAAAGCCTTATTTCTCAAAGATTTATTGTAACAGTCAAAGTTGACCAAGTAAAATTTGATAAATGGATGAAGGTTTAAGATATATACTTGTATTTTATGTCCATGGTGGTTTATTATCATATTATATGCCTCAGGTATGTTAAATTGGTCATACAAGTTGACTTATCGCTAAAAGGCCTAATGGTGTAGACAGTGAGAAAACCAAGTATAAGTGAGAAGTTGATTAGGGAAGTATTATCATGGACTAGGGATGAATCCAATTGAATTAAGAGGTTTTCAAATAATTTTAATACATGTTAATTTTATATAAATGTTTTTTAGGTTAGTGGATATGATGAAAATGTTGCTCACAAGTTGACCTATCTAGTGTAAATTAGACAATGAATGTGTGAGGTCGTGAGATTGGTTTGCAAGAATAATATTTCCATATGAACATATTATATATATTTTATATTATTATAATTATATTATAATATAATTAACATGAATTATAAGTTTTTTTAAGTGTCTACATAGGTGTTTAAGGTCATTATCACCATGACTATGTTTGAAGGTAAACTAGCAGATATGAGTAAGCAAGTTGTAGTGATGAATTGGAGGCTCTCTGCCCTAAGATTAAGCATAAAATGCATATGATTTTTTTGTGAAATTAATTTCATATAAATTCTTTGAATAAACTTGGAAACTAGTGAAATTGATCGAAATGGTAAAACCAAAATGGGTTGATTGCTTTAGATTTGACTATGCATACTGAAGACAAAAGATTGGTTTGTAAGACCAATATTTGGCATCAAAACTTGTGATATTTATAATTTAGAGTAATATATATATTTAAAATAATATATTTAATGTGTAATAGGTCATATAAATTATTATTTCAGGTGTTAAAGGTCAAGTTTCCATGACTGTGTTTTGAGACTAGTTGAGAGTTCTGAGTGAGCTACTTACAAAGAAGGGTTTGAGTACTTTTGACTTGAGTTGTGAAGTATAAAACATATGTTGATGAACATAAGGTAATGTATCTTCTATATATATTATTTTTTTAATGTTTTTTTTACAAAATTATTTTTTTAATTCTATTTTTCAAGACAAACTTTCTAAGTATGCACAAGCCTAATATGAACAAAATACTAATGGTGTGATTCAAGTAGTGGTTTGAGCTAAAAAGTGTCATGGAAAAAGTATTATCCTCTCAAGGGTATATTGGAATGGAATATGATATGTTCCTCCCATGTGAAGTGTTTTAATTTTATCCAATAAGATCAAAGGGTAACGTGTGCTAAGTAGGCCTAATGGGATTAGGTCTCCATGAGACCTAATGGAGAGATAAGGCCTAAGTGAAGTAGGTAAGACCTAAAGGGACTCAAATTTTTTTTTTTGAATTTATATGAGATGTAATAAAATATATTACATGGATTAAATAAGAGTATAAGTGTTTTTGGTCAACCAAGAAGGAAATGAACAAGAAGAACTTGTATATATACTAGGTAATTTTGGGCCTATGGAGGGGTGTTGGTCGTAAGTGAATAAGATAACACATTGGTGAGTAGAAGAAGGTATTATGGACCATCAAAATAGAATATATGATTATTTATGAATTTTTTATGGAGGTTATACATATGAATATCAAGGTTATATGACCTAATCAAGTCAAGAAGAGGGCTTGTTGAGTCAAGAAGGCTAGACACTAGTTTTGAGATGGATATAAGTGTGTGAAGACGTAAGGAAGGAGATCATCATATGTTATATGATCAACATAGTGTTATAAATATTATCAAATGTTTTAGTTGGATGATTTGGTGTTGAGTCATCTAGGGCATTGTTGCCTCCTTACAAGTGGGTGTTTGCTAAAGCCTAGCTAAGTTGGTGCCTAGCTAGCTGGGGTTGGTGCTCCATGTGAAGTTGGTGCTTAAATAAAGTTTATGCTTGTATTATAGGACTATAGTCCATTTGAATATATCCATGGGTTTTCATCCCCTTGAGGTTTTCCCACACATATGTTGTGTTATCTTGTGTTCTTATGTTTCATGCTTGTATAGTTGATTACTTATACATTGTTTGATCTACATGCTTAAATTAATGTTCATGAATACTTAATTGGAATTGAATCAAAGGTTTTTTAAGACTGAATCAACTCCCCCCTCTCATTAATTTTGCTTCCAACACTAAGGAATGGTGTTATTAAGGTGATGTGGAATAAAAAACCATTATGGGACCCATGTGTTGTAGGAGAAAATACATAATTTCATATAATCAATAACAAAAGATATTGTGAGAAAATACTAGTGGGAAAAACACAAGATCAAATAATTTATGAGATTCAAATGTTATATCCAATGATGGAGGATAAATAAGTATACCTTGTTGGAACACAACTATATACTTAGAGGGGTGTGAATAGTATATATATTAACTTAGTCCTTTTATAATACCTATTAAATCAAATTAAAAAGCATATGTATATTAAAATAATTATGTAGAGATCACACACACACACACAAATTCACATGACACCATATGTATACGTGGAAAACCTAATATGGGAAAAACCATAGTGATAATAGCTTCTAGAATCTACTATTCTAATATAGCCTTAGTCAAAACCTCACTGGTTACACATTTAAGGGCACTGACCCTAAGGAGACACCAATCCCTTGATTTAAGAACACCAACTCTAAGGAAGCATCCACTCCCTAACTGAGCACCAACTTAGCTTATCTAATGGCACCCACCAATCAGATCTATATGGAGCTACAACTCCAAATTATAATGTAGATTCATAAATGAATCCAATTCTCTATTCTCTATTCTCTATTATAGGTCTAGTCTATAACTGTTCATGCTCTGCACTTCATCTCTCTTCTCCTCCCTTCTCTTCTCTTCTCTACCCCTCTAGTTTTGTGTCTCTATATTTATCTAGTTGACATAATTTAATAATACCAATAACATCTACCTATATCTTAGATGACATATATATAAGTAATTGATCTAGGGTTCATATCTCACCTGTGTTCACACTAGTTTACTAACACATCACAGTCTGTTCTATTGGACTTTAGTTTCTATCTTTAACTAAAAGTTTCCCACATCTTGAACTCATGCTCCACCATCATGATTATTAGTCTCATTATTATCTTTAGCATATTCTAGGCTCTAGTTTTGATGCACATGGCATATTGCACAAATTTGATCGATTACAATAATCAATCTCAATGTCTGTATTGTAATTTTTGGCTTACCTACATGTTCTTATCCTTGACTATTAGGATGATCACATCTTTAAATATCAACCATCAATCTTAAGTTTGGCACCATGATTTGATGGTATTTATTTAAATTACTCATATTTAAAATGCATTTGTTTGATCAATCTCTGATAGGCTTACATTCTCTGTTCAATCTTTGTACGCTTCTAGACTTTAACTATTCAAATTTAAAATGCATTTGTTGATCTTCCTGATCTGAGCTCCTGTGTGCCATTAGATCTTCATAGTTTCATGAATGTTACCTCTATCTATGGTTAAACCTTGACCCCTTGTCCTCATCTCATTGAATCCTCAATATTTGAAACAAATACACTCCATCAATCTTGTCAGACTAGATCAGTATTTAACTCACCTCTGTGTCAATAAACATCAAGCACTTTATCCCATTGAGTCCACTCTCTTCATTGGATCTTCATTTCATGATTACCCGCTTGCCATTAAATCTTCTAACAAGATTGATCATTATCTCTACTTAGTTATTGAGAATATGACGCTTGGTATTAGTGCATGTATTTTGTACATTGTTGTCATTTCCCACTATTAAGACACTTGGCATCCTCATATTGATCATTGACTAATTGACTTTGAACTGCACCATAGATTTATTGTTCAAGCTTTGTGATTGTGACACTTATCACTAACGTAGTTACTCAAAGGTGCCTTTGACATTTCAACTTTGCTATGCATCATTGGATCTTCAATGTAAAATTAAGTGCTAACCATTGATCTTCTAACAAGCTTGAAGTTTACTTTGTGCATATTTGACTATGGGGACCATCTTAGTATGTCTGAAAGGCTAACTTTGCACCTTTATATCTTTTGCTTCACTCATCCACCTATTTTAAAATTTGGACCATATAAATTATACATGATAATGAAAAAATGCATATGATCATTTCTTATTTAATCCATCACACATATGAGATATAATTTCATTAATCTTCTCACTCAAATTATTTTGCCATAGAGTTAATTATGCTTAGAACTATCTAGAAGGCCAACTTTGTTCTTGCATAACTTTTGATGTGCTTTATTGCATGACCTATAATTTAGCACATAATATCCTCTCACATGGGGGATACCATCAATATATTCATCTAATATATAAACCTTCATATGTGCAAGATATGACATCATAAAAATGCTTGCTCGGCTATTTCTTGCAATCTACAAATTTGACTATGGAAAAACACTATCAAAATGCATGGGAGCCAAACTTTTCTCATGCATATCTTTTATCGCACTACATTGTGTGACCTAAGATTTAACACATAGAAAATAGAGACTAATGTGATCACAACCATATAACCAACTCCCCCAAACTCGTCTACACATGGCAATGGTGACATCAACAAACTGCCTCCTCAAATTTTCCTATCATAGATCCAAAATATCTAGATGATAAATATGAAGAACCAGATAAATTCCACTCATGCACACAAAAACTTCAATCATCCTTGACCTCTAATAGGATTATTTTCATATCCTTAAATCACCATACTCAACCCTAAACATCAATGACATCCATAATGTCAATAATCTCCCTTTTGACATCAATTACAATCATATTGCCAACAATCTCCCCTTTGTCATTGATGGCAAACTAAATGCTCTGGTCTTCTAATATTTTTATCCTTCTATGACATTGATTGCATTGGCTTATGATGAGTATGAACTAAAGTTTTTCATACCAAACTTTCTCCACCTTAGGCAATGGCATATTTTCCTAAACTCAGCTTGGACACATGCTCTGATCTTATTTAGCATTTTCACTTTTTCTCCAAACTTTTACATATATAATTTGCACTTATTCTCCCCCTTTGACATCAATGGCAAAGTGAATCTTTCTCATTGTTTGTCCAAATGTTTTCCCTTATCAGATAAAGGAGTTTGTCTAAGAATATGCAACCATCAACTCATTAATTTTTTTCAAAATTATGCATACATGAGTTGCCTTTTCTCTCTTCTTCTAGGGACTAAAAAAGCTTCTATGAGACTCCCCCTAAACTCATGCCCTATCACTAGGATATAGTGATGTGATGTAGGATCCACCACTCCCAACTTCTATCTCAGATACTCAAATTATTCCTTGGGAAGAGGTTTGGTGAATATATCTATAATTTGATCTTGAGTTGGCACATAATCCATTGTGACCTCTTGATCTACAACCTTTCTTCTTAAGAAGTGATACTTGATATATGTTTAGTTTTTTAATTCATCACTAGATTCTCTGATATATTAATAACACTTGAATTATCACAAAGAATAGAGATATGTGACTTGTACTCTACCTTGATGTCTTTGAGTGTTTTCTTCATCCAAAATACTTGAGTACAACATGCCACTACTGCTACATAATCTGCTTCTACTCTAGAAAGAGTAACTAACTCTTGTTTTTTGCTCAGCCATGAAACAAGTATGTTTCTAAGGAAAAATGCACCACCACTAATTCTTCTTCTATCATTCACACTTCCTACCCAAACAACATATGTATATGTTGTCAAAGTGAAATATTCACTTGTAGGATACCATAAACCATAGTCAATTATGCTCTTGATGTATCTAAAGATCCTTTTCATTGCATTGACATGTGACTCTTTAGGATCAGCTTAAAATCTTGTAACCATATACACTACTTGCATGATATCAAGATTTGATGTAGTTAGGTATATTAAGCTACCTATCATTGATCTATACATCATCTAATTTGCATCGAGGGACTCATCCTCTTTGCTCAACTTGCATCCAGTTATCATGGGAGTACTAATTGGTTTTCTATCTTCCATTCCAAATTTCTTGAGCATTTCTTGGCTTGGGATATAAATATCCCTTCATAAATTTATGCTATATGTAGACCAGGGAAGAAAGAAAGTTCTCCAAGCATAGAAATCTCAAACTCACTTTGCATTTGTGTAGCAAATTCTTTGCACATTTTGTTGTTACTACCACCAAAGATGATTTCATCTACATAAACAACAATGAACATATGTTCATATTCTAATTTGAAGTATAGATTGCTATTTGTACATCTTTTATTGAAACCTTATTATTGCAATTACTGGTCTAATCTTGAATATCATGCTCTAGGTGCTTGTTTTAGACCATACATAGCCTTTTTCAAATTTTGTACATAATATTCTTCTTCTGACAGCTAAAAACCTTTAGGTTATTTTATGTAGACTTCCTCTTCTAGGTTTCCATTCAAGAAAGTACACTTAACATCCATTTGATAGACTTTTAATTTCTTGTAAATAGATAATGCTAGAAACATTCTTATAGCTTCCAGTCTAGCAATTGGAGCAAATGTTTCCTCAAAATTTATGCCCTCAACTTGTGCATATCCTTTGCACACCAATCTTGCTTTATTATTATAACAACTCCATCATCATTGAGCTTGTTTCTAAAGACCCACTTTGTACCCATCACATTCTTATTTTAAGGTCTTCGAACTAATTGCCAAGTTTTGTTCTTTTCAATTTAGCTTAGTTCTTCTTCCATATCTTTTAGCCAATTCTCATCCTTGATAGCTTCAACATAGCTCTTAGGCTTAATTTCAGGCATTAGATCAAAACTTACTTGCTCCTTATTTTTTGCAACTCTTCTCCTTTTCTAAACTCCTTCATTCTTATTTCTAATGATCTGCTTTATAGGATGATCCTTTTGGACAAATCTTGTAGGTGTATTTTCATTCATTTCCTCAACCTATTCATTATTTGTTTCTTTAAGATCTGATTCTTCAATACATATTTTTTTGTTAGGTTGAACATGTTTCAATCCTTCTTCAACCTTGACATTGATGCTCTCTACAATCTTGTGTAGCCTTTTATTGTAACATATGTAGGATTTGATTTGAGTAGAATAACCAAGAAATATTCCTTCATCACATATTGATTTAAAGCTTCCCCATTTTTCTTCCTTTCTCTTGATGTAGCATTTACTACCAAACTCTCTAAAATACTTCACAAAGGCAAGTTTTCCATACCATAGTTCATAGGTAGTTTTATCATTGTTTACCCTTAGTTGAACTCTATTTAATATATATACTCTTGTTTGGACTACTTCTCTCCAATATCCATTAGGTAACTTGGCCTCTTTTAACATTTTTTTGTCCATCTCCTTGATTGTCTTATTCTTTCTCTTAATAACTTCATTCTACTATGGAGTCCTTACTACAGACTAATGTATTTTGATTCCATGCTTCTCACAGTACTCTATGAACTCATTTGAGGTGAATTATCCACCTTTATAAGATCTTAATCATTTGATTTTTAATCCAATCTCATTCCCCATCATGGCCCTAAAGATCTTGAATCTCTCAAATGCCTCTGACTGGTCCATCAAAAAGGTTACCCATGTCATTCTTGAGTAATCATCTACAAATAATGTGAAGCGTCTCTTTCTTTTAGATCCTTTTGTCTTAGTAAGACCACAAATATTAATATGAACTAATTATCAAGGCTTTGTAGTTACATACTCCTTTGTTTGAAATCTGACCCTTGTCTGCTTGCCTAGTTGACATTCCTTACAAGTAGTGTCTGTAGGTTTGGTTATCTTAAGCATGTGTTTAACACACTTATTTGAGCTCACTTTGACTAAGTTATCAAAGTTGAATTGACCCAATCTTCTATTCCATAACAAAATCTCATCAATCTTTCCTATTAGGCAACTATTACCATTCAATTCAACAAGATTATAGATATTTCTTCCAGTTATTTTCCCTTCTACAATTAGTCTTTCAGGTCTCTTTAACTTGGAACCTTCTGTATTAAATGTGACCTTATATCCATTATCACACATTTGACTGATTTTTAGCAAATTATGCTTCAATCCTTCAACATAAAGGACATTATGTGTAGGTAGTTTTCCATCTATGTTCAAGGTTCCTTTACCTCTAATTTTTACTATAGTGTTATCTCCCAAGCTGAAAGATTCTTGCTTCAATTTGCTCAATTTTATGAACTTGCTCTTGTCACCAGTCATATGTTTTGGGCAACCACTATCTATTACCCACAAATTCTACTCCTTGACATGGAGTGCAGTTTGAGCAATCATAGATTTATCTTTCACTTTTCACACATCCTTGGGTTTCTTATTTGGCTTCTTTTTCTCCTTTTTAGAGACTTGTGAACCTTTGTTCACACTGGGAGGCATGCATTTATTTTTACTTTGTGTTTTTGGTCTTACAAAGTTTGTTTTACATTGTTTAACTATGTGACCAAAATTATTAAAATTATAGCTTATTACATTTATATCTAACAAGCAACCAAATGAATTTATACTTACAAAATTTATTCTCCTTTTAGGTATAACTCTAATATCAATAAACCTATGAAAAAATTGATTACATGTATAATAATAACCATAAAAAGATGAGGAATACCTAGTCATATTATTTCTTATGCAGTATGGGGATCTCTTCTAAACTCTAGCTTCTTCAAGTCTCTCACTTTTGTGTATCCATCTGCATCAACTACCTTTGTCTTCTTCTTTTCTTTAGGCTTCTTTTCTCCTTCATATTTTTTCACATCAACTATTTTTGAGTCTGTCTTTATGTCCTTACAATTTTTCTCTTTCTTTGCTCTTGATTCTCCTCCTACTTTGAAGTTATCATATAGGTTAACATATGTACTAGTTATGGCAATTTTTCATTTTTCATAACCAAGACTAAATCTCTCTTTTGAAGGCTTTTAAAATTTGATCAATTCATCAATAATGTCTAATCCTTCTATCAACTTTAGACTTTTTTCTAATTGTCCTTTAGCTCTCTCAAGCTCTTTTCTCAAATCCACTATCTTTGATTCTAACTTCATGCACTCATCAGATTTATATTGTCTTTCAAGTTTGACTACATCTTCTATTCTTTTAGCCTCTTCAACTTGTGTATTTTGGCTAACCACCATCTGATCAAATTTATCAAGACTTTTGGATAATTTCTCAAGTTCCTTTTGTCAAAGCTTCTTATATTTTGAGCTCTTTTTTCTTAGCTTGTCAATTTCCTCTAAAGCACATATGAGTTTACAATCTAGATCTACTTCTCCTTTTCCTTATTCATATGAGTTTTCAAATTCTTCTTGATCCATAGAAGTTGATCCTATTGTCATGAATTGGACTTATTTTTCCTTGGCCACAAAATCATAGTCATGATCATCTTTAGAACTATCACTGTCATCCATTAAATCACTATCTTCTTTTGTGTAGAGGCCCCTTTTATTTTTGAAGAAGTGCTTCATCTTGGAATAGTGAGGTTTCACCTTTTTACTATTCTCTTTTTGCTCAGTGTTATCATTCTTATTATAAGGGAATTTAACAATAAAATGTCATACTTTACCATAGTTAAAGCATTTGAAGGGTATCTTACCTTTATACTTTCCAAACCCTCTTCTCAATCTTCTTAAAAAGTTGGCTTCTTCTTCATCAATCTCCTTAGATTTAGATGTAGGTGATTATAACTTCATTAGTTTGGATGCTTTAAATGCAACTTCTCTCTTAAAAGTATTTGTCTCTCCCATTCTTATCTCATAAATAGTGAAGGTTCCATATAACTCATCAACAATGAGTTTATCTAGATCTCTTGCTTCTGCTATTGCAAAAAATTTAGAGTCATACCTTAATGATAGAGACCTGAGAACCTTTTTAACAATAATTGATTCCATCATCTCTTCTCTAAGGCTTCTAATTGCATTGACTATTTCATCTACTCTACGAAGGTAGTCTATAATTTTCTATTCTTCATTCATTTTAAGGCTCTCAGACTTGACTTTAAATGTTTGTAGCTTAGCCTGTTTTATGTTATTATCTCTTTCATAGATGCTCTTTAATTTGTTCCATATATCTTGTGTATTCTAAAAATGCATCACTTTGACAAACTCTGAATTAGACAATCAACAATGGATAACACTCTTTTTTTTAGCATTGTTCTCATATGCCTTCTTAGTAGCCTAATAAGTAGGAGTTATAACAAGAGTTGTATATCCATTTACAACAGACATCCATACATCAAACCCTAATGAAGATAAATATGCTTCCATTATTATGCTCCAAAATGCATAGTTTGATCCATCAAATAGAAGTGTTTTTTTTTAAGAAGAGCCTTCTTTTCTATCCATTTACGTTCACCATCCAAGATCTACCTGAGTTGATTAAGATTCTTCTAAAGAACTTGGCTCTGATACTAATTATAGGAACACAACTATATACTGAGAGGGGGGTGAATTAGTATATAGATTAACTTAGTATTTTTTTAATACCTTTTAAAATATATTAAAAAGCATATGCATATTAAAATAAATATGCAGAGATCACACACACAAAAATTCACATGACACCATATGTATACGTGGGAAAACCCAATATGGGAAAAACCATAGTGAGAATAGCTACTAGAATCTAATTTTCTAATCCAACTTCATATTTAAAACCTCATTGATTACACATTTAATGGCATTGACCCTAAGGAGACACTAATCCCCTAATTTAAGATCTCCAACTCTAAGGAAGAACCCACTCCCTAACTAAGCATCAACTCATCTTATATTTGGCACCCACCAATCAGATATATATAAAGCTAAAACTCCATATTATAATTTAGAATCATAAATGAATCCAATTATCTATTCTTTGTTATAGGTCTAGTCTATAACTATTCATGCTCTGCACTTCATCTCTCTTCTCCTCCCTTCTCTTTTCTTCTCTGCCCGTCTAGTTTTGTGTCTATATATTTCTCTATTTGACACAATTTAATAATACCAGTAGCATATTCCTATATCTTGGATGACATATATATATATATATATATATATATATATATATATATATATATATATATATATATATATATATATATATATATATATATATATATATATATATATATATATATATATATATATATATATATATAAGCAATTGATCTAGGGTTTGTATCTCATCTATGTTCACACTAGTTCGCTAACACATCATGCTTTGTTTTATTAGACTTTATTTCATATACTTAACTATAAGTTTCTTGCATATTGAGCACATGCTACATCATCATGATTCTTGGTCTCATTAATATATTTAGCATATACTAGGCTCTATTTTTGATGTACATGCCATATTACACAAATTTGATCGATTACAATATTCAATCTCGTTATCTGTATTATAATTTATGGTTTACCTACATGTTCATATGCTTGATCGTTAGGATGATCATATCTTTAGATATCTACCATTGATATTGAGTTTGGGGCCATGATCTGATGGTCTTCATTTAAATTTCTCATGTTTAAAATGCATCTATTTAATCAATCTTTGACATGCTTATGCCTCTGTTCAGTCTTTGTACACTTTCAGACTTTAACTATTCAACTTTAAAACACATCCATTGATCTTCTAAATCTGAGATATCATGTGCCATTAGATCTTCATAGTTTCTATACCTATGGATACCAGATAGGTGAAGTATTTGAGTATGGAGGGAGTAAAAATCAGCTCTGAATTAATATGAAAATGAAGCTAGTGATCATTCAATCTAGTCCAAAATTATTGATTGTTAACCTAGTAGTGTTGTAAGTGTGATTGATGACAAATATATACTAAATAGAATAAAACTAAAATTGTAAATCTTGTTAATTTTATTTTTAAATAACTAAAAATAAAATTAGAGAATAATAAAATGAAAAAAATAATTTCTAAAAAGAATTATGGCACCACACATTTGCACCATATTTTATTAACAAAATAGGATAAATAAATCTAATTACGAATAACTTGCATGACAGATCATGACAAGAGAAAGATTAAAAAAGAAATATAAATATAAAACTAAAATAATGACTCAAAATAATAATAATTTTATCTAAATCAGATTTATAAAGTGCGCCCCAACTCTTTGATATCAAAGTATAATGATTTGAGGTCAGTTAAGTACACATTCAATGAACTAGATTCTAACTAACACTTCTAGCTATTTCTTATGAAGTTCTTGAAAAGTGTTCAAAATTGAAAAAATACTTAATTTAGGACATAAATAAATTAAATAATCCTCACAAAATAATAAAACTAATTCTAACATCAAAAATCAAGTACCAACATTAGCATCATACTCAACATTCTCCCCTTTGATATAAAGAACAAAAATACCGACCATCTCCTTAAGTCTTTAATGAATCTTTTTCAACAATACCTTGGTTAAAAAATAAGAAAATTGATCTTCAATTATCACATAATCAATTAATTTTTTTTTTTAATTGACCAAGTCTCTGAAAAAACGATGTTTTAGTTCAATATTTTTGGTTCTATCATGGAAAACTAGCTTCTTGGACAATTGTATTGCCCCATTGTTGTAACAAAAAATATGTGTTGGCTCAAGTTGAGCCTCTCTAAATTTAAAAAATATTATTCTCAACAATAATATTTATGTGAAATTTGAGGTAAAGTTTGTATATTAGTCTTCAATATAAGATAATGCAACAATAGTTTATTTCTTCGATGACCATGAAACTAACCCACTTCCCAATGTGAAGCAATAACATGAAGTTGACTTCCTATCATCAAGAGATCCTTCCTAACCTGAATATATGTATCTAATAAGAAATAATTAAATTATATATTGAAATAAATCCTATGACTATAATTTTTTTTTACATATCTTAAAAATCACTACTTTTAAATGTTTGAGTGATGGATTGCCCATAAATCTAGAAACTAGTGAAACCCCATAACTTATATTGGGTCTTGTCATAGTGAAATACATCAAACATCCCACCAATATCTTAATTTTTTTTATTATTTGAATTAATTCCAACTTTTCTTATTATCTTTTCTCCACTTGTAATCAGAGTGTCCATGGGATTATAATCTTGAATATTGTACTTATTTAACATGTCTTGGACATATTTGGCTTGAAAAATGAATACTTCCTATTTATTTTGATGGACTTGCATGAAAATAAAGTAATTAATAATTAAAATATATATCATTTCAAATTATTATTTAATTTATTCCTTTAAGTTATTCAACATATCCATATAACTACATGTAATTATCAAGTCATCTACATAGAGACAAACATATAACACATTAGAACCAAATATGTGTACGTAAAGAGTTGGTTCATTTTGACTTATTACGAAGCCTTGATATAATAACCAAATATAAATTATTTATTATCAATATTTTTGATCTTAATTTATTTCATTAAGATCTTTCTTCAATATATATACCCAAAAACATTTACCCTTTACCTCCAAACCTTGTGCTACCCCACATATACTTCCTTTTCACTCACTCCATTTAGGAATGCACTTTTAACATCTATTTTATGGATTTTTCATACTTAATGAGAAGATATAATAAACATTAGTATTATATTACCTTTACATTCCATATTTATATAAATTTTCTCATAGTCAACCCCATATGTTTTTGTAAACCCTTTTGCAACTAGTCTAGCTTTTAGCTTATCAATTGAATCATCACTCTTGAATTTGGTATTTTAGACCTACTTAATTAGAATAAAATATTTATAAGGTATAGGTTGTATAATATTACATGTATAATTCCTCTTAGTTTTATCCATATCAATTTTCATACATCAACCCACTCTTTCCTTTGATTAGCTTATTCATAACTTATAGGTTTACTAACCACAGATGACAATGTAAACATAGTATTTTCCTCATAAGCATCATAAAAAAAAAATTAACTTATTTATGGTTAATACTTGTGATTATCCTCTCATATTTATTATCTAACATTTGATTAGTTGGATATGGATTCAAGAAACTCTTGTACTTGCTTGGAATTGATGAAAATGGATTACAATCCCTTATGAAGAGCTAGTATTGTTTCTTGTTGAATTGCAAACATGTGTAAGACTATGTAATCCCTTAAAAAAAACTTCAAAAGGATAAAAATATTAAATTATCACATATTTGTCTATATTATTATAATTATCATACATCTCATTTAAAAAAAAAATACAATCACCATAAATAATTTCGGATTTACTAGTAGGATTATAAAACTTGTATGTTTTACTTTAATCACTATATCCTATAAAATTGTGATCAATTTTATTAGGATTAAGATTTGGATAAAAATAAAAATAATTTATTTCACCCTTACCTTGACTTATGGTAATTTTCATGTTGTCTTTTCCTTCAACTTATATGGACTTCCCATCTCCCAATTGCACTTGGATTTTGAAGGAATCATCTAACTTGGTGAAACCATATTTGTGAGTTGTCATGTGATTTGAGAAACTTGAATCAAAAGATATAAAATTATTTTCATCCTCTATTCCCACAATAAATATGATAAAATAATTTTATTTCTATTGAAATTTACTTTGTTATATTGAAATTCATTCTTTTCACTCTATTGATGAACTTAATTCTTAATTGCAAGTATCTTACAATCTTTTATGAAGTGTCCTAGTTTTCTGCAATAATGACAATTAAGGTTTATTTTGATTTTACCTATGAATTTAGATTCAATTTTTTATTTTCAATTTGATTCTTTTTAAATCCATTTATTCTATTTATTTTTTTAGTATTTGAAACTCTTGCCTTGGTTTTAAGTGCATGTTCTAGATCTCTTGCATATAGTCTCATATTACTTCATGGGATAAGAGAGAACCCAATAACTCATCAATACTTATAGTATTAATGTATTTACACTTATCAAGAGTGATCTTATTATTTATCTAATTTTTATTCAAATATATTAAAATTTTGCTTACTATGACCCTATTTTCTATGGTTTCTCTATAAACCCTCATTTTATGCACTAAGTCATTTATCCTTATGCAATATTCTTGAAATCCTTCATTACTAGACTTTTTCAAAATTTAAAAATTCATTTTAAGAGTTTGGATTTTTTATTATATTACCTTAATATATCCTTTATATTAAGTTTATAATTTATTACATGCCTCAAGGGCATCTTTGCATCCAATAATTTTTGGATATATGCTTGGGTTTATGGGGCTATGAAGATAGAAGAAATCTTATGTATTAGCCTTTTATTCATCATTTTTTGTTCTCTTTTGATATTGTGATAAAGTATTAAAATATTCATATGGTGTGTATTCATGGATAAAATTCTTCCAAACTCTCTTTCAAACAATTATCCTCTTCAACTAATCTCTCCAACATTCAAAGTTGTCACCTTTGAAAATGAGAATATTCATAGAAATAGAATTACAAAAGCCATGGTTCTCTTAATAATAGCATAAAAATCTTATGAAGATTTCTTAAATGAGGCATTGATACCAAAAAAATGTTTGAATTATAGGGAGGAGTACAAATTAGCTTTGAATTAATCTGAAAATGAAGCTAGTGATCATTCAATCTGACCCAAAATTACTATTTGTTAATCTAGAATTGTTGTAAGTGTGATTGATGAAAAAATATGTACTAAATAGATTTAAATTAATATTATAAAGATTTTTGGTTTCCATTTTTGAATACTTATTAATAAAATAAAAAAATAACAACAAGCAAAAACAATTTATAAAAGGAATTAAGGTGCCACACTTTTGCATTATCTTTTATTAACAAAATGGGCTAAATAAAGCCAATTAAAAATAACTTGCATAACAAATCATGACAATATAAATTTAAAAATATAACTAATAAATTTAAAAATATAAATAAAAAATATATAAGTTAAATAAAAATAGACTCAAGATAATAATTTTAACTCATTGATAAGATATAATCATCATACAAAATGCCTCTCCATTAGATAAGTGAAACATACACTCTAACTTGCATAATAGATAAGCTAGTCACCCCAAAACCTCTATAAATAGAAGATTGAATAAAAATAATATTAATTTATTTTAACTTAGCTTTATAAATTTCATCATATATATTGGGTATGAATGGATAATTATTTAAGCTTAGTTAAGTATACATTTAGTTAACTAGACTCTAACTAACACTTCTAGCTATTTTTTAGGAAGTTCCAAAAAATTGTTTAAATTTGAAAAAATAATTAATATAGGACATAAATAATTTAAATAAACCTCCTAAACTAATAAAATACAAATAAAATTAATTCTAATATCAACAATCAAGTTCTGACATTAGCATCATACTCAACATTGTGTAAATAATGAATTCCAAGATGGAAAATTCTTTGGTTGATAAGTTCATGCGAAATAGACCCAATACAGATGTTTTTAGAGAATGTAAAAATTGGAAGTGGAAACCAAAATTCCATATTGATATTATTTCTCTATTTAAGTTATTATTCCTAATAACCTTCTCAAATTTAGAAGACTTCACTAAGACAATGCTAGATGGATGGTGGTTTCTAGAGAAAGTAAAACCTTTTCTTAAAAAATGGAAACTTTGGATCAATACACATAGTGAGTCATTTAAATAATTTACTTATTTTGGTCAATATCATAGGCTTACCTATAGAATTTTGGGAAGAATAAGTTTTCATAGGGATAGCTAAAGTTATTGGATAGGTAATAGCTCTTGACATAATAACCAAGTCAAGCAAGATATTGGTTTACACTAGATTTTGTGTCAACGTTCCATTTGAGAAAGCTGTCCCAACATAGATAATGTTGAATTATAAATATAAAGAATGGAAGCTATATGTTTAATATGAAATATTGATGGATTTATTTTCTAAGTGAAGAAAATTACGACATAAATCTAAATTATGCCTTGATAAAAAGACATCCAAACAATATAACTAAAATAAATATGGAGGAAAAGGATCTAGATAATCTAAATGGGGTAGAAACAAATCATAGACAAGAGATAAATGAGGAGATACGGGATTAAGGAAAGGGTGAGACATCATGGAATCCATTAGTTGAGATATTACATGCAGGTAAGAAATAAGATTCTAAAGAATAATAAGGAGAAAGACAAAAATTTCAAGGATCCCTTTTTAAAGAAATAAAATGGGGAAATAAGGAATAAAAGAAGGGGAAATAATATCAAAGGAAGGAAAGGAAGATGAATGTACAGAGTTGGATGAATTATTCCCATACTCATTAACTCATCCAAAAAACCTAGAATCTAATCTCCTAATTTAGAGCAAATATTAAATTTATAGATTACAATAATTGAAAAAAATAAAATAGATGTGGGCGTTGATAAAAAAAGTAGTAAGAACTGATGCATAGGAAACCCAACTCAAGGGAACATCTAAGGAAGTGGTGAATGGAACCTAGTTAACCCTATAGGTTAGTGGGTTTATTTCTAAACATAAAAAATGAAAATTATCTCTTGTTATGTAAGAGGGTTCAATAACCCAAACAAGCATTGTATAACCAAAATTATTAGTAAAGGATAGGGTTTATAGGAAAACTAACTATTTTAGAGTAATTTCTACAAGTGTTTCTAGGGATTTGTCTATGTTTTGGAACCCTCGGGTGGTTGTTGGGAAATCCTACTAAAAAATAATGACCACCTTGAAATTTTGTTTACCAATAAATATGACAAGAAGGAATGGATTCTCTATAATATCTATGCTCCCAACTCAAGGACTAGAAGAAGAAATATGTTGATGTAACAAAAAAATCAGGAACACTTGTAGAGATTGGAATTGGATGGTTGTTAGGGACTTAAATACTCCATTTTCTCCCTTAGAGAATATGGGATGATCTCAATAATTTTTTGGTAGCATGGGGGATTGGCTAAATTCATTTTATATAATGTTTTAGTTGACATAGATCTCAATGGTTCTAGGTTTACATGGCAAAATAAAATATTGGAAGAAATTTAATCCAAGTTATATTGGATATATTTATATTAATAATAGATTTCTCTTCAACCTAAATTTTAACCTTTATGTTCTTCCAGGAATTGGTTTAAATCATAATCTAATATCTCTCTACTTGTAAATGGACAATAAAAAGGGGAATCAACCTTTCAGGTTCAAATTAATGAGGCTTCAATGTTTGACTCTTAAATAAAATATTAAGGAATAGTGGAAGGATAGTTTCAAGGCTTAGAGATGTTCAAAATAACTAATAAACTGAAGTATGTAAAGAACAAGTTGAAGAATTGGAATCAATATACCTTTGATAATATATTGATGATAATATGTTGATTCTTGAAGAAGAATTTCAAGATAAATGCTTAGATAAAAACCTTCTCTTGAAAGAAAAATATTTAATTATTAATTACCATAATCTTAAAGCTAAGGAGGAAAATTTTTGGAGGCATAAATCTAGGAGTCTATGACTAAACAAGGGAGATATAAATTCCAAATTTTCCCATATTTAAACTATCAAGCATAGTAATACAAACATAATTAAGGAGGTAGTAAAGGAAGACAAATTAGTTTGTTTAGAGTTGAAAGAAATAAATGATGAAACTATATCTTTCTTCAAAAATATTTTATCATAAATAACGTATTTTGACCCAAAAAAGGAAAAAGTTTTTATAAAATTGTTTCTTAATATCCTAGAACGGGCAATAATACAAAACTTATAATACCTCCATCTATGAAAGAAGTCAAGTTTTTTGTTTTTGCTATGGAAGGGATAAAGCCCTTAGGATAGATGGTTTTCCTCTAGTCTTCTTTTAGCAATTTTATAATATTATTCAAATGGATGTGGTGGTAGTAATGACTAATTTTTTCAAATCAAATAATATTCTTAAATAAATCAATAATACTTTTTTGGTTCTCAATCCTAAGAAGGTGGGGGTAAGAGCATTAAAGGAATTCAGACCCATTAGCTTATGTAAATCTATCTACAAAATTTTATCTAACACCGTGGCTTTGAGAATCCAAGTCATCTCGACCAAAATTATCTCCATTCATTAAGGAACATTTGTTTTTGTGAGGTAGATTACAAACAACATAATTATGGTTCATGAAACTTTACATTCTATTGATAAATCTACAAAGTTTGGTGTGTTTTTAAAGATAGACATTAACAAGGCTTATAATAGGGTCTCATGGATGTTCTTGGAGAGCATTTTGGAAAGGTTGGACTTCCATTATAAATTTAAAGAGATTATGATTTCTTGCATTACCACTCTTAGATTCTTAGTTATGATCATTGGATCCCTAATGGATTTTTTCCTGATAGAAAGAGGGAAAAGGCAAGGGTATCCCATATCTTGAACCTATTTATCATCTTGGCTAAAACATTTAGAATAAGTCTTAAGAAAGCTAAGGTCAATAGATGTTTTAAGGGATCCACATATCCCTTAACATGGATTATATTACCCAACATTAGTTTGTGGATGATATTTTTTCTTAGAGGAGGCCTCGATTCAAGAAGCAAAGATCATCAAAAATACTCTCAAGGATTATATACAAGTTTTAGGCTAATTTAATAACTTGAATAAAATATCCATTTTTCATCAATGCCTTAGAGGTAAGATAATTAAGGATATATAACATCATAGAATTTCAAATAAACTATCTTCCCTCTACTTATCTTGGTATGCCACCTTTCAAAGGAATATTGGATACTAATAGATGGATCACTCTTTTGGATAGGTTCCAATATAAAGGGTATGTTGAAAGGGAAAAATCATCATCCAAGTAGGTGAACTCCTAATTATTTAGATCTCTCTTGAAATATTACCCATTTATATGATGTCTCTTTTTAAAGTGCCTTATAAAGTAGTGGAAAGGATTGAGCAAATTTAGAAGATATTCATTTGTCGTGAGATTGAAGAGAAAAATATAATTCCTCTCATGGTTTGGGATAGAATTTATTTACCTAAAATTCATGGGGAGCTTGGTCTAAGGAAAATTAAATGGATGAATAAATCTCTCTTAGCTGAAACAAGCTAGAATCTATTGATTGAAAATTCTTTGTGGATTGATACTATAAAGGCTAAATATTTAGAAAGCAAGGATGCTAAAACCATTTATTGACTTTATATTTCCCCCTAAATGGATCTTCTTTTGGGAATGTTCTTCTGAGGAACAAGAAGATCTTGAGTAAGGGTTGTAGGTGGAATATTGGAAATGACAACAAAGCATCATTTTAGCATGATGTCTAGATCTATGGATTGCCCTTAAGCTTTATGACTCCTTGATATTATTTGTACCCTTTTTATAAGAGATCCATGGGGGAGAGGGTTATGGATTATTAGGAATTTAATGAAATAAAAATAACCTAGAAATTTATATCTATGGAAATAATTTATCCTGAGGTTATTGAACACCTTTGATGCCTTAACTAGATGATGATTATTTTTCACATTAGTTAGTTCCGAAAAGATGATGAACTAATTTGGTCAGCATGAGATGATGGTAGTTAATCAGTTAAATATGGGTACATTATTGACCTTGAGCTCAATGATGATGGTTTTCCATGGAGATCACTTTGTGACAAGGACATCATTCCAAAATTAAATCTTTTCTATTGTCTAGTGGCTTAAAATAAGATACTCAGAGTCAATAACCTTATGAGAATTTGAGTTAATTAAACGCTTATGTATAGAATATTTATTTTCTTATAGGAAAATGGATATCATTATGATATTTTTAATACTCCTTAGGTTAGACCAAATTCTATGTTGGGCCTCATTATCTAATGAAAAACCCATTTATTCTTTGCCACCCTCAAGAAAATTTGGAAGTTGGCCCTGTCCCACCTCTTACGAGGATTATGGAAAGAAAGGGACTTCATCATTTTCCAAAATAAGGAAAGGAACTTAGCTAAATTAGGGATGTTAATCATTGATACAATCAAGGAGAATTTTTAGGTCTTCAAAAAGAGCAATAAAAATAACCTCACAAAAATAGAAGAGAGGATAATTCAAAATTGGAAGTTAAATATGTCTACTAAAGTAGATGAGTACATGGAGAAGATAGATAAAAAAACTTTTCAAATAGATAAAACCATCATGTTCATGGTTTAAATTTAATTTTTATGGAGTTTCAAAATGGAATCCAAGTAAAATGATAGGAGGATGGGTTATCATAAATAATAATGGTGTCTTTGTAGTAGTATATGTGAGACCCTTTGGAGTTAAAACATATCATGTAGAAAAATTAAGGGTAGCATTATAGGCTATATAGTTAGCCAATGATTTAAACTCAAAATCTCTTTTTATTGAAGGTGTATTTTTAAACATTATTAACTACCTCAAATAAAAAACCACTCCAAGTTGGACCATTAATAACATGGTTAGGGGTGATCATAACCTCATGTAGATCTTTGAAAAGTTAAAAATCACACACACATATGGAGAATGTAATAGTTATGTAGATTTTTTGGCCAAAAAAGGACTATTAAGTTTGAACTTCATTAAAGGGACTAATGTTACAAATTTTCCACATATTTTAATTAATATCTTAAATTTGGAAGCTAATTATTTATATAGTTATTATTGTTTATAAATTATCAAATCCCAGACCTTGAGTCCCTATAATTCACACAATAGGATCATTTATGAGGCAATCAATATTTGTCCAATTAGAGAAAACATGACTTGTGTCTCCTAAAATGTCTAGTAGTGGACAATAATGGAAAATGTTATTATCCCCTATGGGATGTTCCTGTCTTTAGCCTTCTAATGGTCATTTTTTCATATTTTAACAATCCCTTACATTATGATCCATGTTTTTATTTTATTTTTTAATTTAAAAGTGCACTTTTATTAATTTAAAAATAACGTATGGTACAACATGATACCATGTTCACATCTACTTAGTGTTTCCTTATTGTTTGTGTTATTTCATTTTTTGATTGAAGTGCACTTGAGTTAATTTAACTATGGCTATCGGTAAGGTTGCGACCTTTTTTTTCTTTGGTTTCTCCTAAGGATCTCTTAGCTCAGTTTCACATCTAGGGTATTTTTATGATTTTTAGTGTGTGTTATTCCATTTTAGAATGTTATAAAGGCACACTAAAGTCACTTATTCTACCACTTAGAAACTTCAATAAAAAGACACACTTACACTACTACACATTGAGCAAAAATTTCCTATTTTTCCCAATTCTAATGCTAAGAATTTGAAGTAGTCCTCAACCAAGTCTAAATCCTATAAGCCAAAATAAATAATGAACAATTATTTCAGCTATCTCTATATGAATTCATATAGTCAAAGGAACACATTTGTACAAATCACTTTAAGTGGAAGATCTACATGGGCTTGAATTCCCTCTTCAGAGTATTGGATACATTGGTAGTGTCATCATCAGAAGGGGTGATTTTAGTTAGATAAACCCATTACACTCCCTCTTTTTTATATTTTCAAATTTTCAATCATTGTAAGTCCTATTAGGGTTTAAACTTTGGATAATCATTTTTAATTCTTCCACACACATCTAAAGGTCAAATCTTCATTTACATACCTAATTTAAGTTGTCGTAAATGATCCTGACCTAAGTTACTACTTTTTATCTAAAGATAAGAGAAAAAAATTGAGACAATAGTGATGTTTGATCCTATCCCAATTTAGAGGATCATGTCCTTCACCAGTTTCAATTCTAGATTTTGGGTACTTACATATACAATTCATGTTTGTTAGTTTCAACCTTCTGTTAGCTTCACATTGTCATATCTCAAATAAAAACAACTAAGTTTGTAATTTTAATCGTATTTATCTTCCTTTATTTTTATTATACTTTGTTGAATTAGGCTATTTACTTTTATTCTACTTTCTAAAAAATTATTTACAACATTTTGTCATATTCTATTCAATTTATTTGAATTAAGGTTAACTAAACATTTAATTTAAATTATGGTAAAACACTATGTACCATGGAAGGTGCAACACATAGCTTTTGTAACCAAGGGAATTATAATATCATGCCAAAGACACTATTATATTTTAGAAATGGAAAAAGAGTGGATAATATAACAGGACCCACATGAAGAGGTAACACAATGTATCCTAAATTAGTTTTTTGTTTCCCTTTAAAAGTCTTGACACTTTTAAAAGTTTCTTGTTTATCATATTATGTGTAATCCAATGATTGGATTAATGTTGTTTTACATGTATTATAACTTGATTAATTATTAACTAATACACTATGAATGAATGATTTTTTGATTGATGTATGCTCATATACATAAGGCATGAAAAGAATCATCACCCACTATCTCACTATAATCAAAGGTGATCATAGGATGTGGTTGTGAGGTTTGAACAATTGTACCAATAATTTTATCTAATGCATGATCACATGACTCATGAGGTGGGTATGCATTAAATGTATCATGCATTGGTAAATTATTATTTTTTGGCTCATGATTTGGGAATGGCTCAGTGAGAATATTCAATTTAGCATTTTCATTTAGTTGAGGATTAGTTTCCTCTATAGGATTACCTATCTCAATGAAATTGTTATTGACAAGATATTGAATATGGTGCTTGATCTTGAAACATATATTAGTAGAGTGACCATTACATCTATGGTTATAATAATATGCATTGTTATCAATAATGGAGGTAATTTAATGAGATTTCACTCAAGTAGATTTTGTAACGATTTATGAGGTGGTTGTGTTAATCTATAAAATTGCATTCTTGGTTGATCTGATAAAACTAGCTTGTTAAAAGGTGAGATATAAAATTAACCATGATCTTTACATCAGTTTTAACATCTATTGGCTTAGTTTTTTAAGAAGGATTGCTTTGAAATTTTTTTATGTAATTTGAAGTATATGCATATGCATATTTGAGATTATTCAAAACAATAAGTTTGACTTATCTTTCTCTTATTGTATGACAAATTTCTTTAAATGATCTGAATTTATTGAAATTAATTGACTCATGAAAAGGTGCCAGTAAATTTTTTTTGAAAATATATTGTAATTCATTATCTACCAAGGTATTAGTCATTTTGGAAAGCATGGTCTTGTAAAAAATTACATAATCATTGTTAGGCTCATTAGTTCCCTGTTTAAGCTTAGCAATTTGCACAGAAGAAGGCTATTTATCAATGTTGATAATAAAATTCTTGATAAATTGATATGCTAGTGGATTGAATACTTTAATTGATTAGATAGTTAAATTATAAAACCAACACAAGACAATATTTTAGGCTTATTATAAAAAAACCAAGTTAACAACTTGTCATTGTGTCATATCCTAGAGATGCTAAGATTAAAACCTTACTCAGAATGGGATAAACTAGATGGTTGTATGTATAATTGATGTCATTAACCTATAATTTGTCAAGTCATCACAATATTAGACCTTGACTTAGAAAAAATAAGAATCATTGAAGTAATGCTTAATAGTGGATTGGCTTGCAATGTATTTCTTATGCCTATTTCTCACCACAAGGTGCCAGTAAGATGATTTGTTTGTATTTTGATTGAGTGGCATGATACCACAAATATTATCATAACTCTTTTTTTGTGCATGGTGGAACATTTTTTGGAGGGCATAAAAGATAAGGTGTGATAATTCCATATTTATAACTTGTTTAAAATTTTAAATAAGTTATTAAAACTCTTTTCATAGAGTATAGTGCATTAAGGTCTAAGATTATAAAGTAATTTGGGTACTATTCATTCCATAAAATTTGAATTGGAATGTGTTTATTAATTTAAAAATATTTTATGTTTAAATTAAATTATTATTTTATGGATTAGTTCATCCAATCCCTAAATATGTAATTAAAATTAATTTAGTGCATTTTGAACCTCAACTAGTGAGCAGGGAGCTTGGAAAGCTATAAGGAAAAAACAAGAAATTTAATAATATTTAAGTGTTCCTTGCACTCTTTAGCTGGAATAATATTGATTGCTTTTGATGGAAATAACCATCATTTGAATTTCACCAATTATGCTCATTGATAACTATTAGAACACCTTGTGGTTTGGTCTCTAAGTCATTGTTGAGCTTGTGATGCATTTGATATTTTTAATGCTTATTACAATTTGTATTTATTTTTTAGTAAGCATCATTGGCATATAGTCAATTATGCTCACTATTTATTTATTTAAGTTCATGTCATTTATGTTTTCAACCTAAAATTTATTTGAAATTGAGACCATGATCCTTGATGAGTTTATCTTTAACAAGGTTTATTTTGTACTTGGCTTGACCTTGATATGCATGCAAACTATTTAACCCTAATTTTGATGTGTATCCTCTTGGGTACATAGGATTAAGAATATATAAATGATAGAGCACAAGGGTGAATATCATATCTACAACATGTCAATTAAATGCTAAACTTAAATGTACCATATACTAAATTTATTAAATTGAGATAAGCTATTAATGGAAAGTATAGCTATACTAGATATAAACGTGACAAATAAGGTGCTTAGATAGTTATGATGCTAATACATATCTAGATATAGAATATGTTGAAATAAAGTGGGAAAAAGGTTCTAGAACAATCATCAAATTCTAGATCTAGTGCTTCTAGCTACCTAGATAGTTACGTTAGCCCTAGATGGTTACATCGATATTACTAAGTATAATTCTAGTGTCATGTATAGAATATATATGAAATAAGATGCAACCACCTAAATTATTCTAGGTTTGGATTCACCTTCACTCTGGAGCATTCAAATCTTGGTCATGGACTATTGCTCCTTGTGAAATGGCATAACCCTAGCTTTAAATCTTTAATGTGATCTTAGAGAAAAATGGGTTAATGGGCACACAATGTTGAGCTAACCCAAAATGATCCCATTATCAAAGGGTGATTATTAAATAGCTAATACTCTAGAAGAGGGCCTCAAACTCATGTAATTATTACATGTGTGTTGGATTGTGTGTGAATCATGTAATGTCTGTATATAAATTACAAAAGTAACATAGTTTGTAACTTAGAAAATAAGACCTTATGGATATTATTTTAGTAATTCAAACCTATAGATGTGTTTTACCAATTAATGGTATAAAAATAGGGAAGTTTTTTATCAATTGAATGCTTGATATAATGTTTTTGATAAGTGCCTTGGTCTCTTTGGTTTGATTGCTAGGTGAGGAGTGAATGAGGGTTAAAATTGTATTTATACCAATCCTATCAGGAGATAACTCACTTTAAATCACTTAGGCCAACCATTTTAGTATGTTTCATTTGAAAATTAGATGAATTTAGGGTACTGGACACTTACATCAGGGCAGGATAGTAATGTCAATGTTATTATATATCTTAGACGTTAGTGTCTAGGGAGTAGAAAAATAGGTATATGCTCAAAACTTGTAGAGGTGTAAGATAATTCAGTTTTAAGTATTATGGGAAAGATATGATGTCTATTTCATCAATATAAGACTAGTCAAACTAAGATATAGGCCAAGGGGAATAATATAGAGTAGATGCAAAGTTTGCAGAAGTAATGCATGTGTATAATCAAGAAGAACAACCAAGGTTTGAGTTTTTTAAGCTTACAAGATTGAGATGATACATAATCACAAAGTATCATCTACATGCTCCCCTTTTAATCTAGTAATGAAATTGTTAGTTTAAATAAAAGGAATAAGTACCTAGGTGTGTATGCACACCTTATGTTTCCTTGAGTTGAATTTGAGTTCTTTGTTGGTGACTGACCTACAACCAAGAGCATGTTATAGTGTTAAATCAATACATATAATTTGGGTTAAAAGTACGTCAAATAGATTTAACTTTAAAGAGCAAGGTTTAGGAGTACACCTATGTATTAATATAACTGCTTTGCCTATTATCAAGTTGTTTTTCAAAAGATGTATCACTATAAGGATGTGAAACTGAGATTAGGATAAATATTGATTAGTCTTTAAATTGAATATATCTAAGGAGAGAGAGAGAGAGAGAGAGAGAGAGAGAGAGAGAGAGAGAGAGAGAGAGAGATTTTAAGTCACATGCCCCCAACTTTGGATTAAAAGTGATGCCACCTAGAAGTTGAGATTAGTTCAAATGTGCAACATAATAATACTTATAGCTTGGTGAGGTCATTTAATACAATCAGATCCAACCTAAATCTTGAAAATCTTGAGTGATTTGATCAACTAATGTAGTAGGTTGGTTTGATAAAGTCTTTAAAATTTTATGGGGTATCAATATATGTAATGGTTTTGGAATCTAAAACTGGTCTAAATTTTGTAATATTAAGCACATGTTGCATAGAATATACACCTTAGACATGTATTGTGTTGAAAATATGTATAATAATGGTACCAACATATATCATTCTACCATAAATGTGAATTTGAATCATATAATTGTGTGCTTTGGCCAATCAGGTTAACTATATAAGTGTGGAGGATGTGATTCCAAAGCATGCCCCCACTATATATGGAGAAATCTAAAAACTAGTGTAAGTACCAATGTGGAGGGCGTGTTTCCAAAACATGCCTACACTATAAACTAGAGATGGTGAATATCGAATAGGTGTGGATAACATGCTTCCAAAGCATGCTTCTACTAAATCTATGAACTGATATAAGTGCTCAATGATGAATAAATATGGAGAACATGATTTTAAAGCATAGCCCCATTGAATCTAAAAACTATGAATGTGTGGAAGACATGTACATATGACATGTCCCCATTAAACCTACAAACTGATATAAGTACAAAATATTGAATGAGTGTGGAGAAACATGATTCCAAATCATATCCCCACTAAACCTAATAAATTTGTCAAGTGTAGAGAACATGATTCCTAAGCATGCCTCCACTAATACACTCTTGCTTTGAGGTGATGTAAAAATATGAACTAGGATTTACCTCACCTCAAAAGGGTAAGACAACTATAAAATATATGAATGTAACCATGTAGTATATAGAAGAAACATGTCTAGATAAATACATAATTAAAGCACATAGAACCAATATGATCACATGTAGGCTTAAGATGCATGATAAATATCATGGCAATGTCTATATAGTAATAGTACAAGCTCAAAATAAAATAAGCACAAACATAAGAGCACTCAAAAGCAAGTCAAAAGGCAATGGTCCAAGGAGTCTTCAAACACAGGGCATGTTTAAATGCCATAAAATCAAATGCACGTGACTTAGTCAAATGTCCATAAAGAAATGAATGACATATACAAATTTACATACCACAAGCAATGATATATTCAAATGTCTAAAAAGGCAAACATAGGCATAGGGGGTGCATACAATGAAGCATATTCAAATACATGAATAATCAAGATAATAACAAGGCAAAAAACTCAAAGAAGTGTATAAAGGAAAAGCATAAGTAACTAACATAAACATATCATAGTGGCCCATGGATCCAAAGTGTCAAAAAAGTATGTCATGTGTATAGAATATGAAGTACCCTATGTAAGATATAATCATGGATAATAATCATGTGTAAATACATATGTAAGATCAAACATGATAGTTTAGCATGATCATCTAATCATATAACTTAGACACACACACACACACACACATTAAGATCGAAGAAGTGGATAACCGCAATGTCCATATGACATGAGTAGAGGGAAAGCCAAAGATCTAAAATATGACTGTATCATGTATCTGTGTATGCTTGTATCACACTCAATGTATAAGTGTGACATATATGTGTATGTAAGAGTACCTAAGTATGTGGTCCATTAATATGTTAGTAACACATGGATTCCAAGGAGCCAATATAATATGTAAGTACTAAATTTGTTTTTGGAATTTTTTGAATGTTTTGATTTATTTTTGGTATTTTTGTAAGATTTTAAATATCTCATGTAACATATTTATTCAATTTCATAGTATCCATTGGACATTTTAAAGGTTTTCCTTCAAGTGTAACAAGGTAGTATACACCTTTTCCCTATTTTTTTATAACTATGAATGGTCCCAACCATTTTGATTTGAATTTTCATTTCTTTTCTTTTTCTACATTGGTGTTCTTTTGATTTTCTTTTAGTAACAAGTCACCCACATCAAAGTCATGTATCCAAACCTTTTTATTATATGCTCATTTAATAGGATCTTGTTAGATGTAGAGGTTATTGGTAGCCTATGTATGTTTGGTACTTAATTTTTTTAATTAATGCAATCTCTTTTCATTATATTTGATGATGTATTTGAGAGAAACATGTAAAGATTGTAATTTGAGCTCAATCTTTAAAACTACCTCTATACAATATACTAAAGAATAAGGTGTAGCCTTGGTGGGTGTGTGAACATTGGTGCAGTATACCATACAACATACACCATCTAATAGTGATAATCAATACCATAACATTAAAATATCTTACCAAGTATCTTGACAATGGTTTTGTTTATTGCCTTTGTTTTTCCATTATATTGTGGGTAATAAGGTGTAGAAAAGGTATGTTTAGTTTTATATTTAATGCAAATAATTTGACCATTTTGATTCTAAAGGATGATAAATCTGGAAATAATTTTTCTCATAAAAAATTGGCATATGTCATCCCATGTGGTAAACTCAAGGGGAATGGATTCCACCCATTTTGTAAAATATTTTGTAGATATAATGATGAATTCATGTCCACTAGTGGATATTGAACTAATTTTGATAATCAAATCAAATCCCCATAAGGAAAAGGGACATGGTGAAACAATCATTTGTAGCTCATGTGATGGTGCATGATTCAAATTGCTATTTTTTTAGCATTATAAACATAATTTTGCATGTTCATTCTTGTTCCATGGTATGCTAATAATAACCATGGAGTAATAGTTTTTGGGACAAGGCCCATCCACTAAAATGAGCTCCAAATTCATTATCATGCATTTTTAAGAGTGTAGTGTGGGCTTCATCTTTGTTTAAGCATCACAATAACTGCCCATCAAAACTTCATTTGAATAAATCATTCCAATAATGACATAAAAAAGTGATTCATGTTGTAATTTTTGTTTATCATTTCACATAAAGTGGTATGGTATATAAGTTCAATAGAGGAAATTACAAATGTCAGTGTACCATTCTATGTTTGATTACTGTGAGTAATAACAAGAATGGCTAAGGCATCCATTTATTCTGAAGAAATGGAATGATCCCATAACTATCATATGGTAAAGTAGATATGATCATCATTAATGTTAAAAGTCATCAAGGATACTGCACTAGCCATGGAATCTGTATAGGGGTTATCTTTGTGGGGAATACTATTAATAGTAAATGTATCAAATGTATTTGTGAGTTTATCTACCATTTCTTTGTATGGGAGAAAATGGTCTTTTTTAGTTTGGTAATGATTTATAACCTAGTTAAAAATTAATTAAGAATCACCAAAAACATATATGTCCCATGTATGATTTTTTTTAAGCATAGCCACTGAGAGGGGGGTGAATCATTTACAAACTTTTCTTTCAATTCCTCTTATCATTCATTAAAACATTCAAACTACTCTAGAGATATAGCAATGCATAATTAGCCATTCATATGAGCTTGAAGCAAGAACATAACACATGAACACAAGAGCTATGTGGTAAACCCTCAAGGTGGATAAAACCAACTAAAACACCATTTTTAATATTGTCTTATAAGCAATGGATCAATATTTAATGAGGTACCAACCCTACAAAGAGCACTAACCCCTCACTAATCAAGCACCAACTCAACTAGTCCTTTTGAAAGATCAAATTTTTAAGGATGATCCAAACCCCTAAGTGACTTGGCACCAACCCAAACACTTCAAGGACACTTATTCAATCTCAAACCTGTAAGGTATCTCCCACTCCCTCTTGACTAAGCACCAACTTAGCCAATATCAACTTGATCACCTCAAAATACCTTATTACTCAACCAACAAATGGTGAGCTCTTCCTCAGATCTATATCTAGTATATCCATTATCATACATTAGGAACACATATATGATTCCAATTTTATGGTCTCTCAAAATATAATCAACTAATTCATCTTTTCTTAACCTTCTTTCTCTTTCAAATAGCCTTATAGGCTTACTCAATATGCCTCTTATTAGGATCATTAGGTCAACTGGCCTTGGCAATCACACTCATACCTCATGTTAGATGTTAATTTATGATACTATACTTACCTATTAAGGTATAAAATACCTATTTATACTCCTAAAGGTGCTCTTTTACTCACTTATATTCTCAACTCCTTTGCAAGCCCAAATAGGCATATTATGCCTTATACTTATACTTGACTCTTGATCTCACCCACCTAGGTTAGCCACAAACCTTTCCAGACTTGGAATATCATTTTAATTGTAAAATAACAAACATGAGATATATATATCAATATCTGAACCTTACTCCTTCAATGTCACATCTTCTCTAGACAGGTTATCTTGTGAACAACATTTTCAATATTTTCAATGAATTTAAAATCATATAAAAAATATTTAAATTATTTATATTTATTTAAAAATAACTTAAATCAATTTTATCCATTACTAATCCACTAAAACTGATTCGTAAACACATTCTCACTCTAACTAGTTTTTCTCACTGGTTTCACCATTAGCCCAGTTTAGCGATAGGTTGACATGAGTGACCAAAATATTTGACACAGATGATATAAAATGAAAAAAGAACACCATTAACATAAATAATTATTCTATATCTTCTCGATTCATCCATTTACATACTTGGTCTAATGTAAGTTTTTTCTTTTATATCAACTTCTTCAGAAACAAACATTTTCATGTAGGTTCCACTCACTATCCTGACAATCCACTACCAAATTAAGATTTATGAGGGAGTCCTATACCAAAAAAAATCTTTAAAATATCCTTACCAATCCATTCTGGGCCATTTGCAACAAAATTTTCCTTATCAGGTCATTAAGAGGGTTTAAGGAGGGTTTTAAACCTATTCTAGTGTTAATGATTGTTCATAAAATATTGCCCCTCAAATACCAAAATAATTCCTTAATATAATATATATGACCCTTTCCCATCTCTCCTCAAATGCTTATGACACCATGCATATTATACATGTGTCAACAAACATCAAAATTTCTTTCTCTGGTTCTCATCTCTTCATTTGGCATACACATGAGACCTTTAATTTCATTCTATTGTTTTCTCCTTTAAATCAGAACCTAAAACTTCATGATAACTATTGAAACAACATATTAATCCTCTATAAAAACTAAAATTATCTTTATTACCTTGGAAACTAACATTGACCCCTCATTAGTCCACACTAGGTCTCTTTACACACTATACCTAGAACTACATGTCATGCTTAGACCTTGAACACACCTTAAATTCCTATTTTACTACTCAAAATACCTCATTAACATGTCATATTACCTAATACAATTCTCACATAATCTCACAATCCTCTAAACTTAATCATGATGCCTCATCATGCCCCTTAGGTTCTTAAGATAAGGTCTATGAGAAAACCACTAATGAAAAACATACCCCTTTAATTCACTCTGAGATTCATGTGACTAACTAAAAAACTTACTCACATGATCTAACACTTAATTACACTCCTTAAATCTCAAAAACATCTATATCACCATCATCATGCCTTTACAATCCATATTCATGCTCAAGGACTAGTCCATCTCACAACCCTATTATGCATCCCTTTACCAAGACAAGACTAGGTTTCATAAAGCACCATGTATCTTCAAAAGATAACTTTTGGGACATCAATGACACTCAATTTTCCATTTAAATAAATTACAACCTTAATGCCACAAACACACCAATAGGAACATACCTCAATAATCTCCCCTTTGTCATTGATGGAAAACACTCTAGTAAAGTATATCAATGTCATCTCTCCAAGATGGAATTTCTCTCAATCAAGTATTTCTCTCCTTTTTAAATTAATTAAAAAGGGTCATATAAATTCTCAAAAAGTAATCCACACATAGTCCACTGATCCTTAAACCTGACCACTCATAGAACAAGCAAGCTCCCGCTTTGTCCATACATACTTCTCTTCAAGATTCTCAATAAAATTGAGTTAGCTCCCCCTAACTCCATGATCTACCTATATTAAGTCATTTGAAACTAGAAACCAACTATTTATAATAAATACATAACTCATAATAATACCATACTTTAAATGAAGATAACTTTACCCATACATGGGCTGCCAATGATGATGAATACTTTTTATGCAACAATTGTCCTTCTAAGGCCCACATGTCCTTATCTAAAGGTCATCAAACCTTATCATATGAATCTAATAATAATTATTTACTTTTGAAGAAAACACAAGATCCTATTAAGTTTCCAATCCATCTCTAACTATGCTCATAAGGGCTCATAGGTCTTGACACTACTTAATAGTTCTTTAGAGCAATTTAGGATAAACCTCCAACTAAACACAAAGAACTACCTTTCAATTATATGATGAGAAATAACACACTCAATACAACTTGTCTCACTCTTAGAATCAAATTCAAACCATGGATTATATGATCAACACTATCTCTCTTCAAAAGGTATTGGTCTTATAGATCAATCTTCAACTCTCACACCACCTTGCACCCAAACAATCATTGAAAATATGATAACTGATGTAGGAAACATTTCACTCATTCCATCTAGTTTTCAATGAGATTTATAGGCCATAACATAGTCATTTATCTTGTGAACACACACCTTAGGGTTCATAGTTACATAAATACTAGAAACCCTCATACCTCTATCTTTTGAGTCTTGAGCATATTCTTCATTACTGAGATCAATCTGACCATACACAAAGCATCTACAAGAGTAATATGCCTTTAAGAACATCTTCATTCACTTTGAACAACCAAACTAGATGACCAAAATCACCAAACAACTCAAAAATTTGCTCTTGTTAACCAAAATCAAATTCCTTTAAACACATTGAACTACCATGATGATTTTTTTGCACAAAAGCATGTTTCCAATTCTAATCTAATGCATGGGACAAGTCTTCAAGGAATTAAAAACACCATACAACACTTAGAACAATAATTCAAGTGCATTATAAAGTATCTAAACCCTCATATATCAATTTGGGTTCACAAGATAAAACACAATCAACAAGAACCAACTTTGACATGCAATAAATGCATATGTATGGACTTTCAAAGCACACTACCACCTAGAGGATGATCATCATGGAGTATACTACAACTTTTCCTTTTCCATGGATTTTATAGGCAAAATAAATTTCTTGGTTTTATACACAATCATTTAAATTCAAACCCTAATAGTTATATTTTTGAATGCCTAATGAATATTTCCCGAAGCATAAAATTGACTGCCTCTGACACATCACAACATACAAGATCAACTTTGAAGCTTTAAAATTTAAGCTTGAAAACACTTCAAGACATCAAAATTTTAGGGAAGGATCTTGGAACTAAGAACAACATCTCTATATATCCCTTTAACCAAGTTATAATTCTCAAGTACACTTAATAAATGCACAAATTTTTTGACCTGGCCATACCTCCTTGACGTCCATTGATGATCTAGCTCCTCTTAGCTATAATAGTGCATTTTATTCACTCCAAAAGATCATGAGAAACTATTTAACCTTATAAGTGCATCTATAGAACCTATTTTAGGCTCAATTTTCACCCTTGGAGTGGGTTATTTAAGCTCCTTCTAATTGAGCTACATAATGGGAACAACCCCAGGTTATGGGTCACCTATGATGTGGTTTAACCTTTAGAGAAGGTTAACTTCCTCTTGATGCTCACCTAGACTAATGCTAAACTAATGATTCATATGGAAAAGGGTTAAAAATAGGATAAGGGCTCCTAAGAAGTCTAAAAAGGTGATGCACCAAAGTTAAATGGACACTCATATAGGCTTGAACATAAATTGGATTAGTAAAAGGCAACTATGGCTTACTCAATCTCATAATCTCACTAGTTGCATAAATATTTCATAGAAGAGGTTCCAAATATAACACTAATATAGACCTACAAGTTAGCTTTAAAACACCTTCAATGAGGCAAGTAGAAGGAAAGTAAACTAGGAAGACTCTCCTTCACAAATTCACCATACACAAGCATACTAAACACTGATTAAAGACAAGATATAGGCAAAGAGTTTATCCTATTACTTCAAAAGGTAGTTCTTACAATATTTTGATAGGTTTTTTCTATATCAAATGAGCACTCTTTCTGTAAGAGTCTCGATGAGTATATTTGTCCCAAAAAAGAATGATATATTCTAATAGTTGAGAACCCCTTCAATGGGAATGAGACTATGATATATAGGAGAAGAAAGAGAGAGAAAGAATGTGGAAGCACACCATATGAGAAGGAATACATCATCCTAGGTCATTAATTAAACCTGAGCTACCACCTTTTACTCCTTAGCTATGAAAGCCTTGCCACATTTTTTATCAATCAAGACACTACCCATGGCTTATTGAGTGAGAATGTCCCCAAAGGTTCTGAGGATTCATTAAATTCCCCTAGCTATAGTTCTTAACACTAGACTCTTTATTTGATCCTTCACACCATCTCTCACTTGAAGACAAAACTTCATGCTCATAGATCTGACAAAATCATGGCTTTGTGCATTTTAAATGGTTGATTATCAAAAATATGGCCTTGATGAAGGACAAAGACCCTTTACATTAATCACATATCTACTTTATCTCCATGTTTGGATCATAGGTCCATCTTATAGATGGAAAACCAATATAAGATTATTGGTTTTCCTATAGTCTTTATAATAATGTAGACTTATAGACTATATAGCCCTTTTTATGGGTTATAATAGGTCTAAATAGACCTATTCTATCTTTTTATGGACCTATTTTCATATATGCATGGATACTTATTTGAAATGGTGACATAGTCACATAAATAACCCTTCATAGTACAAAGTTTATGAACCATAGGCCCATATATAGCTCTGATGGCAATCCCTTTATGTTCTTTATACTTGACTACATGGCTATGGCCTTTTAATGACAATATATCAAGCTTGAATGGTGATCAAATGATCCTATAAGACCTATTTTCCTTGGTCAAAAATAGTTCCTCAACCTCTGTCAAAAGTATTAGAATTACACTTTGCTCATTGGTTATCAATATCTGAGTTAGCTCATTGACAAATTGACATTTGCTCGCACCATCAATCTTGATCTATATGATTGAACAAGAGCCATCAATTCTACCCTTTGCTTATCAACTTTTTTTTATCTAGTACCACTTGACAATCCTATGTTAGTTTTAAGGATCCTATTATTAGTCTATAGCCTCACACGCTTACACCATTTGGTGGCCTCTCAAGTTCCTTGACTTTTTGACTCATCTTGCACCATTGGATTGAGATGTATGATGTAACACAACCCATTAGATCTACTGGGATGCACTATTTAAAATCCAATGTCTACTTCATAAGCTTAAAATTTAAGTTGAAACTCTTGTCAAATGATGTTCATGTAACCATCAATTACAATTTAACCAACTTTAAAGGATTAAATCTAGAAGCAAAGAGGTCATGGAGGCACCAAATTTTAGGATATGTACTTGATACTAAAAGGGATGAACCCACTTTATCCATTGGTCTTGAGAGATTTCTAAATGTTTTTACAAAATGTTCAAGTAAGCTACCCTATGTGATTTACATGATGTCTACATACCTATAACAAAAAATAGTCTCAAACTACTTGGGAGGTCAACTTTGCACCCTCATATCTTCTTTTGTGCTTCATCATATGACATGAAACTTAACACATAGTAATTAAGGACTAAGCTAAATAAAACCATATGATAATTTTCTCCTAAGGCTACCACACATGCAAGATATGGATTCATCAATATGCTCACTTGGCTTTATTTGAGCTTCTTTGCAAATTGGCTAAGTATGGAAACTTAGATAATTTTGTTTGAGAGGCCAAATTTGAGTCTTCATATCTTCTGATGCACTTCATCAGATGACCTAACACATGGTGCATATGTTCTTGGGACAAATGTGATCAGAACCATGTGACCAATTCTTCTTGACTCATCCACACATGGTAATGATAATGTCAGTAAACTACCTACTTATAATTTCTGCCACTAGACCCAAAATGTCTAGATGAACACAATAAAGAACTCAATGAATACTATGTACTTCCATAGTCATTCCAAGAACTCTTGACATACCATAGGGTCTCTATAATACTTTAGATCTATCCCATAGAAATTCAAAAATTATACTTTAAGTGAACTTGAAGTGTTTCAGAAGCTTTGTGAGCAAAAATGAGATATTTGGACCATTCATTCCATCTAGAACTTTTGCTCATCTGTTCATCCATTAGCAACCTGGTCTATCTAGGAATAAGCTTCGTATGTGGGCCAAAATTTTCCAAAATAACCCCTATAACATCCTTAATGACTTGTAAACACTCTTTGCACCACTGCCAATGCTCATTAGAGATTTCATGCTTTGGAAACTATTCTTCTTGCCTTGAATATTGATCCTTAAGTCTTATTAAGCTAGGTATGTTCTAGGAGGGATCTACGTTTAGATCTAAGTTGAAGAAAAAAACACCATAGGTTCACTTTGAAACCATTCTAATAGATCCTATACTTTCACCAATATGCCTTAACACTATCCAATCAAGACTCCATGCTCAATATTAAAACATTTCATCACATTTATACTTGTTCATGCATCTTGACTTGCTCCCCAAGTACTCTTGTAGACCTGCAGACCTCTTGAAGACATCATTATTCAAATTCTCTCTTTATATATTAAGACTAATGCAAACAGCTTCTTTTCATGCAATATATACCAAGACTCAATAAGAATCCACCAAGCTTTCTTCTTCCACAAGCTGATAAACACATTGATCTTGTAACTCACCTTCAGTAGCCTAGCCATTTTGAGATTCTAGGATCACCTTTAAGCTATCAAACCTTCATCAAAGGACCTACTATGATACCAATTATTGGAATCATTTCTATTGATAGGGGGTGAATTAATGTATAAACATTTATTTCAATTCCTCTTATCATTCATCAAAACATTAAAACTACTCTAGAGATATAACAATGCATAATCAACCATTCATATGAGCATGAAGAAAGAACATAAAGAATGAACACAAGATATATGTTGTATAGACTTAATGGGGATAAATCCCACTACAAAACCACTCATAATAATGTCATATAAGTAATGGGATCAACATTTAGTGAGGCACCAACCACACAAGGAGTACCAACCCCTCACTAGTCAAGCACCAAATCAACTAGTCCGTTAGTAAGCTCTAACTTGAAAGGAAGCTCCAACCCCATAAGTGACTTGGAACCAACCCAACCACTTAAAGAATAATTTTTCAAGCTCCAACCTATAAGGCAGCTCCCACTTGCTCTTGACTAAGCACCAATTCAGCCAAGATCAACTTGATCACCTCAAGCTACCTTGTTTCTCAAACTAACAGATGGTAACCTCTTATTCATCTCTATATCTACTCTATACACTATAATACATTAGGAAAACGTCTATTATGCCAATATTTTGGTTTCTCATAATATAATAAACTCATTTAGCTCTTCTCAACCATATTTCTTTTTCAAATAGCCTTATAGGCTTACTCACTCAATATGCCTCTTACTAGGATCATTAAGTTAACTAACCTTGACAATCAAACTCATACCTCCTATTAGATTTTCATGTTTGATCATATACTTCCATCTTAATGTCTACCTCTTTATACTCCTCAAGGTGGTCTTTTACTCATTTATATTCTCAACTCCTTTATAATTCCAAATAGACCTATTATGCCTTGTACTTATACTTGACTCTTACTCTCACCCACCTAGGTTGGCCACAAACCTTTACACACTTGTATTATGCTTATAATGTGTCAAAAAATGTGTTTCAAAAGTGAAACAACCATCATAAAGGTTGGTCACCACTCATAGAGGCCAAAACCCCATTAGGCCTAATAGAGACCTAATACAATTAGGTCTTATTCAAAACACACATTACACTTAGACCACCTTGAAACATAATTAGTCTCCACAAACTCATGAAACACTTCACATGTACCTCCAATAGACCCTTTATAACATTTGTAGACACCTAAATCTGGCCATCAATAACCTCCAACCAAGATTTTGACCATTTTCTACCAAAATGCACAATTTGGCCTAAAAACACTAAAACACATTAAATGAGTTGAAATTGATATATTCACATGCCAATTTTGGCTAGAGCATCATTAAATGAAATTTATGGGCCAACTAACTTTGATAAGATCATTTCAAGTTAAAATACTAATTTTGCACCTAGGTGCTCTAGATTGCTCTTTTATGTCAAATCTCTTGCACGAGACATGTGCCTTTATTATTTTTTGTTGAAAACATCCTAAATGGGATAATGGATCCAATGCATCTAACATCAGCTTCCAATTCCATTCAAATCAAATTTTAGACCAATAACAAGACATTCTGATCAATTTGAGCAATTTATGCATAAAGTGCTTGTTCATGCTTAAGAGATAATTAAACCAAATTAGGGCCTAATTATGAATTCCATGGAAACTTGTTGAAAACTTATTTTTAAAAATGAATATTGAATATCTACATCATTAGGTGAACTCATTTCTTAGAAAGACATCCTTAGGCTATAAATGCCACAAATATCAGGATTCATGCCTCCCATGCCTCATCAAAGCTCTTTCATGCCTATTCACTACCCCTATATCCTAAGTATTAATGGGGATATTTTTAGAATGAATTTAATATTTATATTTATCCATGGCCACACATCTCAATATATCCTTATAGATAATACACCATAGTGCTCAGGCATAGTACCACTTGAGGTGAATAATATTCATCGACTCAAGAAGTTCATTCTTCCATTGGTGTAGTGAGCCTGTATAATCATGATTCATAATCTATAGTAATGAATAAATGTCCTATCTAGTTTGGTTTGATTTTACCTTTATGATTCTTCTCAATTGTGGTATTATTTTGGTTTTCTTTAAGAACAAGATCACCAAGTTTAAATGTTTTATACTCAATGCACTGATTATAGTGGCCTTTGAGTTAGTTTTGATATGCCTAAAGATTTTTGAGCGTAGCTATGCATTTTTAATCAAGTAGGTATATCTCTTTCAAGTAAGCTACTCGGTAGTCATGATCATCTAGGACATGCTTGAAAGATATGTGTAGTGAAGGTAACTCAACCTCAATGGGAAGGATGGATTTTGTACATAAATAAGTGAGTATGGAGTGGCTCCTATGGGGGTATAGTGATTGGTACTATATGACCAAAGAGCATGGAATATCTGAAGGTACTAGTCATGACCAGTATCATTGATAATTTTTTTGAGAATGTTAACAATGGTTTTGTTGGATGCCTCAGCCTGACCATTACCTTGAGGATAATATGCCATAGAAAAATGTTGTATGATGTTATATTCAGCACATATCTTGTCAACATCCTTGTTCTTGAATGATCCTCCATTATTATATATAATGTCAGAAGACATACCATAGTGGAAAATGAGATGGTTGAAGATGAACTTGGAAATTTGCTTTCTAGTCATGTAAGTGAGGGGTATAGCTTCAATCCACTTAGTAAAATATTTGGTGGTGGTAAGTATATGTTTATGCATGTCTAAAGATGTAGGATTGATTTTTCCAATGAAGTCAAGCCCCCATGTAGCAAATGGCCATGGTGTCAACATTGGTTTTAGAGTCTTTGTAGGGGAATGAATCAAATTAGCATGCCATTGACATTTATGACATTTATTTACATATGTAGCTGCATCTACATCCATCATGGGCCAGTAATAACTAGTATTTAAAAGCTTTTTGGATAGGACTGCCTTGCTAGAGTGGGATCCACATACTCCTTTATGTACTTCCCATAATGATAGTGTAGATTCCATCAAAGTTAAACAATGAAGTAGATTTCTATCAAAAGTATAGCAGTAAAGGGTTTATCTAAGTAAGGTATAGTGAGTGGCTTGGTGAATAAAGGCTTTGGTTTATTTTTAGGATAGGTCAGGTGGTAGAACTTGGTCATGAAGATAGTTATAAAGGTTGGAATACTATATAGAATTAGGATCAACAATATCACAAATCATTACAATAGTTGAAGGTTCATGAGCTATTGTGATAAAATTATTGATGAGGAACTGATCCTCTCTAGCTTTGTCTATTTTTCAAATTAGAGATCTGCTAGTAGCCATGGCATCTACAGTTCTATTACTAGCCCTTGGTATAGACTAAACTAGATATCTACAATTTATTGTTTGAGAGTGTTAACCATGGCCTTATATGGAACTAGCTTGTCATCTTTGGTCTGGAAATAGTCTATGACTTGATTGATGATTAATTGAGAATCACCATAAACCTTGAGATGAGATATGTTCCACTATACTACCTATCAAAGCCCTATAACAAGTGATTCATAGTCAACCATGTTCTTGGTACAAGGAAAATTGATTCAAAATGATTTAGGGATTAGATCCCCCTATGGTGTAATAAATAAGAGGCCTACCCCTGATCCATGTGTAATAAATGATCCATCAAAATATAGCTTTCAACACTGCTCTTCAAGAGGAGTGTCAATGATGGTCATTATGGATTCATCAAGAAATTGGAATGTGAGTGGCACTATATCTACAAGGGGTGCTTCAATAAGTTGATCTGCAAGGACCTATCCTTTAATTGCCTTATGATTGACATAATCTATGTCAAATTCAATAAGAAGCATGATCAATTTGGCCATTCTACCTTGTAAAGTTGTTTTCAATAGTAGATATTTAAAGAGATCTACTTTGGGAATGACCATGGTCTTATTGTTCAACATGTAGTGTTGTAATTTTTGAGCTATGAATACCATGGCTAAATAGGGTTTTTCAATAGATATATAGTTATGATCATACATGACCAATGTGCAATTTAAGTAGTATACTACATGCTCTTTTCCTTTGTCATCATGTTTAGCTAGAAGTGCCCCCAAGGCATTATCTATAGTTGATAGGTACAACAAAAATGGTTTTCATGACATAAAGGGTAATAAAATAGGTGGATTTGCTAGGTAATATTTTAGCAACTAGAAAGTTGCTTGGTAGTGGTTATCCCAATGGAATGCAACTCCCTTCTTCAAAATATGTGTAAATGGATGACACTTATCTAATAATTGAGATATGAAGCATCAAATTTATTGAATCTTGCCCTATAAACTATGGAGTTGCTTCAAATTGATTGGTGGTGGCATCTTTGTTATAGCTTGTACCTTGGTTAGATTGACTTCAATGCTCCTATGAGACACAATGAAGCCAAGTAACTTCTTGAGGTTACTCTAAACACACATTTTTTGTATTCAATTGAAATTTGTACTCATTTAGTCTTTGAAATATTCTATGTAGCACTAATGGATGGTTGACCCTAGTTTTTGATTTGCCTAGTACATCATCAATGTAGTCTTCAACAATATCATGCATCATATCATGGAATATGATGGTCATGGATCTTTGATATGTGGCTCCAACATTTTTAAGACCAAATGACATTACCTGATAATAGAATGTTCCCCATGGAGTGGTGAACATTATTTTATGTTGGTCTTCTAGTGTTATTCTGATCTGGTTATATCTTGAAAAGCCATCCATGAGTGAAAGTATTTCATAACCCACCATGGAGTTTATGATCATGTCAATATTAGGTAATGGAAAGTTTTTTTTAGCACAATATTTGTTTATGTCTCATAAATTAGTATAGATTTTAATTCCTTCAAGCTTTTTGATAATAGGTACAACATTAGATATCCATTTTGAGTAGTCAATGGATCAAATACATCTTGCTTCTAAGAGTTTTTCCAACTCTTTATTTACCAATACAACAATACGAGGATGAATCCTACATAACTTTTACTTAACTTGTTTGGCATCAAAATTTACCACAAGGTGATGTAAAACCAAGGCGGGGTCTAAACATGGCATGTCAAAATAAGCCCATGCAAATATATCTACAAATTCTCTCAATAGAGCTGTGAAGACTTCATGTTCCTCCTTAATGAGGGATGTTCCTAATTTTATCCATTTTAGGTTTGATGGAGTGCCAATGTTTACCTCTATTGTATCCTTGAATAGAAGGGTTAAACCATTTTATAGTATAGTAGGCAAAGACTTGAACTATCAGGGTATATCAGGGTTCACTATTAGGACTAGCTCTTCAACTTATCCTAGGCATGATGAATCTGAGTCCCCCATGAGAGATCTAGCCATGTGATAAAAACAATCATAAATTATTGAATAATTTAATCAAACACTTGTTGTTTTTAAAAACCAAACTCAGATCCATAAGCAAGTTCATCATTGGTGGTATCCTGGTCTAAATTTGAACAAGAATGAACACCCCCATCTAGTGACACCTAAAACAGGTTTTCCCTAGTAGACTGGCCTTTATCTTTACTTTTTCCCTAGTCATAAAGCACCTCAAAGAGGTTTTCACTTTGGGACCTCAATGTTTTATTTATTTGTTTTTGGCTAAGGGTATTCATTCGCTCTCCAAAATAGGCTTCAGGATCCAATGTAATTGAGAATCTTGATTTATGATCTCCCAACGGAATGTTGTCTCTAAGGCCTAAAAATTCATAGAATGCCTCATCATTTTGAAACTCATCAATTAAAAAATTGGAGTCTTACTAGTCCTAATGTATCAATTGGGTATAATATAATGGCAATGGGTTATGATGAATGACTGGGGTAAGGGTACAAATGGTATTATTATCAAACAAGTTAGTCTTATCTAGGTCATCAAAGATAAGGCTATGATCAAAATTTGTTTCATTGTCAACATCATCATCACTAGCCACTAGTGATGGAATGTGAATAAGATATGTGGGGTCACCCCTAGGTGGTTTAAATCCAAGTCCATAGGGCCTTGTATACTTGGTCATGTAAATTGGCTCTAGTGTTCCTTATTGATTTGATTTGCACTTTTATAATAATGAGCTTGTTTTTCATTATATAACCATTATTTATCCCCTTCAAGAGGGTCTAGTTCTAGGCTAGATATTGGTACAAACATGATAGGTCCCTTATTTTTTCCCTTGTGTTACCAATGCATGTGTGGGTTAACTTTAGGTCTTCCAAAGGTCTTTGGATTTTGAGGAAGATTGGAAATATGAAAGGTATCATGTGCCACATACTCCTCTGGGCCATTATCTAAAATGGTAAAATGATTGGAAGCCTTAGGAGGTAACATGTGGGAAAGGGAATCTAAGGTATCAGGATCTATGTAATTATTTTCTGGAGAATCAATAAGTATGGCCTTTCTTTTATCCTCCTTAGAACTTGGATTTATGCCATATTGGTAATTGTATCTTTGAAATTTGGCCTTGAATTGTTTTCAATGCTCATATGGGTGAAAATCTCCTAGAATATTCACCTCCATCCTTAAGTGGGAGAACTTAATACATTAGTGTAGCATTGACATGATTGCATGATCTCATGTAACCAAGGCCTACCTAGAAGCATATTATATGAAAAATTAAGATCAAGCACATGTAAAAGTGTATCATGTGTCAAAGGGATAATGATAACTAGCAGAGTAATGGTGCCTTGTGATTCTCTCTCTTGACTATCATAGGATTTGATAGTTATCATTTCTGGTTAGAGATCTGCCATTGTGTACCCAAGAAGCTTGATGATCTTAAGAGACACTATGTTGAGGCCTGATCCATTGTCTATAAGGACACATTTCACTTTATGTCACTTTATATAAACTTCTATGTACAATGGATTATTATGGAGTGAGCTAAGGGAAGACATATCACTTTGGTTGAATGTGACTTGTTGGGTTAGAGTGAGGTGTCCAACCAAAGCTTGAAATTTATTAGGGGATATGTCATTGGAAATGATGGATTGGGTTAATAACTTATTCAAAATGTTTTCATGGATTATCGATTCTCAAAACAAATCTAAAATAGAGATTTGGGCTAGTGTTTTCTACAATTGTTCCACAATATCAAACATATTATCTAAGTCAGTGGTAAATGGATTATTTCAAGGTTGAATAACTGGCTAGATCATAGGCAAAGTGGCAGATGGTTGTGGGCCTAGAATGATAATCCTTAACCTTTGAGTTGTGGTTACATAATTGGGATTAGATACCAAACCATGATTGTTATCAAATAGTGGGAATGATGTGGAGTCAGATAGGATGACTCTCGACTATTGGTGCACTTGTATGTGGTCATAGGGTAAGGATGAGTCATCGATATAAGGTCTAAAAGTGGAAAACCCTATATTTTGGTTTGCATGTGGGTGGTCCTAGGTTAAAGAAATATTATCCATGTAATTTGGATAAGTGGCATTTTTTAGTAATGGTCTATATTTATTTGTGCTCAGCTTGGGATTAATGGAGATGGTATTAACACTACCCGCTATAATTTGAACTATAACCTAGTTGTAGTCATGTGCAATTCCATGGTAAGTTTATTGGTTGTGACCACATTGACCTTGGTTTTGTCCATTATTCTAACATTATTGGTTTTATTGGTATAGCCTTTGATTTTAATACTATTAATTTTGTTTTTACATGCACTGATGTTGTTATTGTTGTTATTATTGGTTGTTATGTTGTGGCTAGTTTTTATGTTAAGGAAAGGGGTTTTGATAAATCCCATGAGCCTAATTGGATGTAGAATCACCATTATCCAATTTTATCTCCTCATTTTCCAACATATTCTCAATTAAGTGCTTAATTTGCACACATCTTCATAAATTGTGCCCATTGACCTGATGATATTCATAGAATTCATTGTCATGGTACCAATCAGGATCGGAAATGCCTTGCAGATAATTCTTTGGTATACGCCAATAATCAAATTAGTAATGGAAAGTTTATGAAATACAAACTCAATAGGCTCTCCAAAGTCACTAAAAACATGATGCATAAGTATTGTGCTCCTTGAAGGAGGAACTTGCAATGGCAAAGGTTGTTGTATTTATTGTGTGGGTCTTGGTTATTACACTTGTGGCATTGGTTGAAGAGGTTATTGGGTAAGAGTCAGTTGAAAAGGTGGTGCAAATGATGTTTTCACCATATGGATATGATTTTAATTAGTTAATCCATTTCCCATAACATTCTTATTATGACTAAATGGCTTTGTTATATCTTGGTTATTGGCCTATGTCAGTTGTGATGCTTGCACTTGGAATAGATTTTGGTTTTGGCTATTTCCCTGATTAGTACTTTGGTTCTGATTAGTTGAGTTAAGATTGATGACTCCTTTATTAATGAGAGCTCTCTCAATCAATAATCCTTTGTCAATGATTTCTTTGAAGGTATGTGCAAACTATAGTTTTAGATGATAGGCTATCTCACAATGCAAGTTTTTAGTGAATATAATGGCTAATTTTTTATTTGGTAAACTATGAGTGAATCAGCTTGTAAGTGCTCTCCATAATTGTAGATAGCTTTCAAAACTCTCACTTGCCTTTTGTTTTGATTGCATCAAGTTGACTAATGAAATATCATGCTTGAGATTATAGGAAAAGTGTTACACAAACTTATCTAAAAGATCTTCAAAATTAGTTACCAAATTCATAGGCAATTTTAAGAATCACTCTAAGGATTATCCAACTAAGCTCTTTGGAAACAACAACAATAGGTATATATCACTATATGTCACTAGCTAGCAAGTGACAAAGAACTCAATTAAATGGGATTTGGGGTCACCTTTCCCCTTGTATTTATTAAACTTTGGTGGTTCATATCTTGGAGGAAACATAATCTATAAATATTCCATATTAAAAGGATATGAATACACATCATCTAATTTAAACTTTTTAATCTATTTCCCTACTTGGATAGTGGTGATTTCATCCTTCATCTATTGTAACTCTTGATCCAAGAAACTTGTGGGAATGTTGGCCTAGGTAGATGGTTAGGTGGTCATAAGTGGAAAACTTAGAGAAAGGTAAGATGGGAGAATTTGGTATACATTGGATTGGTTGGGGAATGAGCCAAGAATATTCATACGTGGGTTATGATGTACTTATTGAAAATACACATTTAGTTGAGTGATATTCTAGTTAGGTTTGGTGATAAAGGTTTAAATTGGAGGATTCTAAGGTTGGGTTGGAGGGATATAACCATATTTTACCTATTGTATTTGAATAGGGATCTATTACACTAGTCAGATTCCTCTACTGTAAGGTAGAATTACAGTGACTTGAGGTCCTACTTTGGAACTATGTAGGAATCTTTTTATACTTATTGATGTTAGCTTAGTCAACCTAAGCCATGTTCTCACCATTTTGTGAGAAATCTAAGCCATGATCTCACTATTTTGTGAGTAACCTAAGACATGTTCTTGATATTTTGAGATCTTGAATCATTTAGTGTCTCATCATTCTCGATCGAGTTGAGATACTCCAAAAATTATAGAAACATTTGTAAAACCATTAGAAAAAACCAAAAAAACATTGACCACTTCTTTACCTTAAGGATTCTAGGAACCCTTACTAAGTCAAAAGAAAATCACTTGTCACTTAGTTTCCCCATCCTTTTTGGCCTTTTCTCCCATGCACCTGACATTTTTTAAGACCATTCATATTCTTCTATCACATCCATTCTATTTGATTTTATCTGTTATCATTTTCTTCCCATTTATTGGGATAACTACATTTGGCATGAATTTTTTATTAGATATTACATCCATGGAACTATGTAGGAAACATCTACTTACCTGGTGCATATGGAGACAACTTAGCCACCCCCTTCCTTTTATTTTATTCCCCCATTCTGTTAGTTTTTTAAGTTGCCACCTATGTTCTAGGGGCAATGTTCATATGGCTTAAATCAATTTTTTTGTTTCTTTGTTTTTTATTTTATTTGTGTGTCTATTTGTTTGCTTTCCATACTATCACCTTGATTTAGTCTATGTGAATTTATTAGGTGATTCCTTTCCCACACTTACACTTGAATCCATCCACATTCATATGTTTACAATGGCATCATTATTTTTATCATTGGTGCATTATTTTCTATTGAGTATTGGATTACTAGATTCAGTCCTTGTGCATATTTCAGACAAGTCCTTGTGATGTTATACCGTGATGCCTACTAAAATTTGCTACAATAAATGTTAGATTTAGGAAGTCTATTCAGCAATGGTGTCATTGACATATCTTCAACACCGACATCCTGATTCAATCCCAATTGTATCCCAAATAGAGTAATTACGTAACAAAAGAATTTCAACCTTTGTTAGTTTAGATGAGCATCTCCCTACTAGCAGGTTGTTTTATTCATATATATCCTCCATATCTAATTACCATCATTATCATCTAATCAATCATGTTTTCCATAATCAAGGTCCAATGATTATAACCACCTTTAGAAAAATCATTGCACATCAACCCACTTATATTTCTCAATGATTATAACCACCTTTGGGTAAATCATTATGTTATCACCCCTTTACTTTTTTTACCCATATAGGGGCATGTTGTTATATTGTTTATCTATCATAACTGGGACAACTCCATCTTCTTAATGATTATAACCACCTTTAGGTAAATCATTGTGTTTTCATACCACATTGCCACTATCAGGGTATAATGCTTATAACCACCTTTGGGTAAACCATTATATACCATCCCACTTGTATTATCAGTGATTTTGACTAATTTTTCAATATCATTATGTTATCCTCCCATAATTTTCCTATTCTTTGGTCCCCTTGTCTCAATTCTTTCTTTTGAGGGACCACTTGCTAACCTTTCCTTGTGTTAATCGTTCCCTCGAGGGGGCATCATGTAGTTAGTTCATCATCATTGAAGTTGTAGGCATACATGACCTTTTCATTATTTGATAAGATGTTATTGTGCTTATAGATTACAATACCTTCTCAAATAGGGGCAAACTATAGACAGCTAAATCTGGCTAGCGATAACCTCCAACTAGGTTTTTGACCAATTTCTACCAAAATGCATAATTTGGCCTAAAAACACTAAAAAACATTAAATGAGTCAAAATTTATTTATTAAAGTGTTGATTTTGGATAGAGTATCACTAAATGGGGTAATGAAATTTATGGGACAACTAACTTTGATTAGATCATTTCAAGTCAAAATGCTAATTTTGCATCTGGGTGCTCTGAATTGCTCTTTTCTATCAAATCTCTTGCATGAGACATGTGCCTTTGTTATTTTGTGTTGACAACATCCTAAATGGCATAATGGATCCAATGTATCTGACATAGACTTATAATTCCATTCTAGTCAAATTTTAGACTAATAACAAGACATTTTGATCAATTTGAGTAATTTGTGCATAAAGTGCTTAATCATGTTTAAGAGATAATTAAACAAAATTAGTCTTAATTAAGAATTCCATGTAAATTTGTTGAAAACTTATTTTTAGAAATGAATACTGAATATCTACATCATCGTATGACTTCATTTCTTAGGAAGACATCCCTAGGCCATAAGTGCCACAAATATCAGGACTCATGCCTCCCATGCCTCATCAAAGCTCTTTCATGCCTATTCAATTCCCCTCTACACCAAATATTTGTATAATTAATTTAATATTTGTATTTGTCCATGGACACACATCTCAATGTTGAGATGGATGGTCATGGTTGATCCTCAAACCATTCCAAAATTCTATAAATAGCAAGCCTCAAAGTCATAATTCTAAGCTCTCACATGCCAAAGTATAATGTTTAATTGATTCCAAAGCTTCATGCAAATTAGTGTTATAATGCTAAAATATTGAGCCAAGCCAAAGCCAAAAAGGAGAGATGGAGGTAGCCAAGCTTCCATTGATGCAGACTTCATGAGTACAAACTAAGTAAGCCACTACAACAAGCACTTTGGAGCATCTAAGGAAGGTGAATGGAAGGTTTCTCTTTCATCTTTTAGTTGTGTTTTTCATTTTTTTTTGTTAACTAAGCTCACCCTAGTAACTACGCCTAAAGATGTTATTTTAGTGTGTTTATTTCATTTTATTTTTCATTTTGGAACTAACACAATACTAACCATCCTATCTTGAGTCAGATTCCTAGTTCAAAACATTCAAATAGCTCCATATCACCTATTAGTCCAAATCACTCCTTGAACCATGCCATTAGGCCTACTCACAAATAGGTCTTCACACACCCAAAAAGTCTAACTCACACAACTAAATTATACATTCAAATTCTACACATAATCATGTCCTTAAATCACATAAATATACCCTTTATAACCTCAAACACATAAATATGTACTTTAGTCTTCACCACACAGGCCAAAAGGCCTCAAGAACACTCTTGCAAAAGGCTTACTCAAAATTGCCAAATAGTGCTAACATACAGTCAGAATATTTGACTCTCCATACTTGAAAAAGGACAAAACCTAACCCTCAATGATTTATAATTAACTTTATGTACTTATATAACATCTTGATAAGTATTTTATTCTCCATTTCTATCTAAAACACCCCAAACTCATCTCTTCAAGATGACTACACAAAATTGCCAACAAGCTTGTCAACACAGTCCTGATGAATGATGTTTGTAACACTTGTAATGGAACTTCCATGAATTATTATTCACATGAATAGTTACTATGTGACCTTTATAACATACCAAAATATGTATATCATTGGTTCTAGTGTGATTCATTGATTTTACAGATCAATTTGTTAAGCTTCTCTTTCATAGTTTAAACACAATGAGACAAGCCAATTTGGCTTCCATATTATAACCTCTTAATCTAAATCCCAACCTTAAATTAAGCATGGATAGGTATTTTATGTTCTAAAAAAAACATAATATTCATTATATGCATCACATAAGTTTAGATATCCTCTAGCCCATCATTCTCACTTACTAACTCAGAACTATCATATTGTATTATGAACCAGTCATGATGATCTTGCATTCCAACACCTGTGTATGCACTTATAGGAAGTCTTGATGAATGTTTATGATCCCTATACATATTTATAACAACTAAAAACACTAATATATATATATATATATATATATAGGTCAAATAGAAAATATTAGATATATAAACCAATATATGAACCTTAATCTTTCACTGTCACATCTTCTCTAGATAGGTCCTCTTGTGAACAACATTTATAACATTTTCAATGAATTTAAAATCATATAAACAATATGTACATGATTTATAGGTATTGAAAAAAAACCTTAATTATTTCTATCTATTCCTAATCCATTGTAACTCATTCCTAAACACATTCTCACTTTGACTAGTTTTTCTCACTAGTTTCACCATTAGCCTAGTTTAGTGATAGGTCAACATGAGTGACCAAAATAGTTGACACATAAGATATAAATTAAAAAAATAACACCATGAATATAAATAATGAGTATATATATTCTCTATTCATCCATTTTCATACTTTTTATAATGCAACTTTTGTCTTTTATATCAACTTCTTTGAAGACAGGCATTTTCTTGTAGGTTCCATTCACTATCCTAACAATCCACTACCACTTGGAGATGCCTGATGGATTAATATACCAAATCCAATCATGAAAATAGACTTAAAAATAAATTATGGGCCATTTTTAATAATATTTTCCTTATTAGGTCATTAAGAGGGTTTAAGGAGGGTTTTAGACATGTTCTAGTGTTAACAATTGTTCATATAGTATTGCCCCTCAAATGCTAAACTAATGCCTAGAGATCTTAACAAATACCCTTCCCAATCTCTCCTAAAAATATAAAAACACCATTCATAGTATACACATGTCAACAAGCATCAAAAGTTCCTTCTCAAGTCCTCATCTCTTCATTTTACATACACAAGAGACCTTCAAACTCCTTTTATTGATTTCTCCTTCAACTCAAGACCTAAAACTTAATGATAACTCTTGAAACAACCTATTACACCTATGTCAAAACTCAAATGAGATCTAGTACCTTGAAAACTAACTTTGACCCCTCATCAGGCCACACTAGGTCTTTTTGCACACTATACCTAGAACTACCAATCATGCTTAGACCTTGAACACACCTTGAAATACTCTTGTATTTCTCTCAATACCTCATCAAAATTTCATATAACCTCATAAAATTCTCACATAATCTCATAAACCCACACACTTGATCATGATGCCTCATCATACCCCTTAGGGTCTTTTGGAAAAAGGTCTATGAGAAGACCACTAATGACGAACATACCCCTTTAACTCACTCTGAGAGTCCTGTGATTGACTCAAAACCTTACTCACATGATCTAACACTTCATTACACACCTTCAAAATCAAACACATATATATCACCATCATCATGCCTTTACAATCCATATTCATGCTCAAGGACTAGTACATCTCATAGCCCTACTATACATACTTTTACTAAGATAATACTAGGTTTCATAAAACACCATGTATCTTCACAAGATCACTTATGTAACATCAATAACACTCAATTTTCCTTTGAAATCAATTATAACCTGAATTTCACAAACACACTAATAAGAACATACCTCAGTAGAAGCTTGTGTGCTATAAATAATCTAATTATCAAGGATTCATATTTAGTTATATTTTTGGTGCAATAAAAGGCTAATCTATACGATAAATTCATGTATTCATCCTTGGGGGTGTAAAATACAATACTAGTACCCACCCTTATTTTACATTTAGATCCATCAAATAACATTGTCCATGGGTTGTTAGATGTATTATATGCCTCAAACTCATCACATAAAGCTTTGATAAATGGAAAGATATCTGATAAAGGAGCCATAATTAATTGGTCAACTACAACTTGAAATTTTATTGACTTTTGGGATACAAATTTAAGATCAAAATATGTAAGTTGCATTACCCATTTTGTAATATAGTTGGTGAGGTGTGTTTTGCTCATAAGGAACTTTAATAGATCTTATTTAATTATAACATGGACATCATTATTTAGTAAGTAATGTCATGGATTTTGAGTAGAAAAGACAAAGGCTAAACATAAATTTTTCATTACTAAATATTTGCATCCATTATTGACCAACTAGAAACTAATATAATATATTACATGTTCTTTGTGATCATCATATTGTGTTAATAGGGCCCCAAGGGCCTCATGAGTAGCCAAGATATAAAGAAGTAATGGTCTATCCGGGATAGGAGGCATGAGTATTGGTGGGTTTGATAAATTTATTTTGATTTGATCAAATTTTTGTTGACATAAATCATCCCATATAAATTGTGTGACCTTTTTTAGCAAGCATGTGAAAGGAATCATTTTTTTGGCCAACTAAGCTATGAAGTGTCTAATAGCCTGAATTCAACCCTGCAAGCATCATAACTATTTGAGATTGGTTGGTGATGGCATTTTAACAATGAATTTTACCTTTTTTAGATTAACCTCCATACCCCACTAAGAAATAATGTACCCAAGGAACTTTCCTAAAAATACCCAAAAACATGCTTTTTTAGATTTAATCGAACATTGAACTTATGTAAGCATTCAAATATTTGTTGCAAATCACTAGCATGTTCCTGGTGATGTTTAAATTTGGAAAGTATATCATAAACATAATCCTCAATAGTTTTATGTATAAAGTCATAGAATATATGAATCATGCCCCTTTGATATATGGCTCCTACATTATTTAACCCAAAAGGCGTGATAGTATAGAAAAAATTACCCCAAGGAGTAGTAAATGTCATCTTTTTTTGACTGGTAGGGTTAATTTTGATTTTGTTATATCTTGTGAATCCATCCATAAATGAAAAAATCTCATATCCAATTGTAGAATCAATAATCATATAGATATTAAATAATGAAAATCCATATTTTGGATAAGATTTGTTTAAATCTCAATAATCAGTACAACATCGAATCTCAACATTAGTTTTTTTAATAGGTATAATATTGGAAACCCATTCAAAATGTGTAATAACTTGTATAAATCTAGTCTCTAAAAGCTTCAAAATTTCTTATTTTACCAATAATGCTACTTTGGGATGCATTTTGTGAATATTTTGTTTAACTAGTTTTGCATCTAGGTACAATAATATGTTATGCATTGCCATGAATGGATCAATTTTAGGCATATCCAAATAAGCCCAAGAAAAGAGTTTAGGAAAGTCATGGACCTATCGATAGGTTTTTTCTACATCATTGCAGCTAATAAAACTAGTCGAGGGTCTTTATATGTTCTATAATTGTATTAGACTATTTTCTCATTTAATAAATGGATCTCTCTATGAAGAGTGACATCATAGGAATAATATTTGATGTATCATGTTGGACACTAGTATCATAATTTTCATTAAATTAAGCATGATCAAAGGTGGCATGAAGAAACACATTCTTATGATAAAATTAAAAGAGATATTTTTATGACCTCAAATACTCTATCAATGACTCATCATTCAAGAACTCATCCAATGTCAAAATGTTCAATGAATCACACTCATCAATAACATGAGTTTTTACCACTATATCTATTCTAGAAGTATTTAGACACTCTATTTTGTCCTTTTCAAGCAAGTTGTGTTATAAGAGATGTGCTTGTGACTTGCAGTTTATTTTTAAAAACCCAAATATTGATGGATTATATTATGTGTAGAAGATATAAGCTGAGATATGAATTTTTCATGTTTACACATTCCCTATCCTTTGTATCTATATTTTTGTAAATGTTGAGAACTAAAATTGGGATTATAAGATTGTGGTGCAGTGTTATTCATTTTTTTAAATTATTGCACAATGTTTGAAGGGATTAGTATCCATATGACAAGTGTATATGAACCCCTGATGACTAAATTTTAAGTATGCATGAGAATTTTATGGAACCACATAAAAATCATGTATCTAAGGCCATTCCAAGAGGATGTTATAGTTCAAGTGATTTGGTATAACTTGTCACAAAGTAGGTAGGGTACGAGGACCTATAATAATATTTAGTGTTATTTTACCCAACACTCATCATGAAATATTATAAAATACCTTGATTTTCATATTATATGGGGCCAAATTTGAAGGCTCATTTCTAATTTAGAAGATAAAATATATGTTGTAAATATTGAGTCATGAACCATTATCCACAAAAACTCATTTTACCATTTTATTGCAAACACACACTTGGATGTAGAGTGGTAAATAACTATTTATAATATTTTGAGGTGGTAATTCCTATTTTTCAAAAGATATATTTGTGCTCAATCCATTTTTAAAAATTAAAAACAAAATATACATATGGTGGTTCCACATTATAAGGCAGTATAGTCATACGTAATGCATCCAAAAGGACATCCTTATAATGGGATGATCAGTGTAATAATTACAAGAGAAAAGTTTGAGAAATAATATTATTAGATGAGGTGGGAACATGGAATGGGATAAATTATTGCTTCATACATTCCCTTTAGCACTTTGTAGTAATAGGTAAAATCTCATTGTAAACATTAAAACAAGGAGTATGAAGGAATGTAGGTTTTGAATCCATTATGGATTAGATGGATTTAACCAAGAAACTAATGTATCAAACCATATAAAATATAAGGTATTATACCATGAAATAATTTACAAATATATCCATAGCAAACATGACTATAAAATTATAACAATCAGGGATCAACAAAAGCACAAAATTAGAAAACCCTAATTGACCTGGGATTTGATGTTTAAAAATCAAGTTCACCAAATGTTTAACCCTAATCTAGATGTGGATCCTCTTGGGTAGATATTATAATAATATAGAAATGATATGGCATAAGAGTGAATATCATAACTACAATAGGCCAATTAAATGCTAAACTCAGATGTACCACATACTAAATTTATTACACTAAGATAATCTATTAATTTAAAGTACAAATATGATAGATATATAAATGAAAAATAAGGTACTTATATGGTTATGATGATAATACATATATGGATGTGGACTAGGATTAAATTAGGTAGGAATATAGTTCTATAATAATCATTAGATTTTGGATCTGGTGCCTCTAGTTCTAGATAATTACATCATCCCTAGATGGTTATGTCAATGCTACTATCTAACTCAACAGTAGTGTCTTGTATGAATTATCTACTAAAATAAGATACAACCACATAGATGATTCTAGATTTGGATTCACCTTCACTTTGGTGCATTCAGATATAGGTCATGGATTGTTGTTCCTTATGAAATGGTAAAACCCTAGCTTTCCATCTTCAAATAACATGGGGGAAAATGGGTTAGTTGGCACACAGTGTCGAGCTAACCACAATGACCCCATTTTAAAAGGGAACTACTTACATAACTAATGCTCTATAAGAGGGACTCAAACTCATATAGTTCTTCCTTACATATTGGCTTGTGTGTGAATCATGCAATGTGTGTAAAATAAGTACAATAGTGACCTAACTTATAACTTGGAAAAATAAGACCTTATGACTGTTCCTTTAATAATTTAGACTTGTAGATGTGTTATACCTATGATTTTTATGGAAATATGGAATATTTTGATCAATTAAATTCTTAATAGAGTATTTTTATAAGTGCTTTGGTCTCTTTGGTCAGATTACTAGGTGAGGAATGAATGAGGGTTTATATTGTATTTATAGCAATCCTATCAAGAGATAACTTACATTAAAACACTTAGATTGACCATTATAATACATTTAATTTATAAATTAGATGAATTTAGGGCACTAAACACTTGTGATAGGGTAGGATAATAACATCTACATTATTATCTATCTCAGATGTTAGTGTCTAGGGAGTAGCAAAATAGGTATAGGATCAAAACTTGAAAAGGTGTAAGATAAGTATATTTTAAGCATTTTGGGTAGGATATAATGTTTATGTAATCAATATAAGACTTTTTTTACCAATATATAGACCAAGGGGAAAAAATAAAGTAGATGCAAGGCTTTCAAAACCAATACATGTGTAGAACTAAGAGGAACAACCAAGGTCTGAATTTACCAATTGTACAAGTCTGAGGTACTACATAATCAAAAAATATCATCTACACAAACCAATTAATATTTTGACATATATTTGAAGAGCCTTGACTTAGGATTATGCAATTATTAAATTTTAATAAGTGAAAAAAAAATTATTAACTTGTTTAGACCATAGACTTGGCATGGTCAAGGTAATGTGGATTAATAATTTGGATTGGACTTTAATCATTTATTTTGGCCTATGTGGCAATTGACCAATGTTAGGTCAAGGTGAAGTATGATCAAGTTTTTTTTTTTTTTTGATTTTATCATTTTGTCATTTGGAGTTATAGTTGTGTTAGCTTTATTATTTGAATGGCTCATAGTTGAGCTATTGGCTTAAGAAACCCTGAGCAACTAAGGTAGGTAATGGCCACAAATCAATCTAAGTTTAAACATTTGGTCATTTTTTTTACCTTGATAAGGAAGTAATGAGGAGTATTGATTGCATTAAATGAGCCAATCCTTAATGGTTGCTTAAACTATGGGATCTAGAAGCATAAATGAAGCCCTAATGAGAAAGATCACTCAAAATGGAGCATATGAGGTGGTAGCAATAAGATTAAAGGTGAAATATTTTGAAAATAGGCATGTATCTTTTAATAAACTCTACAATATGTTCTATGAATGTTTTTTTTTATTTGAGACCATATAGACTCTATTGGTTATTGTTTTCCTTTATTTCCTCTATATACAGAGGTATATGTATGTAAATACATACACATATACGAATGTTTATATATTGCTCTGAAGAAAACTATTCAAGGACTTTCCATTTTATTTCTCTATTCTTCAAGAAGATGTTATGTTTAAATATGTTAAGGGTTTTCCATTTAGGAAGATTTTGTGCTTAAATATGTTAAGGGCTTTCAATTTCGTGTCTCTATATTTAGGTAGATATTTCGCATGGATGATAAATTTGGGTATTATTTGTGCATGGTTAAATTTCTTTAAAATATTATATTTGATGATTCAATCCAATTTTTGGGTATTTATTGGTGAATGTGCTTAAATTTCATGTTGAGTCATCATAACTCTTAGATAATTAACTAACCCTCATAGGGCTGAATCCATAAATAAATTCATGTGTTATGATCATTATTAAATTGATCAATATGAAAGGATTTTTTCATATTATTTGGTAATAAATCTCCATTTCATTTTTTATGGCTATTATGACTTGTGTTGCATCTTGCTTGTCTAAAAAGTGTGATTAACCTACGTATAATTATAGTTCTTTTAGGTAATAAAAGATTAGTTTTTTCAATAATAGTCCATTCCTCTCATATTAATAGTGTTAAGATAGATGGGATATGAGTGCCATTATTTCTGACATTTTATTGACCTTGCCTACTTTAGGCAGTTTACTAAAAAACAAATTAAATTCTTTTCTGAAGAATTTTTTACTAATTTTTCAATATTAGTTGATAGTTTTAATAAGATAATTTTATAGTTGTCTGCCTTACTCAAATTTTTCAATTATGTTTGATCAAAATACTCATTCTACAGGATAGTGTTGGTTGATCTTACTTTAATAGTTTGGTAAATATAAGACTAATGGAAATATGTGGGGTTTGATAAGTGCCATTATGATTCTTTTTGAATTTTTTTATTGTTGCCATGAATTATTAAATGGTAGAAATTATTTATTTGTGTTTATTATGCCTTTGTTAAGTAGCTCCAATAAGGTGAACATTTTATTGATAATGTTGAAATAATTTTTGGATTAATGATATCTTAAACAGTTGATAAATTTGCATATCTCACTTTGTTGGGTTATTCAAGTTATGCAATTGATTGGTACATAAGTGAAAACATAAATTTTAGTGAGATAATTGGTATTGTGTTCCTTATTTTTTAATCTAAAACATAGCACTTTCATTAGGGTTTTAAATTTTTAAATTCTTTAATTTACATATTCATCATGCTTATAATTATTGACACTATTTATTAAATCTTAGTTCAAAATTTTTTGGTGTTGTTTACATGCTACTTGACTATCACTTATAAAATATTTCACATGTAATTCAACACATGCATACATCATGTCAAAACACATATCACATCCTTGTAGATGCTAAATCTAGTTTTTATATGATAAACTAGTCTTATACGCTTGAAAAATATCACTCGTGCCTCAACCCTTTAATTTAAGACTTTTTACATTGTCAAAAACATCACATTCACCATCTCACTATGCCTAAATGCTTATCCTATAGTCCAACCCTAATATTATGGTTACCTAGATCACATATATCCCATAGTATACTTAAAACTTGATTAATATCCTACTCTGATAGTTACAAATCTTTAGAAACTTCCTATTCTCCTAGACACTAATGTCTATACTAGGACACTATCATCGATGCTAATGTCCCAAGTTTGAAGATAGTGCCTATATCTTAAAAATGATCAAATTTATAAAATTTTCACATGTATGGGTTGGTTTGTAGTATTATTTTAACCCTATTATGATAAAATTTCAAAAGGTTTGGTATAAATATAAGTAAAATAACATTCATTATCATTAAGCACACATCTATCTTATACCTTAAAAAAGCACCTCTCAAGCTTGAAAAACTACCGTATTCTTGGGTTGTGGTCTAAAGCATTCAAAGAGCATCCCATGATAAATATTTTTTAACTTACAAGATATATCACTACATGCAACCATATATAGCATATTGTATAATTATTCACACATAAGCCCATATAAGGGGAAGAACTAAATATGTCTAAGGTCCTCTTCAGAGTATTGGCTATGTAGAAAATGCTACCTGATAGAGGGGTATTTGAGTTTAGCTCAATTTCACTTGATCCTACTCCCATGTTTTATAATATGGCATGCCCTAATTAGAGGACCTAGGGTTTTGAACTACACAGTGATATATAGAACCTATGTGCATGATCTAAAGAGATGATATGTAAGGTGATAATGAACCCTAATAAGTGCACATGGAATTTCCATAAAATTACTTGTATTCTATATGATATATAAGCATCATTTTTTTAGACAAAAGCATTGATGCTAGTGTTTCAATTTCAACAATAGTGTACAAGCTAATAGAGAGCTGATTTCTAGAATCTAATGAATCACAACTAAGCATCATCCTGAATGTATATGCACCTACACTTCTAGATCCACTTATGCATCATTTAATAAGTTAATTATTTCCTCCTATTTTTATTTAAGCATCCATATTACTATTAGGCATGGTATTGTTTGAAATTATCGTATTTACACACTTCAACAAAATATTAGAATATTATGAATCTAAATTATTTAAGTGTTCTGATAATAGAAATCCTTTGTTGATTAGGCTATTATTTCCTTTTAAATATTTCCAAAAAGGGTTAAACATTTGGTGAACCTAACCTCTCAGTCTTTTTGTGTAATACTATATTGCCCTAGGATTTTTGGATTTTTGAATTGTTAAAAATCAAATTTTGCATTTAATATAAAGAAATTAATTATGCTTAACAAAGATGCATCTAGTAATTATTTCTTTGTACAATACATATTGATATTCATTGCTTGTTATCTTTTATACATTACTAAATCAATCAAAGATATTATCTAATAAAGTCAATAAATTGGTAAAAGTAAAGAGAGTGATTTAACACAAGTTAAAAATATAATCTCTCTTTACAACTCTCATTGCAATACTATTGAACACATGACTAACTTTAATAAATGCCAATGTGCATGTTCACAAGTTAAAAATCTAATCTCTCTTTACGACTCTCATTGCAATAACATTGAACACATGACTAGATTCAATAAATGCCAATGTGCATGTTCCCAACCTTTCATCCCCTAGATCCTATTCAAGTGATAACTATTATCATGCAGAACTTGTCTTAGATTTCACTGTCCATGTTGTCAATACATGAAAAGGAAAGAGTTCCTAGCTAACTTATCCACCTATTCATATATAATAGGTTCCTCTTAAGCCTAAGCTAGTAATAAAATCTAAGAGATATGATCTTGATTTATAATAAAGCAATATACATGCCAATATCTCAATTATTAAGATTTTAAAGTAATTCTTGATAGTTCATATAGCCAACCAATTTCTCAACTTACATTAGATATGACATTGGGACCCAAAATAATACAAGATACATTCCAAGTAATGTCTCAATCATTGCATTATAATTTAATCTTGGGTAGACCTTGGATGCACATTATGAAAGTTATGCCATCCACATTACATCAATTTGTAAAATTCATACATGATGGGACATTATGGACAATGCTTACAAATGATGAACCCTTCAAATTCTACAAAATATTACACTCTGACACGGAAGGGGTTCCTTAAATGACACCACCCAAGAAATTTATTTCACTTAAGAATATATCAACTTATGAAATATGTGAATCAAGCAATATAAATCATTTATCTCGATTTTCACAAGGCAATAACATTTGAGGTGCATGGTGATATACATAAGGAACAAAAACATGAACAAAAAGACAAAAAAATGAAACAAAATAAATTGCAAAAATAACCAGTGATAAGTACATAGCAAGAAAATAAAACATTTGAGCTTCTTTTAGTGGTAATTTCTAAACAAAAAGATGGTGAAATTCGTTATTATCATTATAGTCATGAGGATATTCCTAATGAGAAGACAAATGAGCAATTACACAAGCTTATCTTTGATCCAATTGAGCATATCTCACACAACTTATTCATGCCTATATGCCCTAGTACATATAAGATAAATACATCACTAGAGGATGCAAAAATAAATAAAGATAAATCTAAGGCAAATCTAACAAATGTACATGTAAATGCTTGTTATACAATCCATCGCTCTTGGCTAAAATGTTTGATTCAATATTACAAGGGAGAAATGTAGATATATCATATTAATAATGTGGATCCTCACATAGGTCACCATGATAGATTTTACAAATCACGATGAAAAAAGATATTCCACACATAATTCTTTATATGTTAATCGATCACACAGTGATATTGTTAAAACTAGGCTAAGATACCACACATTACTTAATTTTTTTTTTAGAAGTGAAAATGATGTTTAAGCTAGTTGGATATAACATTAATTCTCAATGTAATTTAACTTGAAAATTATACATTTGCTTAAACACAACTAATATCATGCACCTTGTGGTTGAATCTAATTAATAACCTGATTTAGGTTTAAATGTGATGCTTGTCAATTATACCATCTTAATTATGAACAAGGTCTCAACTACCAAATACACTATTCAAGTGATATATAATAGGCAAATAAACTTATTTCTCAATTTTCCATTATGATTAAACTTCTAAAAATTAACATCCATACATATATATTGTTGTATAAGATCGCATATGTTGTCATACTGATATAAGCAACCCAATCACGAAATACATTATTGTGTAAGGGAGCTCATATGGCCATAATGTTGTAAAAAGTCATAAAATGCAAGTAAAATGTCGTATATAAATCCATATTTATATCATGATTACAAATGCATAGCCATATATCCAATTATATTGATGTAATGTCACATTTTACAAATTTAATAAGGTACAATACCACATATAAAATCATATATACATTGGTGTCATAGATACATAGTCCATGAGTAAGCATCAATAGCAAGTTTAGATCATTTTTAAAGAGGGAGAGAATCATTTTAGATATTTACCTCCAACCAGAGACCAATGACCTCCCACACACCTCCCCATTGGGAGTGGACCTTCCCTCTACAAAGGAGAAGATAAAAATGATGTGGGCATTTAAAACCATCCAATAAAAATAAGTACATTCACTATCACATGAAATCAATCATACAGACCATGGACACACCTCTATCCCATATGATTCAATGCAGTATACAAATAAAACATTAAGATGGAAAAATAATGTATATAGTTATAGCATTACTTTGGCTAGACCATTTATATTTTAGATTACAAGATCTGGGTCATCATCTACATAAGCTTAATTATCTACCTTATTTTTATGTCACATACAAGTATTATTTCTAGACAAATGATGTGTGACTTGAAACTAGATACCATGCCTATCACACATCACCCTTCGAGCTAGAAGATGCAAGCTAGATAAACAAGATACATCATAGTCTTTCAAATCTTACTAACATAAAATTAAACACCAAAAATAACTCATAAAACTAGTTATATTTACTCAAAATAATGTACAAGATGAGAAATATTGACTGATTTTGGACACAATATAACATACAATCAAACACCAAAGATAAGTCACAAAGTTGGTATATGATTACTCAGAAGATTCTACACAGATGAGAGATATTGACTAATTTCTAAAACATTATAACATAAAATCCAAAATCCTTACTACTTGATCTTTTACCATAATTAGTTCAATAAAATTATAATTATACTACAATATCAAATAGGTTGAGTTTCATAATGGAATCTTGGCCTAAGCACATATTGGATTTCACTCCTTTTACACAAAATATACAAAAAAAGAATGTAGTAGTTATGTAACATAATCAAATCAAAAATAGATATAACATGATTTATTATTCTCAATGAAAACATTTATTTTATATATCATGTATGCATAATTTTCACAATAATACATTATTTACAATCTATGTTCACAACTCTTATCATGTCACCAAAATAGTATAGGAACTCTATCCACATATAAGCCTATAGGTGGTGATAATGATCACCTACAAGCTTATAAGTAGATCATAATAAATAAGGATAAACTAAAGAGTCTAAAATTAAATATTTCCCATTATTAACATTCTTTACTGTGGTCTAGATTTACCATTATCTAGTTCTTAGTGATTGGTATTTATGAATTTAAGATAACAATTCACATTTCTTATTGTATCCTTACCTATGTATATATAATAAGACTCTTCAATATACCAATATAACTTATCCATACATTTTAATCCCTTAATATCTCTTATTCAATTTTACCCATTTGAGTATAAGTCCAGAAACAAGTAAATAAGGATTTATCCCTTCCCACACTCACAAACACAATAGACCTATGTATTTTTTTTCATTTTCACTAAGAATGGTTTAAACATACATGTAGGTTTTTTAAACCATTAAGACCCACTTATATAGAATTGTGGGTGAGATTTGATGTTCTCATCCCTAAGTCTATAGGAGTGCAAAGCCTCCTTATTCAAAATCACCATTATTTCTTACAACATCGGTTCTATTTTTACTCCTATTAAAGGTTTAAATCAATAACTTTAAATTTTCCCAAGTACACTATGGGTTCACAAATCCTTTCAAATACATTCTTGGAAAGATATTAAAAAAATCAAATCATTGTATGGTGAAATACAAATACAACCAAATGGCTTTATAATTGTTGGTTTTACACTCAAGTTTCAAAATAACAAATCCATAGTTATAGATTGTATAACTTGAAAAAGGATACTCTTATCATTTTATAAATTATCTACTTGTTCTTTTAATATCACACAACTATACAAACTATAACTAAAACTGAATACCCACTACAATTTTTCAAGCCTTTTAAACCAACAAACTATATTTTTGGTTTTTGTTATTTTCCTGATTCGATTCCATAACTTCTCATTTCCTTTCATTTCCTTTTTATATTTCAAAAACCCTCCAAATGAACCTATGTGTCTTCTTTCTTTGCCTTCATTCCTTTTTAAAGTTGTATTCTCTTTTCCTAACTCTACATCCCCACTATCATGCCATGCAACAAGTCAAGCTCATCCAAAACTATCATAATCCATGCTTCAAATGCCACCAATACTTCTCCTTAATGATGGAAAAAACCCAAAGAATATATTTGATTATGACAACTCAATTTTCTTGCTCATATTTGTTGCTCATGCCACCAAATGTGAGTTTGTATTTAGGATTTCTTCCCATTGGAGATTCTCTTTGCTTCACAACCTCTCTACTCAAATATAAATGCGTGATTTTTATTTTCACAACTCACCAAACCTAATCACTATTTAACCCCATGGTTATATGTGTTGACTCCTTTTTGCAATTATACATTTGCATTTTAACCCCTTACGGTGGTCAAGGGTCAATATTTTATATATAGCAAGGTGTTCATTTTCAAAAGTGTTTACATAAATAATGTCACCAAATACATCTAAAATGTTTTGACCACCAAATACCCTCAAAAAAATATTTTTCCAACATAATCCCCCATTTTGGTGCTTTCTTATTAACTTGAAGACTTTCATACTTTAAAAAAGTATCAAGTAGTTTATGCACTCAGTTTGATATTTAAAACAATTCTTTCCCACCAAGATGCTAAGACAAGAATATTTTTTTACTTTAGTTTTAAAGGTAACATATTAGCAACAATAACCAACTTGCACAAACATCTACAACATAGTAAAAATAAATTACATATGAAGACTCATTTTTAGGTAATCTTCAACAAACAAAAACAAAAATACTACCAGAGTACTCAACTAGAATACATGATCAACCTTGTAGCAAACAATCAATATTAATAGTAAATTCAAACATACAACAATAGTTGACTAGTGTTATGTGTGTGGGTGATTTTTATCTTTGGCTCTGTCTACCCCCAGTTGTTGTTATCTTCCATCCTCTCTCTTATGATGATCTCTCACAAAAAATTTCTATAAGGGATACAAATACATTCATCCACATCATCCATAAAAAGGTTAGTCATTTTCACATAATAAACATATTAATCAGCTAAAAATAACTAATAAAAACATTAAATGTGACCATAGTCTTTAAAACATCATTTTGAATAATCAGTTTATTTTGTGCTTTTATCAAAAAGTATCAAATCATAGATCCATAATAATTTTATATTGAGGTAGAAATTGGCATGTAACATCCTTCCCCCCATGAAAAAGTGATTGCCCCAATGATGTTATTTAAATCAAATCATCAAAACAATTAGATAATTTTAACATGATAAATCAAATAAATAAATGAGGAAACAACCTATAAAACTCCTTAAAATCTTCCCAAATGGCACTATCTTCATAATATTAGTCCCATTGGACCTTAAATTTTGACATTTCTTTATTATGTAAACTAAGCTTGTGTGTTTCAATTATTTTGATTGGTTCTATTGTTACTACTCTTGGATCCAAAACTTGTAATGCATTCCAATCAAGTACATGAGAAAGATAGACCACATATTTATTCAAATAAGACACATGAAAAACATTATGAATATGGGTTAATGTTGGTGGAAAAGTACGTTTATAAGCAATGGTGTTAATCACTTCCAAAACCTCAAAAGTTCCTACATATCTAGGTGTTTGATTTGGTTGATTTTCCAAATTTGATAGATCTATTTTGTGGTTTAACACATAGAAAAAAATATGTCTTCAACTGATAACTACCTTACTATTATTTTTAAATAAGCATAGCTTTTTTTCCTATCATTGGCTTTATCTAACCTTTGTCTAATCAGTTTCACCTATTCTTCCATTTCATCAAGCAAATTAATTATAAAAATAATTATATCCTCTAATCTATCCCAACTGATAGGTGTTCTATATTTTTTGTCATATAAAGTTTGAAATGGTGCCATTTTAAAATCTAAATAAAAGGAGTTATTGTAGGCAAATTCAATTGATAGAAGGTAACCCTCCCACTTGTATTTCTAGTCCATGCAATACATTCTCAATAAATCTTCTAACACATGATTTACCCTTTCTATTTTCCCACTTGTTTTAGGATGATATGTTGTACTAAAATTTAATTAAGTACCCAAGGCTGAATTATGGGTTTGCCAAAACCTAGAAGTCATGTGTGGGTCTCTATCTAAATTTTTTTCTCTAGAAAACCATGTAACCTATATACTTCCTAAACAAACCTTTTTTCTATCATAGATGCATCATCTATCAAATTCCCTAGAATAAAATGTGTTACCATCATGATTTTATCAACTACCACCAAAATCATATCATGTTTATTCCTTGACATGGGCAGTCCTAGGAAAAAATCCATACTAATGACTAACCATTTCCATTTAGGAGTGTCATGTGGGTACAATAACCCAACAAGATGAACATGCTCTACCTTTAATCTATGATATTTTAAGCATCTAGATACAAAATCAACCACATTTTTCTTGATTCCCTTCCATAAGTATATTGGTTTTAGTTCTTAAGCTTGGTCATTCCTGGATGACCAAAATAAGGAGCATTATGCAACTCCCTAAACATTAATACTCTTATATTTTCTCTATCTAACACATATATTATCCCATTAAACCTCATGATATTGTCATTATCAAAATAAATCCTTCATATTTATGATCTTGAGGATTTTCTACAAGAGCTTTGTTGAATTTCTCATAGAATTTGTCTCCTAGTGACGATCTCAAAACTTGATCTTTAAAGGTACTTCTGATAGTAGTCATTTTTGATATGTATCTTTTATGAATAATAACATATACAACCCTATTCTATTTACCCTTTATGTAGCTGATATCAAAATCAAAACTAGATAAAAACTCTAACCAACATCTTTGTAGAGCATTCAATTTGGTTGTGTGAAAATATATTTAAGTTGTAGATTATCTATCTTGAGCTCAAATGGTCTACCCAAAAAAAAATGCCCTGAAACCTCAAAATCATGAATTATTTCAACCAATTCAAAATCACATATAGAATAATTAGTCTCATAAGTTTCAATTTCCTAGATTCAAATGATACTACTAATCCTTCTTGTAATAATATTCCACCTAAACCATCCCCAAAAGCATCTATTAATGTAATAAAATGGCCATCAGGATCTAAAAATTGAAAAATAGGTACAAAAGTAATAATTTATTTTAGGGTCTAAAAGGATTCTTCACACTCATCACTCCACACAAAATTTTGATATTTATATTGCAAAGATGTGATAGGATTAGTTATTTTAGAAAAAAAATGGGTACAAATTTTCTATAATGCCCAACTAAACCCATAAAAATGCACCTCATGAACAATTTTGGGTGTTGGCCATTCCATTATGGCTCTTATATTTGTAGGATCCATGGATATACCTTTGGTTTAAATGATATGTCCCAAGTATAACACCTTATTCTAAAATAAAACACAATTAGATAATTTCTTATAGAACTTATGTTTTCATAAGAGCTACAACACTAAACCAACACTAAACGCAAGTGCTCAACATGTTATTCATTGCTATTAATTATATAATAATATTATATAGGAAGATAAACACAAATTGATTTCAATAATATCTGAACACATTATTGATGAGTATCATAAATAAAATCAGGTGTATTTTTTAGACTGAAGGGAATAACTATGAATTCATAATGTCCATACCTCATCCTAAAATCAATATTAGGGATAAATTTTTCTTTAATTATCAACTGATGGTATGTTATTCTAAGGTCTAATTTTTTAAAAGACCATTTCACCTTGCATTTGAACAAAAATAACATAAATTAGGGATAATGGATACATGTTATTAATGGTTACCTTGTTCAACATCCTATAGTCTATGCACAGATAAAGAGTCATATCCTTATTTTTCATAAAAACTATTGGTGCACCTTAAAGTGAAACACTCGATAGAATTAATCCTTTGGATAACATCTCATGAAGTCTAGATTTTAATTTGACTAACTCTGTTGTTTTCATTTTGTATGGATCCTTGAATTGAGGTCCAAATCTTGGAATGATGTCGATTGTGAAGTGGAATTCCCTTTTGGTAGGTAGTCTATGTAAGTATTATGGAAATGCATCCCTAAATTCCTAAAAAAGGGGATAATCCTCTAAGGTAAGACATTTATATTCTTCAACCTTGTCTATCTTAACCTTGAACACCTGACATCCTTTCCTTTGAACCTTATTTAACTGAATGGCTAGAATTTATCTTAACTTTAATTCCTTCTTCTCTCCTTGGATTTGGGTGTGATTTCCCAAATCATCTAAGCATTAAACCTTCTTTGTAAATCAATCAACCTTTGCCTTATGATTCTAAAGCTAATTCACTTCTAAGATCACATCATATAACTATTATCACCAAATCTTGCACCCTAGAAGAAGTTTTTCAAGATTTTTCTAGATTTGCACAACATGGGAACATTTCCAAGTATGTGGGTGTACTTATATTGGAAATGAGCCTCTAGATTTAAGGGCTAGCTCCTTGAATATATCATTCAATGTTTATCACTTAAACTACTACTTAATTATGGGAAAAAGAGTTAGAGAATGCATAAATTGAACCTACTCTAAAGGAGGTGATGCACCAAAAATGTCTTCCATGTGACCATCATATTTCTACCACAATGAAACAAAGCATAAAAACTAGTCTCTAAGTCTTCATGGCTTCTAACATGAGCATTTCAATATTGAGGTGAGATGTGTGTAGCAACACAAGGAAAATGAACCAAAGGGTAGTTTGCACATTCCAAGGATAATTTTACACTTTAAAAAAAGATTTACACATTAGACTACACTCTATATGACCTGTTAGACTAGGAACTCTTGCTAAAACATGAATGGATAAGGGAAAGAAAGATAGATAATTATCACTTCTCATCACCATACATCACTTGTAAAATTAGACAATTGTTTAAAACTCATAAATAGACTTGCATTAATGTTTAAAGGAAAAATATGGCATTAGTCTAGTAGGGCTTCACCATACATGGTTTGGTCTCTTTACAAAGGCCAAAATGGTAGTTACTTTAGCATTTAAGAGAGAGAGAAATGGGAAAAGGGAAGTCTCAAGGGGAATCAAATGAGCTCAACCTCATTTGAATAGTAGTTACAACTACCTTTGCTAGTATGCTTCTTTGGAACCTCTTGATTGATCTAGGTCATCTCAAGCAATTCTAATAGTTCATTATTCCTTCACTCATGATCTATGCAATTACAATGATAGGATCAAGTGGTTTCAATATAAGTTTTGGCATCAATGCAGTTATAATAATCGAATCCATATATTAAAAATTTAACCTAGTACTAACTACTCCAAACAAGTTTATCATGGCATGCACAATGGAGAGAAGGGGTCCCTTTCATGCAGTTGGTATTGAAGATGAAACCATTGGGGTCTACATGTATGCCTTCATGACATAATTTTTAATGTTATCTCTTGTTCTAACTAGATCATGCTCAAACTTGCCCCTATGCTCATGGGTCCAGTATAGATAGAAAACCAATCTCAAACTATTGGTTTTCTTATAATCATTATATTATGACACTTTGATCAATGCCTAATTCATATTAAGTTCACATAGATCCATTATATCACTATAGAAACCAAGGGTCACCATGTTCATAGGTCTCTTTAAGAATGGCATACATAGTCTCAAGACAATACTACAATCTTTAAAAGATAGACCTTATATGTTATAAATATATGAACCAGAGGTCTATACTGATCTTCAATGATGCCCCTATATGTTCTTGATAACTTGACTACATCATTGTGTTCTTTGAATGGCATTGGATCAAACATAAATGGTAGATCGATGACCCTTCAATACCCATTTACCTTGGTCAAAAATGGTTTTTTGACTTACATCAAAATTCCTAGGCTTACCTTTATTTTAACTAGCTATCGATATCTAACTCAGTTTTTTGACATATTGACCTTTGCTCGTACCATCGATCCTACTCAGTATAAATGATTGTGAGTCATTGATCTTGCATTTGACTTGTAAACTCTATCCAACATTACACCACATAACAACTTTGCATTGTATTTCAAGATCCATTGTTAGTTTGTCAGCTTTAGTGCTTATGTTACATGTCAATCTCTTGAGCTCTTTGACTGTTTGACTCATCTCATACCATTGGATCAAGATGTACAATGCAACATAGACCATTAAATCTATTGGGACCCACTGTTTAAAAACCAATGGCTATTTCATGAGCTTAAATTTGATGTTCATGCTCCCATTAAATGGCATTCACATGATCATCATTGATGTTCAAATGATCATAAAATTTAATCTCAAAAGGATTTATTTTGCTCAAGCTTAAACTTGACATTAGCATGAACATCTTACATTTTACGTCCATCTTTATAAACTTATAACTTGAGCCAAAAAGCTTGCATAGACTTAAAACTTTTAGAGCTTGTTCCTAGCATGAAGAACTACCTGGTGTTATGATCCTTTGGCTCACAAGGGCTCCTTTAGTGAAGATAAAAAAAAATGCACAAAAGAGCTGGTTCAATCATTTTTGGATGACGTCCTAGATGACCTGGCTCCTTAGATTTGATGAGTTGAAATTGGGAAGTTTAGATCTCAAGATAGAAGACTCATCGAGATATGAAACTTATAGATCATGATATTGGTATGTATAACATTTATCATGCATGGTTTTTTGGTCATGTGAGGCCTTCTGAGTATGTTTTAAAATTACACAATCAAGTTGCTCCATTTTGGTTTCCATGTGACAACCTAATGATAGTCTAGCTTCAAAAAGCTTGTTCTTGAACTACTGCTTGATCTTTGAAATCTTAGGTGAATTCATTGAGGCATAATAAAATTTCTTCCATGCTCTAACTACATTGATCACCATGAAGATTTTCCACTTACATACATGACCCTAAAATGATCCCTAAGATATCAAATGGCACAAGGATTTAATACAACCATGACCATGACTAGAATGACATATTAAATGTCATCAATTAAACTACAATCATGCCCTATGACATTATAAAAATGCCCATATAAAAGATTATAACTATATGGGGTCAACCCATTTTAGCCTAAGGAAAAATTGGTCAACATTCTTGGTGATTTATTAGGGGTGGCATGCTTGCTATGTCGTGACTAGTTGCCTAATCATGTCCAATGGGTTATGGATTCACATGTACAATAGGTTTGACATAAAAAAATGCCTTGAATAGTACATAAAACACAAGAAAATAATATGAATAAAACACAAAGTAAGGACCACACACACACAACAAAGGAAACACACACCTATTCTAATATTTACAAAACAAACGTTCATTTCTCAATAATAGGGTTTCAAATGTATCCCATTCACAGGGATAGGTAGTTCTTCTCCATTTATCCTTGCTAATTGAAAATATTTGCTTTGCTTACACTTTATTATGACATATAGTCCACTTTATAAGTTATCAAATTTGGTATGCCTCCCTAGTTTTGATCTATCTTCATCCTATTTCAATACTACGTCACCTTCATTAAATGATCTTGGAGTTGCCTTCTTGTCAAAATACCTCTTCATTAGTATTTGGTGATGTTATATGGCTCAATGAGCTTTATCTCTATTCTCTTGAAACTTAATTAATTCTATCAATATCACTTCCATTGGAGTGTTCTTAAGTAACTCTAGTTGATGTGCTAACTCTAAGGCAAGCAACTCCTAAGAGACAGACAACCAAGCTTCCCTCCCATAGATAAGCACAAAAGGAGAATTACATGTTGACCTCTTGGGAGTTATCCTATTATCCCATAAGGTTGTCTTCAATTTGGTGTGCCAAGCTCTTTGTTTATGCTCCAAGGTTCTCTTGATGATTATGATTAGGTTTATGCTTGTAGATTTAGCCAACCCATTACCTTGAGGGTAATAGTTGGATGAAGTGCTCAAGAATATGAAGTTACCATTTACCCAATAAATTATCTAGGAACCCATAAAATCAAGAGTATTATCTAAAATAATATTAGGAGTGTCAAACCTTTTTATGATTTTTTCATATAACTCCAAGATAGCACTCTTATTAACTTCATTCAATACTACTGCCTTAACCCATCTTGTAAAATAGTCAGTTGTTATGAGTATCCATTTGTGACCAACACTCAATGGGGTATTTATCATGTCAATGAAATCAAGACCCCATTGCATGAAAGGTAGATCAACTTGGATAGGCTTCAATGGAAGAGTTGTAATCTCCTATTTTCCTATAAATAAGGCACATTGTCCACACCTTCTCATCCAAGTATGGCAATAATTGAAGAGGTTAGGCCAATAATAGCCTACCCTCATGATATTGGTAGTTTTTATTCTTGGAGATAAATGGCCTCCCACTGTCTCATCATGGAAATTTTCAAGAAACACTTCAAACTAATCATTATCAATACATCTTAATAGCACACCATTGATGTCCCTCCTAAAAAGCACACCATGTAAAAGACAAAAGGGAATAGATTGCAATCTAAAATATCTCCTTTGTGATCAACTCATTTTATTAGGATACTCACCATTTTGGATAAATCTGATCACATCTTGTGTCTAACTTTGTGGAGTCAATGAACCAACTAATTGGGAATAATCATGATTCACTAGAGCCTCTTCCTTTGACTCATGAAGATCTAAATCTAGATGTTCATAAAGGTCTTTACCCCTTACCAATTTTTTCACTTTGATATCAACATCATACTCGATCACCTTAGTGATCCACCCTACCCTATTTTCACTAAGATCTTTGCTCGAAAGAAACTCTTTGGTGCTAAGATGAGAGACCATAACATGAATCTTATTATTTGAAACCATGTGTCTAAATGTCTTTAGTCCTCTTAAAATAACAAGGACCTAGTTCTCCATAAAGGTGTAATTGACTTTATAATCTTCTAATCCTTGACTAAAGAATTTAATTGGTTGCTCCACACCCTCATCATTATTTTACATCAACATGGTTGAGATAGTATCAAGTTTAGAAAATGAATAAAACATGAAGTCTTTAGTAAAATTAGGGTTCACAAGAGTAAGAGCTTCTGTAATTGCTTTCTTTATGGCTTCAAAACTAATCTTACCCTCTTTGGTCCAAAAAAGACTTGGTTCTACCTAAGCATAGATGTAATAGGTTTTACTAAAGATGCAAAACTAGGTATGAATCTCCTTAAAAAAATTATCTTGCCTAAGAAACTTTTAAGACTTTTCTCATGTAATGGCAATGATAAGCCTAGAATATCCTCTATTCTCTCAGGGTCAATAGTCAAAGCATCCTTGGAAACAAAATGTCCTAAGAGGTTACATTCATGAACAATAAATATGCACTTTTTTAGATTAAGAGATATTCCATATTACCTGCATATTTCAAACACGTGCCTCAAGTGTTGCATATGTTCATCAACATCTTTATAAAACACTATTATATCATCTAGATAAACCAATAACATATCATTGATCAAACCTTTAAAGGCCATGTCCATTGCTCTTTGAAATGTGGCACCAACATTGGATAGACCAAAGGGCATCTTCCTATAAGAAAAGGTCCCCATTTAGTAGTGAAGGCTATTTTAAACTGATCATCCTTATTAACTAAAATTTTATTATATCTTGAATATCCATCTAGAAGAAACATATATCAAGAACCTGAAACCATTTGTAAAATCTTCTCCATTGAAGGTAGAGGATAGTTATCTTTGAGTGACACTCTATTAAGATCCCTAAAGTCCAAACAAATCCTTATCTCCCCATTCTTCTTTATAATAGGCACAAGTTTAGCTACCCATGTTGAATGCTTGATGGGAAATATTATCTTAGATTCAAGGAGTTTGGTAAGCTCTAACTTTATGAGCTGCTCAACTTTTGGGTTGATGGGTCTTTACTTCTATCTAATTGGTTTAACTCTAGTTTCCAACTCAATGATATGGTGTGCTAAGATAGGGTCAAATCCTTTGAGGTCCTTATAGTCCAAAGTAAATATATAATGAAACTCTTTACACATCTCAATGAATTCTTGCTTCTCTAATGTAGAACATACCTTGCCTAGTTTGAGGAGTTTGTCCTTAAATATCAAGACCCTTTCATAATTCTCCTCTTTTGTAGACATAATCACTTTCTCCTTCTTATTTTGATCATTCTCATTGAACATACTCTATAAGGTCACCAAACCCTTAGGTATTTTATTGGTTCTTAGTTACACAATCTAATCACCCAATTATTCTTGGAGCTTCCATTGATTCCTTGAAGAAAACTCAACCTCATTTTGAAAGAAACATGCAATGTGTTTGTCACTATCAAACACTTACCAAGACACTTCCTTATCAGGTATAGAATGTTTGATAATGGTCTTCATATGAGAATATTTTCCCTCCTCTTTTATGGTAGTTGGAGTATCAAATTGAGATCCTATGGTAGCTAGTCTATCAGCATGACTATAATGCTTCTTTGGGACTGATTGTATATTGAATGCATTAAAGTCTTCAAGAAAATCTCATACCCTATGCATGTATGACTTAAGTAAAGGGTTCTTGGAAACAACCACATTCCTCACCTAATGTAAAACCAAATCATTGTCTCTATATACTTGTAAGTTCTTGATTCTTTTTCTCCTTACCCATTGAAGGCCATGAATTAAACCTTCATACTCAACTACATTACAAGTAAAACTAAAATGAAATTTGTATGAAGCATAATACTATTACTTAAAAGGGGAGACCAACATAACACCAGCCCCTACACCAACTTTACTACTTGAACCATCAAAAAACATCTTCCATAGCTCATCATCTTCACCCTCTTCCTTAGTAAGTAGATGTGTTGGTACTCCTTCATGTATACATTACAATCCTAGAACAATATCCTCCATGAGAGCATAAAGATCCTGCTCATAACAATTAGTGCCATATTCATCAAGAAACAAATCTAAAATTCCCTAAATCTTGGAGGAAGTGCCATCATCTAGAATAGAATATTTTTCTTCATGAACAACATAATTCAAATTAGAACTTATCTCAATGTAAGGTTCAATATGAAACCTTGCAAGAGGTTGTGTTCTGACTGTCACCTTGGTCCCATATCTTGTTCTAAAATCCAAGAAAGACTAGTTAGCTGAGAGATAACCACCTATATTGGTTGTGAAGTCCCTTGATAGGCAAATTGTAAAGTGGGTTGGGAGATCAACGAAAGCTATGTCTTGAAAGATAAGAAAACTAGGACAACCATGCAATAAAACCTTCAAGCATTTTATCAGTCCTACTATCTTGGTAGTTCTACCATATAATTTAAGGACCCCTTTGCTATGTGGCTCATATTTCAGGCCCAACTTGTCAGCTATTACTTTGGGCATGATAGAAGTAGAAGCTACACTATCTACTATATAATTATATACCAACTTGTCACCTAAAATGAGGGTGAGGTAAAATGGTGGAGGTTTCTTGGCCCTAGTGGATGGTTTAAAAATGGTACTAGGAGCATTTTCAAAAGCCACATGGCCATGACTTTGATTTGAGGGTAAGACACTAGTAGGGATAGCAGATAACTACTTTTGTAGTTCTTTTTTACCAGGCATATGAAGAACATCCAAAATAGAAATGGATGTCTTAGTGTTCTTCAAAGAATATCAAATATTTAAATAAGCCATACCTAATTTATCTTGGGATCTTGTAGGTAGATAATTACTTGAAACTTGAGGAATAGGAGTAGACCTTACCATATTCTAACTTAGTGGAGATGTAGAAGTTTTTGAAACTATCACACTTGTAGCTATGTCTTGTTGCCTTATAGGAGGATTAGATGAGCATATGGGCATGCTACTACCACCTCCTAGAGCCTTCCTCTTGGCCCTTGTATTTTCTATAATAGAGGCTCCTTGATTTAACACAAAAGTGTCTTCAACCAAAAAAATTGTGAAGATTTCTCCTTGAGGTTTTCAATCCTCATTAACTTACATCATCACCTCATCCTCATTTGATAAGAGGGGAGTAAATACCCCTTGAGTCATAAGATATTATTCTCCATTCTAATTGGAATCCATGAAGTGTTCTTACTACTAATCTTCTCACTGCACCAAATTGCTATGAACTGATACCATCTCCCTTTCATTGGTGGTAGAGTTAGGATTGTATGCATTAGCAAGCCTATTGGGATTAGGCTTCCATTGTCCTCTTCCTCTTCCATATTGTTGACCATACTATTGATGATAGGGGTAAGGATTATGATGGGAACCCTATTTCATATTAGCTTTTATATTTTGATCCTATAAGGCTAGGAACTTTGTTTTCCAATCAACATTATTTTATATTTTCCTAGGAGCCACCTTAGTTTGGTATTGGCATTAGGAACTTGAGCTAAATTTGGAGTGTTAGAAAAATTATGAGACAAAGGAGGCATAGACACCTTAGATGACAATTTTAAAACTTGGATGAGATTATTTTTAGCTTTGATAGCTAGTTTATATGCCTCAGAGAGGGTGGAATCTCCCATAGATTGAAGCATGACATCAATTCTAGTCCCAATGGATTTCAAGTAAGGAACAAAAAATTAGTAGGTGGTCTCATGAGAGGAGGTAATCTATGCCAAGTCTTCTAAAACCTTTCATTAAAGTCATGCATTGTTTCTTTGGGTCCCCTTTTTATCATGTTGAGCTAATGTGGAAAAGAAGCATAGTTACTTTGATTTCCAAATCTAGAAGTCAATGACACTCCAAACTCATCCCATGTTGTGATGAATCCACCTTCTAGATTCCTATACCAATCAAGATCTTTCCCTTTAAAGGACATGGCAAGGAGTATAATGGAAATGTTTGTTGGATTATTTTTAATGATCCAAAGTATTTTATTTTAATGTTTTTAGTTTATTAGTTTGATTTATTAAATAAGTTGGTAGTTCACGAGAAAAGTTAGTTTTCTCTTGTAACTACCTGTAAAATATTTTACCCTAATTATAAAAGAGATCTAAATGAATACATTATTATAGTTTTGTCTTACTTACAATATTTATGATGTAATTTCTATGTTATTCTTTCTATAATCTGGGCCAATAGTGGTATCAGAGAATTGGTACAAGATGAGAGAAAGCATCAAAGCATTGGTACAGGAGGAGAGAAATCATTGTCTAGTTTGTAAAATGATTAGCATTTATTTTTCTCTTCTCAAAATCAAATCTATTTTGATAATTGCATATGTATGGCCTAATTGAAATTTGAAATAGTATCAAAAACTTGGTAATGTTATGCTTAAAAGCTGTACAATGATGTATATAAAAATAACAACATAGGAGGCATTTTGAAAATAAATATGTGGTATCTTTATTTTAGTTTTTATCAAAGTAACTGACAAATATTCATCACCAGATATACTATAAGCAATTTTTTGTTTATCAAAACTTATGAATTTAAATTGTAAAGGTTGTTTAAATCACTATTGACCCATAGAAAAATAGTCTTGATTTGATAACTATTGCTTTGCTATTGCCTTGAAAATGATTTGGAAGTTGATCCTTTCATCCATGTTGTAGATGGTGCATAGACTATATGATGGAAATATCTAATTAGGATAGAAAATATAGGAGTGTGTTAAAAGAATCAACTTCTTCTTCATTCAGTCGAACAAAACCAATCAATTACAACATCAATATGCCTACAGTGTGTGGTGTAGTATATGGAGATTTACATTGATAGAATGGCCTTCTTATATGCATTTAAGGTCTTGAGATATTTCAAGTAGAATAGCATAATCTACACACAAATTTAATGTTCCTTGAACAATACATCTATATGGCATTTTGTCAAAACACATGGCATGCAAGTTCTATTTTATGTCATTTGGCAAGGCATCTATCCAAGTACTTCAAGATTTAGTGATTTGATCAAGAAAAATAACTTCAACCATCAGATATTTCTAGAACAATGATGGAATTAAGTTTATAAATTAGGTTACATCTCCCTTTCCTGCATTGAAGTGCATCCCATAAGGAAGGAATAAGGAAGAAAGATGCTTTATATTTATCATATGCAAGTGAAAAAGAGGGTGAATTAATTTTACATGTAAAAATATTTGTGAGTCACTATCATATAAGGGAGGTCAAGGGTTCAACCCTCAAAAGTGATAAAAAGTCATTTTTTTTGCAAAGAGGTTATTTGAATTAATTGTGAAAACTAGAAAAATTTGCACCTATCATGACAAATTTTACCATATCTTGAACACAGTTATATTATTTTGTAAAAGTTACTTTTGGGAAACTAGACTCAAATATATTTCTAATGAGTATAAGAAAGGAGGGGTCCATCATGTCTTGCTATGAAATTTTAATCCCCATAAACTAGTAAAATTTTTTGAATTAGCATTGAGGGGGGGGTCTACCTAGCTTGATAGAGAAGTGACTTTCAAATTATCATATCTTCTACATATGGTGGCCAAAAGCTTCATATGACCACTCATTTTTCATGGAAATATATTTCTAAGAGCATTAATGTGGACACTTTTTTTATTCTAGCATGCATAAATATATTTTTTACATACTATAATGAAATTGGGTGCATCTTCTATGGAACCCAACACTCCAATTTTTTTCTCAAATGGTACAAATATGTTGTATACATCAAACAAATATTGTCATGACATGTCACACAACTTGTGTTGTCAGTGATAATGGTCTTACATTTCAACGTTTATAAGTCCATAAGGATCTAACAGGCTAAACAAATCCAACTAGAGGTTGGAGGATCCACAAAGGTTGGAGGATATATTCCCTTCTCCAATTCCCTATTCACTCAGAGCATGGGTTTACTACTAGGATAGCCATTTTTGGCTTGTGTCCTTTGATTTCATAGATGTTGTGTTTCTATGATCTTTAATGTGGAGTATTTTAGTGGTTTGTACTTGGTTTATTTGTTGCATGGCTTCTCATCTCTCACCTAATAGAGGGAGAATATATTGCATATTGGTTTCTTGATCAGTCATCCATGATGTGTGGTATGAGTTAGCATTATTAGTGCTAAGCAAAGGCTTGTGAGAGATGTTGGTAATTATTGGGCATCGTTTGAGATGTGCCATACATAGTTAGAGGGCAATCACTTGTCGAATACATTCTATGTGAGGATTGATGTAGTTGGATAGTGTGTGATCATGTTCTACTATAGTGCAAGGATAATTAGAGTGTGAATCAATCCAAGATGCATAGTGTACCAATTGTATTTGCAGTAGAGTCTATTTGGATGACTCAAAATTCATTGCTCCAGTCTTTCTATACCCCTTTAGATCAATGGGGAGTTTGTTGGATTATTTTTAATGATCCAAATTATTTTATTTTAATGTTTTTAGTTTATTAGTTTTCTTTATTAAATAAGTTGGTAGTTCATGGGAAAAGTTAGTTTTCACTTGTAACCACCTGTAAAAGTTGTTATAAATATTTTACATTGATTGTAAAAGAGATTAGAATGAATACATTATTATAGTTTTGTCTTGCTTACAATATTCATAATGTAATTTTTGTGTTATTATTGTTATAATCTAGGCCAACAATGTTCTCTTGAATAATATTATGGAAACTATAAAAATTAGAAACATCTCTAATGTGCTCACTAGGTGTGATATGATTCTCACCATTGAATCTGGGCACACCTTTTATGGTGTTAAGAGGAATGAAATCATATGCATGAAGTTGAATTGGATTATCAATATTGAACGTAGGGAAAGCATGAGGTCTAACCATGTCTTCTTCTTCAAGATCTTAAACCTCTTCAACCTCTTCCTCCCTAGCAAAATTTACTCATTCTTTAAAGGGTAGATTAAGTTATGGATGTTGAATTATAAGAGGAATTTTAGGTTGAATGGGTGGGTTAATAGGATTGGATGTTATAGCAGAGGATGACCTAGTGAGAACCATGAATTATGAGGGTAAATTTATAACAAAAAAAATGTTCTTGAACCATATTTACCATGAAGGAGTTGCCAAATGTTGAGTAACACACCAATTTTTAGCTTATGTTTGTCAAGACTAGCATTCACCTTGACAAGTTATCTTGAAGATAATGTGTCCCATCGGGCATGTTAGAACTATTATCACCAAATCTTATACCCTAAAAGAATTTTTTCAATCTTCTTCTAAATTTTGGAAATATGGGAACATTTTTAGGTATGTGCGTGTACCTATATTGGAAATTATCCTCTAGATTTATGGGTTAGCTCCTTAAATATATCATGTAATGTTTATCACTTAATTTAATACTTACTTATGGGGAAAAGTGTTAGAGAATGCATAAATTGAGCCTACTCTAAATGAATTGATGCACCAAAAATGTATTCCACGTGACCATCATATTTCTACCATGATTAAACAAAGCATACGAACTAGTCTCTAAGTCTTAATGGCTTCTAACATGAACATTTCAATATTGAGGTGAGATTGGAGCAGTAACACAAGTCAAATGAACCAGAGGGAAAATTTCACACTCAAAGGATAATTTTACACTTGGAAAAAAGCTTTACTACACTCTATATGACCTATTAGACTAGGAACTCTTGCTAAAACATGAATGGATAAGGGAAGGAAGGATAGATAATTATCACTTCTCATCATTATACATCACTTGCAGACTTAGACAATTGTTGAAAACTCAAAAATAGACTTGAATTAATTTTTAAGGGTAAAATATGACATTAGTCTAGTAGGGCTTTACCATACATGGTTTGGTCTCTTTACAAAGGCCAAAATGGCAACTACTTATAGCATTTGAGAGAGAGAAGCAAGAAAAGGGAAGTCTTAAGGGAAATCAAATGAGTTTAACCTCATTTAAACTATAGTTACAATTGCCTCTATTAGTATGCTTCTTTGGAACCTCTTGATTGATCTCGGTCATCTCAAACAGTTGTAACAGTTCATTATTCTGTCACTCATGCTCTATATGGTTGCAATGACATGATCAAGTGGTTTCAAGATAATTTTTAGCATCAAAGTAGTTCAAATAATCAGATCCATCTGTTAGAAATTTATACTAGTGATAATTGATCCAGAAAAGTTTTATCATGGTCTGCATAATGGAGAGAAGAGGTCCCTTTCATGTAGTTGGTCTTGGAGATAAAACTGGTGGGGTCTACATGTATTCCTTTGTGACATCCTTTGTAATGATATCTCTTGTTTTAATTGGATCATGCTCAAACTTTCCCCTGGGTCCACTATAGATAGAAAACCAATCTCAGACTATTGGTTTTCCTATAGTCATTATATTATGTCACTCTAATCGATGTTTGGTTTCTATTAGGTCCACATATATCCATTATGTCACTGCAATAACCAAGGGGTTACCATGTTCATAGGTCCCTTTGAGAATGGTGAACACAATCATAAGATAATGCTACAATCTTTAAAATATGGACTCTATATTTATAAATCTACAAACCAAAGGTCTGTATTGATCTTCCATGGTATCCCTATATGTTCTTGATCACCTGACTACATCATTGTGTTCTTTTCATGGTGTTGGATCGAGCTTTAATGGTGGATAGATGACCTTGTAATATGCATTTACCTTAGTCAAAAATGGTTTCTTGACTTCCATCAAAATTCCTAGGATCACCTTTATTATAATTGATTGTCAATATCTAACTCATCTTTTTAACATATTGACCTTTACTCGCATCATCGATCCTACTTGGTATAAATGATTGAGTTGTTGATCTTGCCCTTGACTTGTCAACTCTATCCAAGTTTATACCACATGGTATCCCTATATTTGATTTCAAGATCCAATGTTAGTCTATTAGCTTTAGTGTTTAAGCCACGTGTCAATCTCTTAAGATCCTTAACTATTTGACTCATCTCACACCATTGGATCAAGATGTATGATGTAAATACATATCGTTAGATATGCTAGGACCCATTATTTGAAAAATAATGGCTATTCAATGAGCTTAAATTTGACATCCATGCTCTTTTCCAATGATATTATTGTGACTATAAAATTTAAGCTTAAAAGGATTTATTTTTCTTGAGCTTAAACTTGATTTTATCATGAACATCTTACATTACAAGTCCATCTTTAAAATATTATAACATGAGCCAAAAATCTCACGTAGAATTGAAACTTTTAGAGCATATTCCCAACATAAAGAACTACTTAGTTTTATAATCCTTTATCTCATGAGGGCTTCTTAAGTGAAGATAAAAAAATGCGCAAAAGAGCTAGTTCATTCATTTTTAGATGACATCCTAGATGGCCAAGATCCTTAGATTTAGTGAGCTGAACTTAGGAGGTTTAGATCTCGAGATAAAAAACTCATTACGAGATGAAACTTATAAATCATGATATTGGTATGTATAAAATTAATCATACATAGTTTGATGGTCATGTGAGGCCTTCTGAGCATGTTTTAAAATTACACAAGCAAGCTGATCCATTTTGGTTTTCATGTGACGTCCTGATGATGGTGTGGCTTTACAAAGCTTGTTCTTGAGCTACTGCTTGATTTTGAAAGCTCAAATGAATTATTTGAGGCATAAGCAAACATGTTCCATGCTCTAACTATATTGATCACCATGAATACCTTCTACTTGCATACATTACCCTAAAATGACCCCTAAGATACCAAATGACACAAAGATTGAATTGAACCATGGCCAAGACTAGAATGGCGTATAAAATGTCATTAGTTGAACTAAAATCATGTCCTATAATGTTATAAAAAGGCCCCTATACAAGATTTTGACTATAAGGGGTTAACCCATTTTGGCCTGAGGGAAAATTGGTTGATAATAACCATAACAAAGTTGCAATTATATCTACAATGGTGGTAAAATCAAGTAATACCACATGTGCTTATATAATGCATTTATCTACTTTAACCTGAGACTGATTCCCATACTACACAATCCATGCATTTCTATATGTCCACCTTTCCTAGGTAGTTTATTAAACATACTAGGAGAAATAAAAAAATTTAGTGTCTCTAATATCTATCAAAATTGAAACAAAATTCCTAAACAAAGTACCTGACACCTTAATTAGTTAAGCCTGAAACTCAATTTGATGATTGCCAATAGCTACATGAATAAGTTTTTGGAAGGTTCCCTAATGTGATGATGATGTTGAGGGATCCTTGAATTTTATTTATGTCTTCCACTAAGGACAATCTTTCACATAGTGGTTTCCTCCATAAGTAAAACATCCACCAGGCGGTCCTTTTATTTCAACTTAGTTACTTCCTTTGTTCCCTTCTTTAAATCCATTACCTAGTTTCTTAGCCCTTGAAGCATTGTTAAACCTATAATTATGATTAAATTTATTTTTTGAATTCCCATTATGTTTCTAATTCCTATTTTCAAGGATTTTTTAGACCACCAAACTTATTTAAATACTTATCTCTAACCTTTGTAAGTGATTTTAGCTTTTGTTCCTACTTAACAACATTCTCAAAGACCTGATCTATAGAACTAGGTCCATGCACATCAACTTCACATATTATTTATAGCCTTAAACCCATTATGAAATTTTTGACTCAAAAATTTTCATCTTTTTGGTACTAGGGAACATATTTAGGAAGTTTTTTAAATTATTCCTAGTACGTTGTCACTGATAGTTCACCTTGCTTTAGGTTTTAAAAATCTATCAATTTATGATTGAAGTACAATTATGGTAACCATCAAGCCCTAAACACTGTAACAAATTTATTTCAAGTGGTGGTAATATATTCAAGACCCATTTACATCTTCTTATTGGCCCACTAAGTTGTTGTTTCACCAACTAGTTGGTATTCTCCCCATACCACTTTGGTCACCTTGGAATAATTTTTAATTTCAAAATATTTTTCCATTTTCATGAGTTAACTATTGTCACTTAATCTTGCACCCTAGATATGGTTGTTAAATCCTATTCTAGATTGAGTGAAACATTGGATTACCTCTAGGCCTATGGGTAGCCTATAGCAAAGGTAAACCTCTAGTTTTAAGGGCTAGCTCCCTAGATTAGACTTTGATTGCTTATCACCTACACTACTTGCTTACTTAAAGGGGTATAAGGAAACATGAAAGTAAACTAATATGATGAGGTGATACATCAAAATTATCTCCACTATAATACTATACTCTTTCACTATGAAACATAACTCAAAATACTAGTCTCAACATCCTAGATTACTCCAACATAAGTCTTTCAAACATGGAGGTTATATGCATTATACTACTCAAGGTAAGTAAACTAGAGGTTAAATTATATACACTATGGATACTCCTTAAACTTATAAAAGATAAATGCACTAGCTACACTTCATGTGACCTATTAGAAGGATAATTACTTATATCAAACATGGAAGAGCAATGAGAAAGCAAGGATAGATACTAATCACTTGACATTTTACTACACACCACTTCACATACTTAGACAATAAAGTTATGGAATAAAAAAAAAATTATAAATATTTATTTAAAAATTAAATATATTATTCAAACCAATAGGGCTTCACCATATTAGGTGTCGAATTCCTTATAAAGGCCAAAATGGATTGCATTTATAGAACATGTGAGAAGAGAGAGAAGAGAAGTTGAAGGGTCATAAGAATAGGTGTCAAGGCTTAGAAACTAGTTACATTATAGGATAATTAGGTGGAGAATAATCCATGAAGGTCTTATTAGACAAGTGTCCATAAAAATCATGACAAACTCTTTAAATTGATGTAGAGACTCTTCAAGTACCTTCTTGAAACTGCCTTTATGATGAAACATCTCTTGACCACTTGAAACTAAGATAGGAAGACTTAACACATATGAAATAACTTAGGGAGTTTTTAAATAGGATTTTATAGTCATCAGATACTCTCCTAACTGATATCCTTCCTCATGACACTTGTATTCACTATCTATAGTCACTTACTAGCCCTCTTAGCCTCAATCTTCACATTTTCCATCAATATGACCTGAAGTTGCTCAACCAAATCTATGGAAGAGATATTAGGATACCTATTCAGAATGCCTTTGGCTTCCACTCCATGAGTTATACCTTAAAAATATTCCAAATTAGACCTCTCATCTTCTCACTAGGCAGTCATTTGTCATTTTCACTATCTATCTAAGACTACCTGTAGTGAACTATGTAGTAAAGATATTTCCATGCCTATATATGGTGAGAAATGAATATAGAGAGTTATAATAAGTCCCTATTGACCTCCATTTATTTTCATTCACCAATTTTCCTCTGTACCTAAAAAACATAATAAACCCTATAATAAACCCAAATTTTATGTTGTCCATACAAGTGATAGTATAGACCAAATAGGTGTCAAGGAGCCTAAGAGATTCCTTAACAAGTCCAAAACACTTCCAATGCCAAATTAACCCTTCTCGATGCATTCCCCTTTGTTTCTTCTCCATCATGTCCAAACTAGGGTTTTGAGAGGGTTTTAGGTGTCTTGGACTGATAATGATTATTCTTAAAACTTAGACATCTAAATTTTGAATAAATTCCATAAATTTGGGGTACATGACCCCTTTAAACTCTCCCCATGTGCTTGAGGAACCATGTAATTAGTCAGATATGAGTGTTTGAAAATGGCTTCTCGAGCTTTCTCTTGCATTCTATGTACCCCTAAGATGTTTTCAGGTCAAATTGACCACTTTATTTTAATTTCCTACAAACCAATGGATGTTGTGGACTCTCCACTCTCCCCTACATATCATCAAATAGTTTATAAAATTCACCTAATGCTATAAGTGATATTGGAAGATGTTAGGGTTCATTATATAGTTTAGACCTAATAGGTTTATATTGCATGCTTATGTATATGGCCACATGTATGTGTTTCCCATGAATCTAGGTGAAATTCAATAGTTTTTACAATCTAAATCAACCTCCCACATCATATCAAAATGTTCCAAGACTCTCCATCACATTCTCCTACCATCTACACACCAAGCCTATAGTCATCTCACTCCTGGAGTGCCCTTTATTTAAGATAAAATAGAGGGAATACCCCCTATTTTATTGGCATAAACAAGTTTATGAATGTATTTAATAGGTATTTATTACCTTCTATATAAATTTGTTAATCTAGATCAGCTCTACAACTCTCTCAACACTCTAAAACCTAAGACTATCTTCTCAATTTTAATGACTATCTGTAGGGTCTATATGTAGAGTTTAAACATATTTGTTCAATCCTCATTTATCCTGAGCATCATATGAAATTTATATCACCACTGTGAGATTGGTCTTACTCATAATCATCCATTCCTATACCTATGTCTATTAGCCAAGACTTTTCATTAACACAAGCTAAAGTATGACTGTGTTAGACTGCAGGTGCCTTACTAAAGAATATAGAGGATTCTTGTAGTACTCAATGGTACTTGAGTAATATTTATATCTTTCTCATTTTATTAAACCTAAAGTCATTATGTACATTTCTAACTTGGATGAGCAACTAGACCTACAAACCATGCTCTCAACTTATTGTCTCTAACCATCAACACTTTGTGGGTCTGTAGTCAAACTATAGGTCTTGTTTGGGGGTATATGAGACCTATAGGTAGTCATATGCATGAATGTCCTTACATGTTTATTTCTCTTCTAGTCATTGAAGATCAATTTACACCTGATTCAGCTCATTCTCATGCCTAGATACCATAGTCTCACTCACCACTATAGGTCACTACAAGTTGGGTTACTTTTAGTCATTTCAACATAGGGTTTATTGAGTGCTTCAAGTCAAAACCTGTCTAAGTCATAAACCATTCAAACATCATCCTTTATTGATCAATAAACCACTTTTATATGTCAACACATTTCCCTTAGGCTTGGGCTACAATATGGAGATAATTATGCCTATCTAGACCTCAAGGCATTTCACCATGGGATGGCATAGCATATGAGCAAAATGTGATTTAGAGAAGTTAAGGTAAATTGTCTCAAATGTAACTTTCCTAGCTTACACACATTGAAATCAAGTTTTAATGCACATAAAGACATCACCATTTTCATCATAATTCTTTCTACATTCTTATACTTGATTAAAGGTTTCAAATGACCTTAAACACCTACAATTCAACACTACTCAGACCTCTGTGGATTGAACTCAAACCATTGATGAATATTGCCTATAGGTACTACTACATATAGGACTGTGTGTGGTGGATTGGTTCTCACAACCAATCTTTACTCTTTAAATATCTTAGTCTTTTTTTCCACCTTTTAAATCTTTTCACCACCTTGAAACCTTCTTATTTGATCACCATGATTGATCATGTCTTAGTTTTTCTTGATTGTAGGTGATAGTCACAAGGAAACCTAACTATGTTTATGTGTTAGCCCTCTTCACTCTATCAATGCTAAAGTTTCAAAAGAAAAAATGATCTCCATTCTATAATATATTGTAAAAAACATATCACCTTTCATTACCCTTGTTCTAAAGACCAAAATAAGGAGATAAGCCTATGTGATTGAGGGAACATTATCTGCAGACTGAGTGGAGTCTTCTACTAGTAGAATGAGATGTTTTTACCTTTATTCCTATCTTAATTGACCTCCAAACATTAAAAAAATAATTAAAAACTTCTAATAAGTAAGGTTATTTTCTTCAAGAACATGTACACTATTTGGTTTTCACAAAGTAATGCAAATAGAGAATAAACTTGAAGTTGTTGGGGATGTACAAGAAAAAAAGAGTCACTAACACTCTTAGAAAGCATTCATGAATAAAAAACAACCAAACCTATGACTATTTCCATGAATAGTAAGTACAAAGTAATTACTACCATCCACCAATTACACTTGCTTTGACTCACCTCCTCTTGTCCGTACAAAGTAGAAACCAGTTGACCTTTTCAGCTTGTCCAAGAGAGTGATAAGAAATATAGAATGGTTTTGATCATTTTTAGACCTCTCAAGGATATCTAATCTTGGATATGAGGTGTTGGAATATTAAGGGTCACTATTAAAGTATCCATAAGTGCTAAAAACTATTATATAGGTAGTACAACTACTTGAAAATCCTTTAAAATTGTCTGATCTTCTCTTTTCCACATTGAACCTATAATTTTCAATTCAAAACTACCATATATAACATGTACCTAACATATATGACACTGTATACTCTTTTGAAACACTTTTCCTCATGTGGAAGCCATACAAGTTCATTTAATGGCCCTAAAAGTGACTTAGAATGACATATGACCAACTAACAAATATGACCAAGGGTTAAAACATGATATTTGACCTCATTAAGGACCATGGGACACATTTTACATCTTAGGAGACCCTATGTAAAGTTTTAATATGTAAGGGATTGACCTAATTTGACTTGTGGTTAAATTAGTCAACACTGACCTTTAGCTCCATCTCCAAAAATTATTCCATCAAACTTAGGTGGATTCAATTTTTTCATATCACACACAAGTTTTTCCACCACTTGCACTCTTATTGATTTTTACTCTTCAATGTGTTCCTCCTCTCAGTGTTCTTCCTAATCAGCCTATTTTTCCTTAGGTGGTCTTTATCTTCTTCCTTGTCATGGCCATGTACTTTATGTTCTAGGGTGGTATTTTTTCCCATGTTTTATTTAGGATTAAGAGGATTTTATCAAGCTTCACAACTTCCTCTGCTACCAAAAGGTTGGGATCAAGTTGTTGATTCTTATTTAATTTTTCTTAGCATTTACCCTTCCATGTAGCATTTCATTCTATGGAAATAGTAGAGATATGTTAGACTAGTGGACTCATTAGGTCTTAGCATTTAAACCTATCTAATACCACATGTTAAATTTGGGATAAGATATCACACATTACTTATATTTTTTTAAGAAGTGAATATTATGCTTAAATTAATTTGATATAACACTAATTATCAATGGCATTTAACTTGAACATTATAATTTTTCTTAACAATAGTTAATATCATGCACCTTGTGGTTGAATCTAATCAATAACTAGATTTAGGTTTAAATGTGATGTTTTCCAATTATACCATCATAATTTTTAACATGGTTTCAACTACCAAATCGACTATTTAAGTGATAATAAAACATGTAAATAAACTTATTACTCAACTTTTCATTATGATTAAACTATTAAAAATTAGCATATAGACATATATATTATTATATAAGTTCGCATATGTTGTCATACTAATGTAAGCATCCCAATCATAAAATACATTGTTATGTAATGTAACTCATACAACCATATTATTGTAACAAGTCATAATTGTTATCACTAGAAACATGCACCTATGTGTGAAAGGCTTTCATGCATATTGGCATGCATCACTTCCATGTTTGTCACCCTAGACTTGTGTACCAAAGAGTGATTCAGTTTCTCATTAGAATAATGGGATCATCCCCTAAGGTGTGGGAATATTTTACTCCTTGGGATGAACCTCCAGATTAGGTCAGCTTCCTTGTATTCTAAATATAGCTAGTTTAGGACCAGTGCACAAAGAACAGAATGAAATCTATAATTATTATAAACCTAAAATTATCCAAGGGGAAAAGGGAGGGAAAAGGTAATAAGTTTGATGGAATGTAAAAGGTGATGCACCAATAATAGAGCAAGTACCTTACCTACTTAATGACACAATAAAACTAACATACTAGATACAAGATCTTCAAATTGGGTACACTACATAAGTGTTTTACATGGATCTAAGGGAACACAACGTAATGCTAGGAGGGATGATGAATGGTCCATAGATAATGTCTATGTATATTTATGTATACACAACATGTGACCTATAGAGACTTTTAGTTCTATGTTTAGGTGTAAAGGGAGGATGATAATGAGAGGGACAAACATCCACAAACAAGGATCAACAACCATGAATGTGCACATAAGATTGAGTATGAATAAATTAAATAATTTTTTATTAATTTTAAGGTCTAAGGAAATATTATAAACTCAAATGGATAGATTTTTGTTATACCAAAAGAGGGCTCTTGGAGGGAAAATTTTGATAGTGCTATGATTCCTAGAAATGTCAACCATTTTATAATAAAAATCAAGATTTATTTAGCACTGGGAAAATCCTAGTGTAATAAATTAACCATTGGAAGTGGTAGGTAGTAAATCTGAATTCAAAAATGGAATTCATATCCCAAGGTCTATTAAGAACATCCAAATCTTTATAATAATTTTTGTAGGCCATGCTTATTTGATTTAGGTCTAACAGTTTGCTCATAGAAGTAGTTGAAAGCCACTCATGGATCCACACATGCATCTAAGAATGAATGGCATTTAGTCATCTAGGGGAGGAATTTGGACATGATTTTGATGCTCTAATAACTACCCTTGCATTCAAATATGTTTAGGTTTGGCTCCCTCAACATCCAATTAAACTCAACTACCACCTTTGTTTATGTTTGCCACATATTAATCCACTTAGACTAGTCCACTAATGTGGAACTATACAAACCTATCATTGGGTTATACCATGTCATATTGCATGTTGATTGGTAAAATGTATCATATTTAAATGGTGCATGTTGAAGCTTATGTATAGAGTTGGTTGTGTAGTGAAGTTATGAACTAGTGAAGGGCACTGAGGGCAATCTTATACAAAAATGCACAAGGCCCTAACTCTTTCTATGCCTAGTCTATTTTGATGGTATTTATAGTCTATGTTTTAAAAGATCATAGGCATGAAAATATATGATCTGGCATGATACTTCACCATTAAATTATGTGGAGGCTTTTGAATAAGAGTGCGTAAGAAGATTTAATATCTTAAACATGTTCTTCATGATTTTGAACTCCTTTTTTTGCACTTCTCTCTTTTACTACTTAAAGCATAGGAGACCCACACACTCTAACTTACACATTGTGTTGGTGTGATGAAGGATATTTACATGGGGCATGCATTGGGAACTCTTCATAGGTGAAAATCAACACTTAGCTAATGTATAAACCCATATTGATTTTTGAGTGTAGGCATGGACGAGAAGCATCTATGCACCAACTTGATTTTAGCGAACTCAACATCGTGCAAATGTGAAACCTCATATGTAGTCTTTATGAGTTTAGTGCTTATTGGCAGGGTGATTCAAAGATTCAACACTTTTGATGACCTTTTCAAGTTATTTGCCTACTAAGTAGTAATCCAATAGCCTTAAATCAATACATTAGGTCGAAGTCATTTAGAGTCCTTCAACCTTTTATTTAGAGTCCAATTGGCATGAAAATCCCATCTGGCCTTATACAGAACCAAGATACCTTCCATAAGGACAAATAAAGCAAAAAACTTGTAGAATGACACTTAGAGGAAGGACAAATTTAAGCTAATAAAACTGTACACAAGTGCTTAGAGGAAATTAAACTAATCTAAACAAAAAAACTTATGCATGACACTTAAGAAAATTAAAACATTTGAATGACTATTTACAAGGGTGTCCATGATCATTAGAGATAGTGATTAAGATGAATCTTATTGACCGAGATGGGTAACACTTCTCCACTTAGACTTGTGAGCTAGCATGCATTGTCTTAATTGTATGATAGTGTCAAATTTTGTATGCTTATCAACCTTTGATCTATCTTTACACCACTTTAGTACTAAGTATTATTCATTGAAATTTATGTTAGCAACCCTTATATCAAATGTTATCTTGGTCTATGCTTTTTGAAGCTCCACAGTGTGCATGGTCTACACCTTGAGTTCTTATAGATCCATTAGCTTGGTAAACCTTATTATCATGGTATCACTCTCAAACAATTCTAATTGATGAGCTATCTCTAGCGAATGCAAATCAAGTGATGTGGGCAACCTCACTCCCTTTCCATAGACTAACATGAAGGGTGATTTCCCCAAAACCCTTGTCAACATTATTTAATCTACCTAAAGGGTTGTCTAAAGCTTGGATGCAATGATCACTATATATCTTCCATGGTTGACTTAATGATATGAATCAAGTTCTTGTTAGTCAATTTGGCTAAACCATTACCTTGGGGGTAATAATTGGAGGAGTTGCTCAGATGGATGTTGTGATTGACCACCCAATCACTAATCTTGGCTCTGAGGAAAGCTAGTGTGTTATCTAAGATAATAGTAGCTAAAACACCAAATCTCATGATAATGATTTCATATAAATATAGGATTGAAACCTCATTAGCTTATTTGAGAATTATTACCTCTATCCACCTTGTGAAGTAGTCAGTTACCATATGGATCCATTTGTGTCCCATGCTCAATGGTGGATTTATCATGCTGATAAAGTTTAGGCCCCATTGAGCAAAGGGTTGATCAGCTTGTACTAGGTACAAGGATAGGGATACCAATTTCTAATTGCCTATAAAAAATGCATACTTATTAAAACTTTTCACCCATTTGTATGCATCCTTGAATAGAGTTGGACAATAATAGCCAACTCACATGATTTTCATGGTAGTGGCTTTAGGTGAGTAATGGCCTCCTGATGACCCATCATAGAATTCTTTAAGGATCCTATTCAAATGATCATATTTTATGTAGTGTAAGAGAAATCCATTGATGTCTCTTTTTAAAAGTGCACCACTAACAAGCACATAAGGAATGGATTGTAATATAAAAATTTTGCACTTGGCTTTATTTAAGCCATGTGATATGCATCAGTTTGGAGGAAGATCCTCATGTTCTAGGTCTAATCCTCCATAATGTCCATGCCCATTGGTTGGTCTTCGCACATCAAAAATACTACTCTAGTTTATATCATTTTGTCATCTACTAGTTATTCATAAAATCCCTTACCTTGCACCATCTTGGTGATTTGAATGTCTATGTCATATTGCATCACCTTTGTGACCTAACTAGCTTTCTTCTCATCGATGTCTTTATTAAGTAATAACACCTTTATACTCAAGTGCAAGACCATGAGATGGATCTTATTATTATATATCATGTTCCTAAACTTCTTGAGCACTCTTATTACCATAAGGGTTTGCTTTTTTACAAAGATATAGCATAACTCATAATCCTTGAGCACCTAGATAAAGAAAGCAATAGGCTGCTCTAGTTTATCATTGCTCTACTATGCAAGAATGGTTGAGATGCCTTCAGCTCTACCAAATGTAGAAAGGATAAAATCCTTGCCATAATCTAGGTTAATCAAGGTGGGAGCTTATGATATCACACTTGATGGATTTGAAATTACTTTTTCCTTATGGGGTCTAGCTGAACATAGTGTCTTTCTTGAGCATTATTATGAGGGGCTTGGTTAGAGTAGCAAAGCTCAACATGAACCTTTTGACAAAGTTTATTTTCACCAAGAAGCTTTGGATACACTTCTTTTGACCTAAGAGAGGGAGTGATATAATGGCCTAAACCCATTCAGGATCAATTGTGAGTCCCTCTTTAGATATGATGTGTCTTAAAAGATTACCTTCATGCATAGTGAGTATGCACTTGCTTGGGTTCAGAGAGATCCAAAACTCTTGGAATTTTTCAAAGACTTGCTCTAGGCGGCCCAAATGATCTATTGCACACTTTGAAAAATAGTTATATCATCAAGGTAAATCAATATGATGTTATTAAGGAGTCCACTCAATGCAATATCCATGGCCCTTTAAAAGGTAGATCTTATATTTGTCAAACAAAATGGCTTCATTTGGTATGAAAAGGTGCCCCACTTAGTGGTGAATGCCATTTTAAATTAATTTCACTCTCCCATAAGCACCTGGTTATATTCTAAATAAATATCCACCAATGAAAACCTTTCTACACTTGTGACTATTTATACAATTTACTCTATTAGTGGGTGGGGGTAGTGGTCTTTGAGGGAGGATTTGTTCAAGTCCTTGAAGCCTATACACAAGTGGATCTCTCCATTCTTCCTATGAACTAGGAATAAATTATCCACCCATGAGGAATGTTTGATTAAAATATTATGTTGGCCTCAATGATATTTGGGATCTCCTTCCTCATTAAGGGCTCAAGTTTAGGGTTAAATTGCCTCTACTTCTACTTAACTAGCCTAGTATTTGAGTTAGGCTCAATTATATGTTGGGCTAAGCCTAGATCAAAGCCTCTAAGGTCTTGGTATCTCTATGCAAATATATCATCATATATTTTTCTTAGCTCAATGAATTCTTCAATTTCATATAGGGAGCATACCTTACTAGATTTCAAGAATTTGTCATCAAAGATTGCCACCAGTTTGAAGGTTTCCTCCTTTACCATCATGTTTCTCCTCTTACCCTTGAGTTGATCATTAAAATTAAATATGCTTTCTAGTGTGACTAACCCTTTAGGTAACTTATTTCCCTTTAGTTGAATTATTTTCTCTTCATATTGGTCTTGGAGTCATAATTGATTATTGGCATAGAACTTAGCTTTGTCTTGTAACAAGTTGATAATTTTCTCATCACTTTTGAACACCTACCAATTGTTTATGTTATTGAGACTATTGATCTAACAACAAGTTTTATGAGATGTTTAGACTCATCTTTTATATTGTTTAAGAGGTCATACTACATGCCCATGGTTGTGAGCCTGTCAGTGTCATCATTCTATGCCCTTGGTATTAAACGTATATTAAAACCCTTGAAATCCTTAATGATGTCCTATGCCATATGTTTGTAATCTCTTAGATTACTATTTTTGGATGTTCCATGCTCTGACCTAATTTACCACTATTTCATTATCTCTAAAAACTTGTAATGCCTTGATTCCTTTCTTATGCACTAATAGGAAACATTATAATAGTGCCTCATATTCAGAACATTATTGGTGTGTCTAAAATACAATATAAATTCATGGAAATTTTTCTCCTTCTAATGGGATACCATTACAACATTATCCCCTATGCCATTTTTATTTTGAGATCCATCAAAGTATAACCACCATATGCCTTTGAGGTCCTCTTACATCTTTATAAGGTTACGTAATAAGGTGTCCTCTTTGAGGATGTAATATGTGCCTATTCATGTTTCTTCTACATTATCATATGGGTCAAAATCTTTGTGCTCACATGCCCATTCATCAGCAGGTTATCTGAAATTCCCTCAAGAGGCATGGTAGTCTCAAGAAGAGTTAAATTCTCCTCTTGGTCAAACAAGGTGTAGTTTGTATTAACTAGGGTTAGAGTGTATGGCTCTATGTGATTCTTCAAAATAGGATTGGCCTTGATGGTCACCTTGGTCCCATATTTGGTCTTGAGTAGCATGTGTGACCAATATGAGGATAGATATTTTCCCATCTTCATAATGAAATCTAGGGAGAGGTATATATAAAATTAAGGGGGTAAGTCAATGATTATGATTTCTTACATAATGGAAAATATCAAACATGCATGTAGAGTGAGACTCATATCTTTGATGATTCCCATATTTTTAACTATTATTCTTTACAATTAGACAACCATTTTAATATGGGAGAATATGATATGCCTAGCATGTCTATGATTTTCCTCAGCATCATTGAGTTTCTCATGACTGAATCTATCATATAATTATGCACCAATGCTCATCAATAATTAGAGATATGTATAATGTTGGTAGTTTGATATTTCTATGCACTTCTTCCTTAGGTTGACATAGACTCATTGGCACATTAGGTGTAGTCTATGATGGTTAATGAGATTGGAAGCTCCTTAGGGTGTCCTGCATCAAATTCCTTTGGGAAGGAATAGCAAGAATATCCCACATGGTAACATTCATGTTCATCTTATTCATCTAATTAAATATGTTAAAGGGAATTTGAGTCCCTTTAATCTATGTCTTTTGAATAGTAGCCTCTTCTCACACTTGTGCACTAGTCTAAGGTTGACTCTCTTTTTGCATGGCCATTTTTATGTGTGCCTATAAACTTCTCTTAGGAGTTTTGCCCTATGTATCTACATGAAAAACTTAGGGCATAGAGATTGATGGATGACAACTCTCTCTCAAGTGCTCTCTTTATAAATCTTGTGTTAAAATTAATTGGGTTAATTCCTACACTCAACACTTCATTCTAATTTACATAATTGAATTCACCCTCATTCTAATTTATGAGGATAGATCCACCCTAATTTTGCATTTGTGCTTGCATCTCATCCCTTGGTTGTTATGAATTAGATGGAGACACCTGAGGTGGTGGCACATTTTTCATCATAGGTGCCTCATTAGTCATTCCATTCAAACATGCAACTTGATCATGTGACTAATCATATGAGAAGAACCATTCATAATCTTATTCCATATTATTATACATAGGCACAAGAGCTCTATAGGTACTCATAGTGTTAGAATTTGCACATAGGGTAGTTTATTGTACATGAGCTAGTTTTGAACCTACATAGCATGTTGATAGGGAAGCTTATTTGATTGATATTATTGGTTGAAGGCTTGATAAGGCTTGGGATGTTGTGTTTGTTACCTTTTGAGAATTACTAACTCATTTACATAGATATTTAATAAGGACTTGATGTCATGTAGCTCACTCAAGGGTATAGAATTTGATGGAACTAGTGGGATGACAATAATAGGAATGAAGGCTAGAGTTGCGACAGGAGGTAAGAGAGGTAAACTTTAACATGGGGGTTTGGGATACAAGGGCATATGGGGTTTAGGCATTATTTTCATCACTTAAATCAAGAAATTTTATATGTGCACATTGACCTCATATGTATCTAGTAGTACTACATCTCTCCTAGATTAGATCATCATAGCCACATTGTTGTTCAACACTCTCAAAAAATATAAGATCTCAATATGAGAATTTGAATTTAATAGGAGTGGAACTAAATCCCAAGTCCTTTGGAATATGAAGTTGAAGTCAACCATCTACTCATGTAGATCCCTTTTGATGCTTGTGATCTACTCTATTAGTTATAGGTGGTCACTCTTTTCTTCAAATTATTTCGATAGTGCCATACCCAACTCATCCTAATTTCAAATAGAATTTAGCATCAACCCTCAGTAACATTAGAGTGTTTTCCCTTTTAAAATAGAGGAAAGGAGTTACATTGCAAGATTATCTTCAGTCACATTGTGGATGGAGAAAATATTTTTATGTCTTCTTTATGCTCTATCAAGGTAGTCAAATTTTCTATAGTAAAGTAAGGGATGTTCTTAAATGTAGTTACTCGAATATCATCATACTAGGGAAGGATAAATGGGATGCCTTCATTATATAGAAAAAAGGGATGGTTTCTAATAGCATCCATGAATAGGATGGGAAATAGCTTTCCTCTATGCATAGGTAATTTTCCAAATGGGGGTATAGATTAAGCTCTAAGAGAAGGTTGTTTTACATCATTAACCCTCCTGATAGGGGATGAGGATGTTATAAATATTCTTCTTCTAGAGGGTACAGGTAACTCAATGAGATGAAGTTCAACACATTTTACATATGATCTCATCTATCTTGGAATATAGATGAAAGGATGATCTTTATGAACCAAGAATTCTTAGAGTCGATAGGTGCTCTATAGAGTGTCTTTTACACTATTGACTAAGAACTTCACCAAATCCTTAGTTAAATTTTTGAAGGGGTCCCATCGAGTGTGAAAAAAATTATTATCACTTGAAATGTGTAGTTTTATGTTAAAGTCTTTTATGTGCACTAGTGCATGGCACTTTCATGCCTATCACCATAGATTTATGTGTTAGAGAGAAATTAAATGTCTCATTATAACAATAGGATCATCCCCCAAGGTGTGGTACTTTTTTGATCCTTAGGATGAACCTCTAGAGTATCCAACTTATTTCTATTCTAAATTCACCTAGTTTAGGACCAATGTGCAAGCGTACAAAGCTCAAAATGAAATATACAACTAGCTCTAAACCTAAACTTGTTAAAGGGGAAAAAGGAGAGAAAAATTAAGAGGGTTATTAGAATGTAAAATCTAATGCACCAAGAATAGATTGATCACCTCACTTGTTTAACAACATAATAAAACTAACAAACTGGATATAAGATCTTAAAATTGGGTGTGTTACATAAGTGTTTTGCATAGAGGTAAGGGAACAACACATAATGCTAGGAGGGATGAAAAATGGTGCATAGATAATGCTTGAATAGACTTGTGTATACATAGCATGTGACTTTTAAATATTTTTAGTTCTATGTAGAGGTGTGAAGAGAGGATAGTAATGAGAGGGATGAACATCCATAGACAAGGATCACCAACCATGAATGCACACATAACACTAAGTTTTAAGAAAGTAAATCAATTTTTATTAATCTCAAGGTTTAATAAAATATTATATACTAGAATGGATATAATTTTGTTATACCAAAAGAGGGATCTTGGAGGGAAAATTTTAGTCATGTTATGATGCCTATAAATATCAACCATTTTACAATAAAATATAGAATTTATACAGAACTGGACAAAGCCTAACATAATAAATTCACCATTATAGGTGGTAGGTAAGAAACTTGAATTATAAAATGGTGCTCAGAGCTAAGGCTGATTAATCACATCCAAATCTTTACAATAACTACTACAAGCCATGCTTATTTTATTTAGGTCTGGCAATTTGACCATAGAAGTAGTTGGAAGGTCACTCATGGATCCATGTGTGCATCAAAGAATGAAGAGTATATAAGTAACCAAGGGATGTATGTGGGCATGATTTTAATGCTCTGATAGTCAACCTTGTATCCAAATCTAGTTGGATTCAACTCCCTTAACATCCAATCTGCCTTAGATATCACCTTTGTTTATTATCACCACTTGTCAATCCACCTAGACTAGTCCATTGATGTGGAACTGTGTAGGCTTACCTTTGGGTTCTAACATGTCATCTTACACATTTCTTAGTTAAATGTATCCTATATAAAGGGTGTGCAATGAAGGTTATGTAGAGAGTTGGTTGTGTAGTGAAGTTGTGAGATAGTGAAGGGAATTAAGGGTGATATTCTATGAAAATGCACGTCATAACTATTTTTTCACCGAGTCTCTTATGATGATCTCTATAGTCTACATTTTATATGGGTGAAAATGTAAAACTCTATGATTTGGCATGGTACTTCACCATGCAATCATGTGGAGGATTTTGAATAAAAGTGTGCAATAAGAATTAAGATCTTAAGTGTGTTCTTCATGAAGCTTGTCATATTTAGTCTAAAAGTGGTCAGTAACCTAATTGATGATTAACTAAGAATCACCATAAACCTTGAGATTTTGAATATTCCATTACATCACCTAATGACTCCTTACAATGAGTGATTCATATTCAAACATGTTATTTGTATAAGGAAAGTTGATATGAAATGATTTAGGGATGAGATCCCCCTATGGTGTAATAAATAATAGGCCTACCCTTAATCCATATGATGTGAATTATCCATTAAAATATAGCTTCTATTATTACTCCTCAAGAGGTGATTCAATGATGATCATAATGCACTCATCTGAGAATTAAAAATTTAGGGGTTCAGTATTTGTGAGAGGAGATTTAACAAGTTGATCTACAAGTACTTCCCTTTATAGATTTTTGGTTAACATACTTGATCTCAAACTCATTCAAAATCATGATCTATTTAGCCATGCGACCTTGTAAATCTATTTTGGAAATTAGATACTTGAGAGGATATAATTTTAAATTTCTATGGTCTTGTTGTTTATCATGTAGTGCCATAGTTTTTGGATTGCAAAGACCATATTTAAACAAGCTTTTTATATGGGTGTATATTTGTATTCATATGATACTAGTGTATAGCTTAGATAGTACATGGCATGTTAGTTTCCATTTTCATCATGCTAATCTATAATTTCCCTTAGGTATTAGTCTATGGTAGATAGGTATAGTACAAATGACTTTCCTAGCATTAGTAGTAACAAAATAGGTAGATTGGCAAGATATTCCTTTAGGTGATGGAAGGTTTTCTATCATTCATCATCCCAATGAAATGTGACACCTTTCTTTAGTAAGTGTATAAATGCATGGTGTATATTTGTTAATTATGAGATTAATTATATGATAGATTGAATCTTGCCCTAAAAACTATAGAGTTGCTTTAAATTATAAGGTGGTATCATCTCAGTAATGGCTTGTACTTTGGTAGGATAAATTTCAATGCCTCAATGAGAGATGATGATTCCTAATAATTTACCTTAAGTGACACCAAATATGCACTTCTTAGGATTGAATTTGACCTTGTATTCATGAAACCTCTCAAATATTCTTTATAGTATAACTAGATGATTGGCATATGTGTTTTATTTAGCCAATATGTCATAGACATAGTCTTTAACAATGTCATGCATCATATCATGAAATATGACAGTCATGCCTATGTGATATGTGGCCCCAACATTATTGATACCAAATGGAATAACTTGATAATAAAACATTCCCCATGGATTGGTGAACATTTTTTTATGTTCATCTGGTGTAATCTAAATCTAGTTGTATCTTAAAAATCCATCCATAAGTGAAAACATTTCATACCCCACTGTAGAGTCAACTATCATGTCAATGTTTGGTAGAGGAAAATCATCCTTGGGTCAGGCCTTATTTATATCCATGAACTCATTACAAATTTTGATTCCTTTTGGCTTCTTGCTAATAGTCACAACATTTGAGATCCACTTTGAATATTCGATCAGTTGGATGCATCTTGCTTCTACTAGATTTTCCAACTCTTTATTTACTAATACAACAATGTGGGGATACATCTTGCACAATTTTTGCTTCATAATTTTGGCTTCAATATGTACAACAAGGTGGTGTACAACCAAGGTGGGGTCCAAACCTATCATTTCTAAATAGGCCCAAGCAAAGATGTTAACAAAGTCCCTAAAAAGGGCTGTAAAAATTTCATATTCTTCCTTAATGAGGGAGATGCCTAATTTGATCTATTTTCAGTCATTAGGAGTCTTGATGTTGACTTATATAGTGTCTTATATAAGGAGAGTCGATCTATCTTTTAGAATAGTGGGAAATGATTTGAATTGACCTGTAACTATAATGTCCTATGTTTGGATTGGTTCTTTAAGCTCGCCTAGATAAGATGAATCTAAATCTCACAATGGTAGGGATGGATGTGTTACAAACATTATTGGAAATTCTTGGGCAATTCAATCAAATGCATGTTATTTTATAGAACTAAACCCAAACCTAAAATTAAGTTTATCATTGATGGTATTTTGATCTTCATTCAAGGAAAGGTGAACACCCCCATCAAATAACACCTAAAATAGGTTTTCCCCAAAAGGTTGGCCTTTCTCTTTACTTGTACCCTGATCCAAAATCACCTTAAAAAGGTTTCCACTTTTTGACCTCAATGTTTTATTTATTTATTTTTTTGCTAAGAGTGTTCACCTCCTCTCCAAAACAGGCTGTAAGATCTAGTTTCATAGAGAACCCTTGTTTGTGGTCTCCTAATGGAACATTGTCTCTTATAAAAGGTCTCATCATTATCAAATGTGTCTATATGCACTATGGATTTTGATGGTACCAAGCTATAAGTTGAGGGTGATATAGAGGAATTGGATTATGTCAAATAAATAAGGTAATGTTATAAATGGCATGTGACTCAAATAGGTTAGTATTGGCAAGGTCTTCATAAATGTTGTGATTAAACTCTAATTCACTGTCAACATCATCATCACTAGACATTGACATTGGAACATGAATAAGATACGTGGGATCACCCCTAGACATTCTAAATCTAAGACCATAAGTTTTTTTGTACCAAGTTATAGAAATTGGCTCAAGAGTAACCTATTGATTTGGCCTGAGGCCTCTTCCTTCATAGGCTTGGTTCTCTATGATCTTTTTAAGAATTAGATATTTAGCATCTTTGTAGCAATCAACCAATTTTTAATTGTATAACCAAGATTCATCATTAGAAAGTGGGTCCTCTTCTTGACCAGTGGCCAGTGTGAAAATGATAGGAGTTAGACTATGAAGTTTACCTTTTTCCTTTTATTGCCATTCCATGCAAGGTAACTTGGATTTAGGTCTTCCATAGGACTTGGGGTGATGTGGAATATTGGTAATGTGAAATATGTTATGGGTCAAATAATCCCCTGGGCCATTGGCTGAGATGGTAAAATGATTATAAATTTCCAAATGAGGTATATGTGAAGATGAATCAAGACTATCTGGGTCTATGCAATTGGATTTTGGTAACTCAACATGTATTTATTTGTCTTTATCAATTTTGGGAACTAGATCTAAGCCAAAGTAGTATTTTTAACTTTCATACTTAGCCTTTAAATGTTTGCAATATTCATAGGGTTGCAAGTCTCCATTGATAATGACCTCCATGCCTGAGTGAGAGAACTTGAGACACTATTGCAGTGTGAAAGGGATTACATGAATATCATGTATCTAAGGTCTACCCAAGAGAAAATTATAAGATAAGTCTAGGTCTAACACATGGAAAAGTGTGTCATGGGTCAAGGGACCAGTGATAGCTGGCAAGCTTATGGTGCCTTGTGATTCCTATTATTCATCATTGTAAGCCTTAATAATGATTGTCTCCATATCTAGATCAGTTGTTATATATCTGAGATGCTTGATGAGCTTTAGAGACATAATATTTAGGCTTGATCCATTGAGTATGAAAACACTTTTGACTTTGTGTTGTGTTAAGAAAACTTTAATGTATAGGGGATTGTTATAAAGAGGTCCAAGGGATGATATATCACTTTAGGCAAAGGTTAATTATTGTCCTGGGGCTATATGTCCAACCAAAGATTGGAATTTTTCTGGGGTTATGATGTTTGGAACTTGGGATTGGCCTAAGAGCTCTATTAAGATGTTCTTATAGATAGTAGATGTATGTAATAAATCCAAAATGGATATTTACATAGGCATATTTTGAATTTATTCTATAATGTTGTATATATTTTCCTTAATAGGGTAATATGGCTTATTCCTAGCTAGGGTAATGTGTTAGATGGCTTGTGGCAGGAGGTTGTGGGCCTGAAATGGTAATCTTTGATCACTGAATTGTGATTGCATAATTGGGATTAGATACAAGACCGTTATGGCAAGAAAATTATGATGGAGGGGGTAGATAGGATAAGTCTTAATTTTTGGTACACTTGGTCATGGTCATAGGGAGTTATCAATATAAGGTCCAAAGATAGTAATCCCTAGTTATTGTTACACATATTTTTAGTCCCATGTAAAGGAAGGATTACTAGCATGTATGGGTTGATTGGAATTGTTTATCATCAATATTGCTCTGTTAGCACTTGGTCTAGGATTGATAGTGATGGTGGAAACAAGACCTTCTATAATATGACCTACAACTGTGGTGTAGTCATCTACAACTATGTGGTAAGTCTATTGGTTATTGGAATCATTTTGGCCTTGGTTCCTCCCATTTAGATGAGGTTGTTATTTTTTCTACTAATATTGTTTTTGTTATTACAACTATTGATATTATTGTTGTTATTGTTCTATCCTTTGTTATTGTTACTATTCATTGTTATTATTATGTTGCAGAAAAGGGTTTTGATAGATGCTTAGGTTTTGATTGGATGTAGATGCTCTATTATCTAATGTAATTTCTCCATTTTTCAATATATTTTTAACGAGGTGTTTTATTTGCACATAATGACATATATTATGTCCATGAACATGATGGTATTCAAAGAACTCATTCTCTCTATACAATTTTAAACATGGAATACCCTCAGGATAGTACTTTAAAATTATCCAACTAATCATATTAGTGTTATTTATCTTATGAAACATGGATTCAATAGGTTCTCCAAGGTCACTGAAGACTCAATGAGTAGGGTCATTTCTTCTTGAAGGAGAGGTTTTCAAAGTAGTGGTTTATAAATTTTTGAGGTACATCTAGATTCTTGTGAAGGTTGTGCTTGTTGAATAGGTTGTTGATGAGGAGTAAGATGCATTTGTGGCATTGGTTGAGCAGATAGTGTTTTCACTATTTGGATATGACATAATTTAGTTACTCCAATTCCAAAAACATTCTTGTTATAGTTGAATTGCTTAGATTTTTCATAGATACTAGCATGGGTTAGTGCCAATGCTTGCACTTAGACTTGGTTTAGGTTATGAGTTTGGCCTATTCTTTGGTTTTGGTTATGATTTTGATTCAAGAAATTTATCTTGATAATCCCTTTATTAATAAGGAAATTTTTAATGAGTAAACCTTTGTGAATGATCTCTTTGAAATTATGTGCACACTGGAGCTCCAGATGATAGGATAAATCATTGTGTAAATTTTTAGTAAACATAATGATCAATTATTTATATGGTAATCTATGGGTGATGCAGCTAGTGAGTGATCTCTATCTTTATAGATAACATGTGAAACTTTCACTAACATTTTACTTGTCCTGAGTCAAAACCACCAATGAAATCTCATGCTCTATGTTGTATGAGAAATTTTGGACAAATTTTATTAAAGGTCATCAATATTTGATACTAAATTATTTGTAAATTTTAGGAACCACTCCAAAGTCTATCCTACTAGACTTCAGGGAAACAAAAAGAATAAATAAATGTCGTTGTAAGCCACTGGCTAGTAGGCAACAAAGAATTTTTTCAAATAGGTCTTAGGGTCTCTTTTACCTTTATATTTATCAAATTTTGGTGGTTCATACCCTGGAAGAAATGGTATCTATAGATGCTCCATGTTGAATGGGTATGAACACACATCATCTAACTTAAACTTCTTGGTTTGCTTCCCTGCTTGAATGGCGGTAGTTTCATCCTTCATTTGTTATATTTTTTTTGCCAAAAAAATAGATGGAACATTTGGTTAAGGCTTTGGTTAGGTGGCTAAAGGTGGATTACCTTGACCTAAGTATAATGGAGGAATGGTTTGTTACATAACGTTAGTTTGATGAGGGAACTGACCAGGAATATGCATCCATAGATTGGGATGATATTTTTGAAATTGCATGCATTTTTGTGTTATATTCTAGTTTGAATTAAATATGTATCCTTTTCCTTGAGTTAATTATGGTTGTGATGGAAGGATATAACCTAGCATAAAGTATTGTACCTACTGAGGTTGATTAGGGACTTGTTACTCACTAATCAAACCTAGTTGAATAAGGGGAACTTGTAAACTAAGGCCCTATCCTTGGATCTATGACACATTTTGAGAAAAAGGTAATTTTTTCCTAATTGGTACTTGTTACATAGTGATACCTATTTGTTATGTGAACACCAATTATGAACTAGACATTGGTTGGATGTTTGATATTTGTATTTGACTAATGGACATATGTTATTGATTAGATAATGTTTATGATTGTACAAGTATACTTGTCACTACCTATCAAGGTGGAACATTTTTTACCCCCTATTGAGGTGGAAAAATTTTCTACCTCTACTACAATGGAATATTAGATTATGCTTCTTATTATGGAATGTTATTCATCACCTATTGAGGTGGAGTAGCATTTTTCACTTTTTTGAGGCAAAGCACTATTTGGCACTTGATTACTTAATCCTTGTGGTTGTCTAATTGATGATGTAGTGGTTAAGGATTATAGGTAACTTATTATGGTTGGGATATAAGAGTTTTTAGCCCCTGCTATTATGAACCACTCATGGTTAGAACTAAAGGCACTTATTGTTGTAGACTATTTGTGGGTGCATTTAAACCACTTTAGCCTAGATTAGAAGACACTTGTGTGTTATCCACCATATTTGCATAAATGGGTCTATACCCAAAGTATCTTAACCTTTCAATTCTATTAACACTCCTGCTAAAGGAGCTAGCTCTATGAGTGAAGCATTTAGAATGGCCATGGTATTAAAATTGTGTGATAGATTTAAATAGGTCTAATATGCCTATTGCATTTATATAAAATGGTCCTCCATGAGGCCATTTCTTTTTTCAAACATATTTGGGTCTTGATACAAAATTACCATGAGTGCTCGAGGATTAATAGTATAGGCATATTCAATAATTTAGTTATAAGGCATGTTGAGAGGCAATCTAACTAGACTAGGTAAATTTTCATGGGGGGAGTTTACTAGAAACTTGGCTCCTACCTCCATGACTCTGACTAAAACTTCATCCTTTTTTTAAATCAAGTGAAGATAAAAAAATAAGGATCATAAGTCAATTGTATAGTGATGTAATATGATTTTTTTTGAGCTTGTTATATAACCAATGGTATGCTATCAAGATACTATGTAGTTTGCTCTTGGTCTTACTCCAAACAAGGAGGCATGTTAACCAAATAATTGAATACAAATATTGACTTTGTACCCTATATTTATTAGTGTAATGAGGATAAAGATCCATCTCACAAACCACATCATCATTATAGGGGTCTCAAACAAAGTCATTGTGTGCGACCACATTATCATAATCTAGATTCTGCATGGTGCCATTATGAGTGTAATAAGACATCTCCTAATAATTGATTAATTTTTCATGAATAAGGCCTAAATTTTTACAAACTCTAGAAACAAGTTCTAAAATACAAATGGTCTTAACTTAGTCTAACTTGGTCTAAAAACTAGAGCTGTATCTCCAAAATGGTTAGTGACAAAATTTGATCTAAAATATTCTAAAAATGTCTTATACAAATGGTCAAGTGGATGAATAAAAACCAAAATGCCAAAATTATTTATAAAATTTTCCAAACAATTTTAAACTAGGTCTAAGGAAACCAAATGTTGCTAGGTCTTTTGGAAACAAGACACAAAAGTTAGACTTTAAACAAAACTAGGTCTAAGAGGCAAGAGATTTAATCTAAAAAAATTGAAACACTTTAACACAAACTAGGCATTCATATTTAAATATACACTTGATCATTTGGAAAAAGGAATTAAACCTTAGGCATATTAAAGATAGACCACTTCCCAAATCTAGGCACAAAAATAGTCTTTAAATCGAATAAGAAATTGGTCTAAGTTACATAACCCAAGAGTGAAAGGTAAATGTCTTAGCCAAAATTATGCAAGGCATAAATGTAAACCAATCAATGTTTGGATCTAATATTATCAAGACCAATTATAAACTAAATTTATAAGGATATGCCCCTCAAATAAACAACAAACTAGATAATAATGAATGGCATAATGATATTAGGTATAAACCAAGACAGCACATGTGGTTTTGAGATTGAAATTTGGACATAAGGCAATAAGCCTTTGTAATAATTAAAGGAGTGTAATTATTTCATCATGCTCTAAAGATATTAAAAATGGTTTGTCTCAAGACTCCAAGGCATAAGACTTGGAATGAAATGGGTAGCGTAAAAACACTCCTTTCAAACAAGTGACACACACAAATAAAAGTTTAGTGAATGATTAAGGCAAAGTATGATGTCAAATGGATGGTATAACACTTCTTCAAATAAAAGAGGGATGTGAAAATAAGACTCATTTTGGACTTGGTGTGATAAATAAATAGTTTTAACATAAGACCATGCTATTAAAGAGGATAAAATGACAAAAACACCTAAGTGTAACATCCTAAATCCTAAAACTGACAAGGTTACATCAAACTGTCAAATTCCATCTATATAATTATTATTGAGAGGACTTTAAGTTGTTAATCCAAAAAATAAAAATGCATGACAAGTAGGCTTTTTATTCCCCCTCTTATTGCAAGATTTTGTTTGATGACATGGAAATTTAGGCTACTTGCCCTGCATCAATAGTATGTCTGCAACAAGTGGGGTTGTTTAAACTATCATTTTTTGTTCATTTTTAAATCATCCCATATGTGTGGAAAACATTAGGGTGTATCATATCATTTGGATCCATGTTAATCAAATTATTTTTAAAGGGTTTTATCTTTTTCACAACCACTACATCCATTAATTTCTCAATTTAGTGCAATCTCTGAGTTACCCCTACAATCCAAGGTCAAGTATCACTAACAGAGCTTGTTTAACTATTTTAACAAGTGTCCTAGTGGATCACCTTTAATTTATATACCCCACCATGGATTAGGGTTGAAAAAATGATAGAAGATGAATTCTTGGGTCAATACTTCCCTAGAGAACTTGTGGGGAGGAGATGAACTCCTACCCACAAGCCAAATAATGCATGAAAATAAAAGAAGTGGAAGTACTTTAGGAGTTACCCAAATCATATAGATTTTAGAAGAGAATTTAATGACTTTCCTTCCATGATTTTAGACCAAAGTGACAAATGTAAAGAGTGAGCATTTTTTATCACCCAAGATACCTAAAGGAGACAGGGGGAGAACATACACATGACACCAATTTTGTTAAACAAACACTCAAACAACAAACATAGAAATGAAAACTCTTGTGAGTATTTAACTAAATTGAGAGTTCATTTTTATAACACAAAAATAAAATATGTCATGAATTTTGATCCCCTTGGTGTTGTGTTGAAAACTTAAACAAAACAAAAAATAACTCAAGTGAAAATATTGTAACTTAGAGTGTTTTAAAATATCTTCTCTTGGTCGTTGGGTCCTACAAAAGACATTAAGGGGTCCTTATGCTTAGAATAAAAATTTTAGTGGACAAATGACTTTTGAATTTTAACTCTCAAGTTGTAAAAATTTTATGAATAGTGCAAAACTACATAAACATAGAGAAATATCACCACTTTTCCTGCAAACCTGCAACTATTAGCACAATATCACAAGTTTTTGCAAAATAGAATGGTTATCACAAAATCATGACTATTATAGTAATATCACTAAAATAAAGACAAAACCATAGAACTTAAGACAATAATACAACTTAGCTTGTAAGATAACATGGCTATTACCAAACCATCAAGGCTAAAGACAATATTGTGAAAGTTATGGAAATATCATAACTTGCAACACCATGATATTTTCAATATCATAGAAGTTGAAGTGATATTGTAACTATAAATTCATGATATTATAATATCATAATTACCCTACAAAACAAAACTAACATTTATAAAACCTTGGCAATCAAGGACAAAATTATGAAAGTTAGTATGATATTATGACTGTAAAGTAGCAATATTTTTCAATATTGTGATTCTAGAGATAAAAAAACATAATTATATAGAGCACCTTTGTGATTTCTAGAAAAACATCTTTGACACTTCAATTTCCACTTTTTTTATCAGTAAGTTTGGATTTTGACATGCAAAGTGTTGGGAGGATGTCCTAAAATGCCTTGGGAACAAATTTGTGGGGTGTGAGTCCCATCGGGTGTGCCAACATGTGACAAGGAATACATAGATGGTAGATTAGTCTTACGTTAATCTAGTAAAACAAATCAAAATAACACACTATAATCCTAACACCTCTAGCCTAAACACTAGGGAGAGTATAGGTAATAAGCATGCATATGAAATCATAACTAGAACACAAAATAAAACATTATGTTACCTTATTTGGAGCTCCAAATGGCTTTTTGAAGTGGTTTTCTTGGTTTGTGCATCAAGAAATATTCATCAATGAAGCTTTATTTGATTCACCTTTCCTTTTCACCTTGGTTGATTAGCTCATGAATTTGTCATGGTAACACTAGTTGATTGAAGCTTATAGAGTAAATCTTGCATAATAACACTATGATATCAAAGCTTAGAAATCAGTAGGTATGGTCTTGTATTTATAGCCTCAAAAGTTAACTCTCACCCAAGGTGAGTTAAGATTGAGTTTAAATATGGAATGAGTTCAAAATAACCCTAGGTGAGTTGAAGCTAACTCTAATTGAGTTAAAATTTGTCATGTAATTATGATTTTCAATTACTATGCATAGCTCTCAAATTACATATTTTGAGATATTTTGGAAGATCTTGACAACTCATAAAGGCAATGATGAAAAGGCTTGCTATATTTGAATTTTGGAATTTTAATTTTTAGATATTCATAAATTAAAAATGGATAATTAAACTAAGCATTTAATCTTGTTTAATTAGATGATTCATTTTGATTAGCATTTTAGCTCTTTTAAGATTTGATCAAGTGCCCCACTTAATGGGTCCATAAGCCAAACTATTAGTTGTTAGGTCGTAAGGTGACTGGGGATGAATCCATGAGAGGTTATTATTGCATATGGGATAGTACCCCAAATATGGATTTCTCAACATGATTTTGAGATTTTATTAATGATGCACAAATGAAATTATGATGTTTAATAACTCTTAAGATTAATTTGTAATGTTTGGTAGAAATCAATCTAAAGTTTGATCAAAAGTCAATTATAGCCAGAATTGGGTGTCTATAGTTTACCCCTATTTAGGAAAGCATTGTAATCCCATTGGCACAATAATGTCTTCTCAAAGAATGAAAAATTCTTGTATGCTTAATACTCCAATGGTGATGGATGAGCCTTGGATGCCCCCTCAAGGGAGCAATTAGCAAAGTAGGTAAATGATCAGTCCATCAAAAGAAGGAAAATGATGGGACCAAAAAGGTGAATGTGATGGATAAGACTGAGTTGCCCATAGGAAATTATAATTAGTGTCACATTGAGATGCCCTAATTGGTCATATAAAAAGGATGATATGCCTAAAGGCAATTATAATCATCAACATAACTAGGTAAAAATATAATGATTTGTCTAAAGGTGGTTATAATCATTAGCCTAAGGATAAAGTAACAAGAGAATCATTTTCCTAAAATTGATTATAATCATTAGAATGAAAATAATGATTTTCCTAAAGGTGGTTATAATCATCCATAAGATGAAAATAATGATTTTCCCAAAGGTATTTAGAATCATTGGTAGAATGAAAGCATGCCCCAATTGGACATATAGAGATAATGATTTGCCCAAAGGCAGTTATAATCATGAACATCCATATAAATCAAAACATAATGATTTTCCCAAAGGTAGTTATAATCATTAGACAAAGGATAAGGTAACAAGAGAATGATTTTCCCAAAGGTGATTATAATCATTATTAAAATGTAAACATTTCCTAGTTGGGTGGATAGAGATAATGATTTGCCCAAAGGTGTTTATAATCATTAGCATAATGATAAATTGAAATATAATGATTTTCCTAAAGGCAATTAGAATCATTTGCATGGTAGCAATGTCAAAACATAATAATTTTCCCAAAGGTGGTTACAATCATTGGTACTATGGGTGGGATAATATGGCAAATTGGATAATGGGGATTAAAAATTGAATCTATACTCATGGAAGAAGATTAAGATGGTTCAAAGGAGAAATTTGAATTTTGGAAACATTTTAGTATGGAGATGCACATCCTAATGAGCAATGATTAAAATCCATTCATGATTTAATTACTCTATATTTTAGGAATGATTTAGATAGATCAGGAGTTTTTTAGGTAACTAAAGAGACGTACCATGACATCATTACTTATAAGATTTATTGAGATGGTTGTTGTTGTATCACGTGATGATATGAATCATGATATAAAACACCATGACAACTTACCCAAAATATGCATAAGGATTGATACGTGATCTAATAAACAAGTGAAACTAATGCATCAATGATAAAAATAATGATGACAATGTTGACATATGAATATGGATGGAATTAAGTATAATGTGCAATGAATCACCCAATGAATGCATATATACTAAGTCAAGGCACAATACTGAAAGCAAATAGGAAAATAAATAAACAAATAGAAACATAACAAAATAGAAAGAAACAAAAATAAAAACAAAACAAAACAATGAAAACAAACATAAACAATGGTTAATCACAATGTTAGCACAAACAAAAGACAAAAACAAATGACACAAGGTTTCTCATAGACTATAGGGAAGCAACGACACAAATAAGATAATAGAAATTATCCCTAAGCTATAGGAGATAATGATACAAACAAAAAAAATGGGGGAATAGAAGAAAAAGAAGGGGATAGCTGAGTTGACTCCAAATGTACTAGGCAAGTGGAAGTTGCCTACATAGTTCTATAGATGCAAGGTCCTACATAAACTTCAAGCCAAATATAATTCTCCCAAGATATGGGATAGAAGAAAATGATGATAAGAAAAACATTATTATGTTGTATAGTAAATATAGGAATGGTCTCATAAAATGGTAAGTACATGAAAAATGGTTGCTCATAAAATGGCGAGAGCATACAAATCTTTTATAAATGTTTTTATAATTTTCTAAGCATCTCAACTCTATAGAGAATTATGAGATACTAAATGAGTCTAACTCAAAAAATGGTGAGAGTGTGGTAAAGGGGTGATTGATCTAACCTCAACATAAATTGAGTGTTGCCTACATAGTCCCATTAAGACCTCAAGTCACTATAGTTATGCCTTATGGTGGAAAATTTTGACTAGGTTGTAGCAATTTCTCAAATTAGGCAAATGATACAATATGGAAATAGGAATGGAAAGTGGGACTTCAAGGCATGATAAAGGTGTTGTTCCTAATTAGCCAATAGGTAGTTATAATTAAAAAATAATGACATAATTAAATGGTACTAATTTACCCCAAAAGTAGTTCTAATTAGTAACATGAAGTGGGATGCTAATTGTTAGGACTTGTTCCAAAGTCTTAACTTAGCTTAAGATTTTGGTAAGTTTATTTTAAATAATAAATGTAAATGGGGCATGCTTATTTTTGTAAATAGACCCCCATAAATAAATTAACTTAGTTTTATTTGGTTAGTTTTATGTTTTGTGTTAACTAATAAGAACTAACTTTCGGGTGGAATTTATGTGGGAGTTAGTTAATAGATTAGTTGGTTTTTATCGTTATGTGGTGAAAACCTATAAATATATGTTTTTCAATGAAAAAATGTTAATGCCATATTTGCACCCTTTCTATGTACTTATTTTATTTTGATTAATAAAATACTTGTGGACCCACCTCAGTGGGCACAAGATTTACCTTAAGTGATTTTGTTTGGTTAAATCTATTGGAGTGTTATTAGTCATATCAGAGCATGGTGACTTGGTAAATGCTTGGAAAAGGAAAGGTAAAAGAGAATTTGGTGACCTTGGGAATAAGAGATGAAATAATTTATGTGATTGGATAAAGAAGGCTGACATGGAATTGATTTTGGCAAATATAAGCCATGGTGTCCTTGGTTCTAGCATGGCATTGGAATACAGCTAAAAAATAATATTTTTCATTTTCCAAAGTGTGATAGAAGATTTTATGGTTTGATGGGTCCATGAATCAAAGAGATTTTTACTTTTTCCAAAGTTTCACGGATGAATTAATTTTTACTTGGGAAAGTAAATATTTTTTTATTTGCCAAAGAGAAAAAATCAGCTTTAAAAATGAATTTCTCATTATATGTCTTGTAAAAGTTCATAGAGTAATTGGAAAGCATGATTTTGTAAAAACCCTTGGAAGTTGGAGGTCCAGTGTTCAAATCTTTCTTTTGGTGAAATTTTCTATTTGGGCATTTATTTTTTTGAAGAATATTCCATTTTTTGAAATCTTTTACATGTTTTGAATATTGTAAAGATTGAAGAATGAAATTTAATGGGAGAAAAGCAATAGTTATGTGTTTCATTGGTGAAATAAGGGTGTAATTGGTTTAAATTTTTTATTTTTGGTGAAGTTAAGTGTAAAACCCATCAAAAATATCTTTCTTTTGCTCTACGTGGAGGTTAAGTGAAAAAACCTATAGAAGCATTATTTTGTGCAAAGTGTTATTGTGATTGTGTTTTTATTTCATTTCTCACACTTAATTTCATTTTAAGATGCCAAAAATTCAAAATTTACTTTTAGATGGTGATAAATTAATGATTTCTAATTATTCTGATTAGAAACATTTGATGGAAGCTTCATTAGGTTTTAATGAGCTATGGGATATTGTAAATAATGAAAATCTCACATTGCCTACAGAACAAGCCAAACTTGATGTTTTAAATCTACGTGATTCTAAGGCCCTAGATTTAATCCAATGTTGTTTTACTCAGGATACATACATATTGAAAATTATCACCATAGTTACACTACATGGAAAACTTTATTTAATTTTTATGATAAGAAACCTAAGCATAAGAAGATAGACATTCATATGCAGCTATTTACTTTGTCATTAGAGGAAGATGGGGATATGTGAGAATACATGTCTGAGTTGAAGAATATTACTACTGAGTACACTAAGTCCAAGTTTGAAAAATTAGATGATGATCTCATACTTACTGTTGCATTGAAAGGACTACTTGGGTCCTATAAGAACTTTGTAGAAATGTTGCATGTCTCTAACAAGATTACAGGCATCACTTTTGATAAATTGACTAAGTTTATTATTCAACATGACCTCTCTCTACCTAAAAAATCCAAGAAAACTAAGGAAGCCCATATTTCAAAGTCTAAGCCTAGTTCTTCTTCTTCTAGTCAATTCTATATCTCCTATATCAATTAAAATAGAAAATTAATGATTGAATAAAATACCTGACAGTTCTATGGGTGAGTTTTGATAATCAACCTATCGATTGTCAAAATCTATAGAAATCCACTACTTAAATTTACCTTGATGAGAAGCTAAAACCTTACTCCTTGATTTGTCTTGAGGACATTCTCGAGCAAAGCGGTCACCTCCATAAATGAAGCAACCTCCAACCAGTTGTTTCTTCTCAATCTATTGGTTTATTTTGAAACCACCCTTGAAACGATTACCTGATTTTATATTCTATGAACCACTATTGAACATGGCATTCTTATTATTGAATTGACCCTTGGAATCTCCTCTCCTCTATTTCCAATTCTTATTCTTGAATTTTGGTTTAAAACTTCCAAATTTATTTTTGAACTTATCTCTAACTTGGGAAAGAGATTTTAGTTTTTGTTCTTAATTTATTGCCTTCTAGAACATATAATCCATAGACACATAAATTTGGCCACTGATAACCTCCAAACAAGATTTTGACTAATTTCTACCCAAAATGCACAATTTGGCCTAAAAACACTAAAACACACTAGATGTGAAACTAACATATTCCAGAGGCAATTTTGGGTAGGGTATCCCGAAATGGGGTAATGCAATTTACGGGTCTATTAACTTTGATCAGATCATTTTGAGTTAAAATGCCAATTTTGAACCTAAGTGCTCTAGATTGCTCTTTCCTATCAAATCTTCTGCACAAGACACGTGCCTTTGTGATTTTTTTTGGTAACATCCTAAATGGGAATATGGTTTTAATGCATCTGATAATGACTACTAATTCTAATATAATCAAAATTTAGACCAATAATTAAGCATTCTAATCAATTTGAGTAATTTGTGCACAAAGTGCTTAAACATGCTTAAGAGCTAATTAATCCAAATCAAGGCCTAATAAAGAATACCATGGAAACTTATTGAATACTTGTTTTTAGAAATAAATATTGAATATCTATATCATCAGGTGACCTCATTTCCTGGGAAGATATTTCTAGGCCATAAATGCCACAATATTAGGATTCATGCCCTCCATGCCTCATCAATACCTTCCATGATGCCATCCATGCCTTGTAAGTACCCCTTATTCTAATGCCATGATGAGGATAATTACAAACTTAATTCCAAAAATTGAATTAATCCTCAACCACACATCTCAATCTCAGGATGGATGGTTTAGGTTGATTCTAGACATTTGCAAAAATCTATAAATAGGAGGCCTTACCACATCATTTCTAAGCTATTTTAGTGAAAATTTATTATGCTCAAATATCTCCAAAGACTTTAAAATACAAAGTTATAATGAAGGATTGGTTCTAAAAGCTTCATGAAACTAGTGTTACCATGCCAAATTGATTCCAAGCCAAGCCAAGCCATAAGCCAAAGGTGCCAAGGAGAGATGGAGGTAGCCAAGCTTCTATTGCCAAGGACTTCATGAGCACAAAATTGAGCAAGCTACTACTACAAAGGCATTTGGAGCATCTAAAGAAGGTGAAGGAATTCTTGTGTTTTATTTCTTATTTTTTAGTTGTGTTTGTCATTTGTTTTTAATAACTAAGCTATCCCTAGTGTCTAGTCCTAGAGATGTTATGTTATTAGTGTGTTTCTTTAATTTTTTTTTTTCATTTTGGAACTAACACGATATTAACCATCCTCTCTTAAGTCAAATTCTTAGATCCACATATGGCACTCCCAATGGGATTAGATGCATCTCACACCTGAATAAGATCATTTTACAACTTTAAAATATTCATTTGGACTCTTAAAACTCATGTAAATTGATTTTATAACATTAATTTGCCATGGTTTTTATACAGTAACTAACGTCAAAAAGTAAGACCCACATCGATTACATATCTTAACCAATCTCGATTAGAAAAACTAACATCACTTATATACCTATCATCAATCACATTGGTATAAATGATGTCAATTGGATAACCGAAATTGGTTAGAAAATGTCACCATCATCGGTTATATAAATCGATGACAATCGATGACGGTCACTATGTTTTTCTTAAAACATAGACCTAAGAGCTCTTTTCCTAAATTTTATTATTTCAAGCCAAAAAGAGCTTCAAATCTAAGGGACATGCTGACATTTTTATTACAGGACCAAGCTTGAAATTTGCCAAAAACATGTTTAGATCACCTTTTACATGCTAATTAGGAACCTTGTTTTGGTGTTTAACAAAAGAATTCAGATGTTTATGGTGGATGTTTTTCAAAATTTTCAACTAAGACCAAGGGGTCAAATGAACACGACCTCATTTTCCATTTGGGATTAAAAATGAACTCACCTTTTCAAAAAAAAATTTACTTGGTTATTTAGATTAGATATTGTTTGGAAAAAAGAGGAATGTTTCATGTATGTTCTTCCATTTGTCCCTTTTGGGTAACCCTTAGAATAAAAATCAACCTTCCTATTTCAAGTAGCCTAGTCTAAAAGCTTAGAAATAAAGTCATCTAAAACACTCCCTAAAAACTCATCAAAGTTTAGGTGACCTTGAAAATGACCCTAAAGTCTTTCTACTTTCATGTTTTCTTTATTTTTGATGCAAACTTGGCTTACAAGAGGGACTTCATCACCTCTCATGAGTTTCTTAGGGAAGATTTAACATGGGGTTTCACCTTCTGACATTGAATTAATTTGTCTCCTAATTGAAGTTGCACATGGGATGTAGTGGCACTTTGGACATCACATTACATTAAGTGAATAACAAGATGTAGTGGTTGCAAAAAGGACTAGACCTTTTTGCAACAAGCCAAGTGATACAGACCCAAAATCTATGCTTTTATTTTGCATTATTTGACATGAAAGTGATTATGCAATTGATTCCCCTAGATCATATAAAAAAAATTTAGATATTAGATAAATCCCCACTTGCTATGGAAGTATTGTTGGTGAAAGGTGCACCTCAACGTCTATGTCACAGTATAGTCATTTGAGAGAAGGGGAGGGGTGTAAAAACCCTATTACATAATGCATAATTACTTTTGGATGAACACTTAAAATCCTCTCAAATGATGTATATTGATATATTCTAACAATACCAAGAAACCTTTTTAGTTTAGGATCTAAGAGTGGTTAATTAGTTGGTCTTGTCCTAGATAAAAGTCTTGTTTGGAGTCAAAACTTGGTGTAAACAAACAATCCAAACCAAACACATTGTCCAAATTTTCCTTTGAACAAAGAGGCATTATGTTGCCTGCATGAGATCCTCAATTTGCCTTGTTCAAAAGTTCATCAAAAGTTTGAGAGTCATATCATCTACTTTGGCATAGTTATGTTTCTCAATTAAGTCTAGACCTTTACCAAAGTTGTTTAAGTCCTTCACTTATAATCTAAATTCAATATTACACCTTTATAAGTTCACAAGGTTGATGTGTTAAGTGGGTTCTCCATTTATAATAAACTTGAGGGAACTTGGGTTTAATTTCTAATTTAGGTTGAAGGTTGTTTAAGACTCATAATCATTGTCATCACTTGATAGACTTAAGCCATTCTTTGCTAAAACACTTGCACTTTGAGTCTATGCACCACAACATTTTGAGTCAAGAAAAGTAGTGTTATGCTCTCAAAATTATAGAAAAACATCTTTTTCTTAGAGAGTTTTTGAAACAAACCTTTTTGTCACACCTTTTGGGTAATATAGTGTTGTTATGCTAACCAAAGCATTTAAAATATTGTTTCATAGACCGTCTTGCATAGATCTCAAATTTGTTCCTACATTTTTAGACTAATCCAAGGGTACTTTTGTGATATTTTGTCTAAAATAGTTATATTGCTCACTTTTGTCTAGCTTGTTTGTCAAAAGAACCAAGTTTTATACCATTTTTTGTGATAAAATAAACTATTTCTAATGTGCCTTTTATTTCATACCTTATACCTAGTTGATCAAGTTCATGTCCAAGAATCAAATGCCTAGTGTTTTTTAGAAGTGTTTCAAATCCATTAGATTAAAACTTTCATCTATTTCAAAGTCTAGTTTTTGATGCCATTTGGCCAAGAGTCCTAATACATGCCTTGTTTGAGCCTATCTTTTGACACTGCATTTGGCCAAAATACCTAGAAACTTTTAAATTCTTAGATTAGACTGATTTGAAACACTTCAACCTTAGAGTTTGGAATTTTGATTTTTGGTCCATGTACTTGCTTATCTTTATGTGAATAGTGAAATGTTAGGAACTTCACGCTAGCTTGTTTCCTCATAAATATTTTCATAAACCTTTTGATCCTTTTAATGAATCTAGACCAAGTTACAATGTCATCTATTTTAGACATTATCCTTTTTAGAGTTTGTAAAACTCTTTGAACCTTTATCACAAACATTGACTATGGATCCCAACATGTATTCCTACACTCGTAGTGGATTCATGTATAATCCAGGGATTAGTAATGTGGTGACATAGGAAGAAATGGTGTAAGACCCCTATGCAGATAATATTATTTATGAGATGGATTCTTATCCCTGTTATAATACTCAATTAGGGGCACAAAGCCAAGATCCATTAGCTAACTATCTAGTTGACACACCACCTTATTTAGAACAAGATCAAGAGTAAACCACACAATACCTAGCTACAATACCGATAGTGGATGAGCCAGTTCTTTAATAGTCATATTCTACTAATACAGCTTCCATGTATGATCCATTTTTGTTTGAGAGATATTTTTTAGAGAACAAAGATGAGATTTTGGTTAGAGCTATAGAGGTAGGGGCTAAGTTTCTAGTAGACTTCCCTCATTAAAATTTATCAAGTCTAGTAAGAGTGCCCCACAATATCATTTACAAGTAATAGGCTTCTTTTATAAATCCTATGGCTCTAGTCCAAACAAAATACCAAGATCCTAATATATCTAATTGAGGCAAAACATCATGGAAGATCACTTTAAATACATGTAGACAACATATCAAACCTACCTGAATCTAACATGTTAATTTAATCAGATGAACATGGTGAGTAATCCTCTCATTGACCTAATTCCTTCAAAAGGAGTGTTGATAGAGTTAACTAGATAAGAGAATCCAAGTTCTGACTCATTCTTACAAACTACTTTGATAGATAACTTGATGCATATGCCCATTATTGGAAAAGTGTCTTCGGCCTCTACACATAATAGTGAACCAAATGTAATGGATAATGTGTAAATAATGTCTAATCCTGATCAAAGTGGTACTAACACATGAACAAATAGCAACTAACATGTGCCTGTAGTTCATCACATGAGTGGATCATCATACCAAGAATAGGAGTTTCTATACCCCAACCTCAATTGGCTTCTTCCTCAAGTATACAACCTATGAGATTAGGTAATCAAACAATAGCCAATGTTATGCCTCAATGATAGAATGTGACGAATCCTACTCCTCCTTAATAAGTAATGAGTAGTATTCCAAAATAATAGGCACAATCTAGTATTGCAATAGAGGAAAAATACATTACCACCTCAATCAGGGGCAGCCAATGTTCCAACTCACTAGGTAATGACAAACATACCTCTTCAGTCATAGACTAATATTCTAAACCAAAACCAAGAAATGACTAGTTAACAATGTGAAAATATTGGTTAGTGATAGATGCCAAATTTATAACCTGCTTTCACTTCCTCATAGAGATTTGGTCAATAAGGAGGTGCCCATGTTTCTCAAGTACCTACTAGACAACCTTTGGTTTAAAATGTGCCATAATTTTAGAGATAGGGTCTTAGACCACAAGTCCCTACTCAATAGTAAAGTTTGATTAGTCGACAACATGCCCCTTTTCAACCATAAAAGGCACATTATAATTATATCCCTCTATCCTAACCACAAAATTCTCCAAGTCAAACCTTTATCGCCAATCCAAACCAAAATATCATGTAACCAATTATGCAATTTCAAGTACATCCTAATCTATGTATGCATATTCTTGGTCTATTCCATATCCAAACCAATATACCTTAACATGTATCTCCATCATACCCTCATCAAAGTGTCCCACTTGTGACCTCCCAATCATCTATCCAAACTAATATTCTCCCTCAAACCAATGTTCTTTCTAGTTTCCTATCCCAAGAATTAAAATAGATGAAGGATGTAATTGCTATCATTCAAGCTGGTAAATAGATTAATTTTTTTAAATTAGATGACATATGTTCCTACCCATTCAACATGGAGTATTTTTAGATACCATTTCCTTTAGGATACAAAGCACCAAAATTTGACAAATACAAAGGGAAAGTTGACCTTAAAGCTCATTTGACCAATTCTTTGTCACATGTCAACTAGTGGCATATATCAACATTTACCTTTTACTATTGTTTCCAAGGAGCTTGGCTAGACAAGCCTTGGAGTGGTTTTTAAAGTTTCCCAAAAATTTATTAATGGATTTTGATGATCTTTCTAATAAGTTTGTGCAACACTTTTCCTATAATCTTGAGTATGAGATTTCATTAGTGGACTTAACGAAAGCAAAGCAAAAAGCTGGTGAGAGTTTTTAAAGTTATTTACAGTGATGGAGAGCCCTTGCAAGCTATTTCACCCATAGTTTACTAAATAAATAATTATCCATTATGTTTATCAAAAAATTACATAGTGAGATAGCTTATCATTTGAAACTATAATGTGCATATACTTTCAAGGAAATCATCAATAAAGGCTTGTTAATTGAGTGAGTGCTCATCAATGAAGGAGTCATCAAGCTTAATTAAACTAATAAAAATCAAGGTACCAGTCAGGGAAATGACCAACATCCCATTCAAGTACCAACATCACAACTAACATAGGGCAATAACCAAAAAAGACTGAAGCAATTCAACTGCAATAGGAATGTTGTGGGAAATGGAGTAACCAAATCTTGTCATGTACAAATGGTGAAAACATCATCTATACCACCTTTTTAGCTTAATCCTACCCAATAACCTTTCTAACCAATGCTACAAGCACAACAACCAAGACTTGCACAACAAATACAATAACCTTTACTATTACAAACCCCTCCTCCTAGGAGAATTGTACCTACACGTCATGTCTTTAGTGACCTAAGAGAACCTATTGAGTCTGTATTTTGCAAGCTTGATACTACTAATATAATTAGTTGGCTTATACCAAATAATTATCTGTAAAGCATTCCTTATCTTTATTGGTACTTTGAAAATGAATTCTATGACTATCATTGGGTCAATAGGCATAATCTACAAAGATGTGTCTAAATCAAGATTTAATTGAGAATATGTTGGAGAATGGGGAGATAATATTGGATAATGGTGCTTCCACTTCCAATCAAACTCTTGGGATTTATCAAAACCCCTTTCCCTAACATAACAATCATCAACAACAAAATAATTAGTAATAACAACAATGGCCAGTGTAGTAGCAAAATCAACATCAAAGGTTGAACTAGTAGAATCAACAAAATCAGTAAGAAAACCCAAAATGATAGAATAATGGATAAAACCAAGGTCAGAATGGTAACAACCAACAAACATACCATGTATTTTCACATGAATATAATAGGGTTGTAGGCCATATTACAGGGGGTAGCGTTAATACCATCTCCATTAATCCTAGACCAAGCACTAATCAGCCTAGACCATTGCTAAACAACAACATTTATCCTAATTACATGGATGATCCTTATTTGACCTAGGAATGCATATAGGCAAACCAACAAACTAGGAATTCCTCTTTTGGACCTTATATCTATAAATCATTCTTGCCACATGACCACATGTGAGTGCATTGGCAACCAAGACTTGTCTTGTCTGGTTCCACACCATTCCCAACATTGGTAAGAAATAATGGTCTAATATTTAATCCTAATTATGAAATCACAACTTAATGATCTAATATTACTATCCCAGGCCCACAACCATCCACCATTTTGCCTATCATTCAACTAACTATTCAGCCTTAGAATAAACTATTCACTACTGACCAAGACAAGAAATTTGATATTGTGGAAGAATTGCAGAAGACACCAGCACAAAATTTTATTTTAGATTTGTTGTGAACATCAATAATCCACAAGAACATCTTGAATAAGTTTTTGACCCAATCCATTATTTCTAGTGACATATCCCTTGATAAATTTCAAGCTTTGGTTAGACACCTAGCTCCAACCCAACAAGTCACATTCAACCAAAGCAATATGTCTTCTCTTGGATTGCTCTATAATAATCCATTATACATAGAAGTTTATATAAAATGGAATAAAGAGAAATGTGTCTTTATATAAAATGGATCTATCCTCAACATAGTGTCTCTAAAGCTCATCAAGCTTCTTGGGTATCCAATGGTAGATCTCTGACCAAAAATAATAACTATCAAAGCCTATGATAATTAGGAAATAGAATCAAAAGGTGCCATTAGTTTTCTAGTTATCATTAGGCCTTTGACCCATCATACACTTTGCCATGTACTTTATCTTGAGTTATCACACAATATGGTTCTAGGTAGGCCTTGGTTACATGAGATTCACGTAATCTCATCAATGCTACACCAAGGCTAGTTTTTCCACTCAAGGATGGAAGTGAATATTCTAGGAGATTTACACCCATATGAACACTACAAACATCTCAAGGCCAAATTTCAAAGCTAAAATTATTAATACGACATGAATCCAAGTTCCAAGTAAGATAAAAGAAAGGCTATACTTATTGATCCTTTACCAAATAATTGTATAGATCCTAATACCTTGGATTCCCTTTTCCACATGTCACCTCTTGAAGCTTCTAATCATTCACCATTTCTAATAATGGACCAAGAGAGTATGTGACCCATGATACATTTCATATTGCCAATATTCATCAAATTTTGAAAACCTTTGGGTGACCTAAAGTCACCCCACCTATCACATTTATACCAGCATCTGGCCTAGGAATTGACCCTCTTAAAGGGGATGAATCATGGTTATATAATGACAACCAAGCTAATTGTTATAAAAATTAAAAGTATCCTATTCCCTATAGGATTATAGAGCATCACAATTATGAAGGAAGAGGCCTCAGATTGAATCAATAAGTAACTATCTAGCCAATTTATATGACTAAGTATGAAAGACCTTATGGACTTAGATTTAAATCATCTAGGGGTGACCCCACATATCTTATTCAAACTCTATCACTAGTGACTAGTGATGATGATCTTGATAGTGAAGTAGAGTCTGATCATTTCCTCACCTTTGATGACCTAACTAAAATCAACCTATTTAATAACAATGCCATTGCACCCGTACCCTAGCCATTCATTTCAACCCTTTGCAATTTTAGTATCCCCAACTGATAGATTGGGACCAACAAGAATCCATTCTAGCAATTGATGAGTTCCAAAATGATGAGTCACTCTATGACTTTTTGGGCCTTAGAAACAATGTTATGTTAGGAGATCACAAATTAGGATTCTCATTCACATTACATTATGTTGCCTATTTTGGAGAGTGAGTGAACACCCTTAGCTAAAAATAAATAAGTAAAACATTGAGGTCCCAAAGTGAAAACCTCTTTGAAGCACTTTTTGACCAGGGAAAAAGTAAAGATGAAGGCTAGTCTAGTGGTGAAAACCTATGTTAGGCACTATTAGATATGGGTGTTCATTCTTCTTTGAATTTAGATTATAAGACCACCAATGATGAACTTGCTTATGGATCTGAGTTTAGCTCTGAGAAAAAACAAGTATTTGATCAAATTATTCAAGAATTTATGACTATTTTTATCACATGGATAGATATCCCATTAGGGGACTCAGATTCATCATGCTTAGGATAAGTTGAAGAGTAAGTCCTAATGGAGGACCTTGACATAATTCAATAATTTAAGTCATTGTCTACTATCCTAGAAGATGGTTTGACCCTTCTAGTTAAAGATACAATAGAGGTAGATATCAAGAATCCATCAGACCTAAAATAGATAAAATTAGGAATGTCCCTCACTAAGGAGGAATGTGACATCTTTACAGATCTATTAAGAGAATTTATAGATATCTTTGCATGGTCCTATTCTAACATGCCAGGTTTAGACCCTACCTTGGTTCTGCACCACTGATGCCAAACTGATAAAACAAAAGTTACATAAGATGCATCCTCACATTATTGTATTGGTAAATAAAGAGCTAGAAAAACTCTTAGAAGCAAGATGTATATAATCTATTGACTACTCAGAATGGATCTCTAATATGGTACCTATTAGTAAAAATCCTGAAGGGATCATAATTTGTACTAATTTTCAAGACATTAACAAAGATTATCCTAAAGATGATTTTACCTTGCCTAATATCGACATGATCATTGACTCCATGGTTTGGTATGAAATTGTTTCACTCATGGATGGCTTTTTAGGATATAACCAGATCAAAATAACACCAGAAGACCAACATAAAACAACATTCACCACTCCATGGGGAGCATTTTATTATTAGGTAATGCCATTTGGCCTTAAGAATGTTGGAGATACATATCAAAGGGCCATGACTATCATATTAGATGATATGATGCATGATATTGTTGAATACTATGTCGATGATATATTAGGAAAATCCAAAACTAGGGCTAACCATCCAATAGTGTTGTATAAGATATTTTAAAGATTATGGGAGTATAAAGTCAGACTCAATCTAAAAAAATGTGTGTTAAGTATAACTTTAGGAAAATTACTTGGCTTAATCATGTCTCATAGAGGTATTGAAGTTGATCTGACTAAAGTCCATGCTATAACCAAGATGATGCCACTAACTAATTAAAGCAACTCCATAGTTTGCAGGGTAAGATCCAGTCAATTTGACACTTCATATCTCAGTTAGTAGACAAGTGCCATCCATTTACACACCTTTTAAAGAAGGTATTTGCATTTCATTAGGATGATTACTACCAAATAGCTTTTCAACAACTCAAAGACATCTTGTTAATCCACCTATTTTATTACCTCTTATGCTAGGAAAGCCATTCTTGTTATACCTATCAGCTACTGACCATGCTCTAGGGGCACTCTTGGCTCAACATGATGACAATGTAAAAGAGAATGTTATATATTACCTAAGCCATACCTTGGCTACATATGAACATAGCAATGCATCTATTGAAAAAGCTTGTCTAGACATAATCTTCACAGCTTAGAAACTGCACCATTACATGTTGAATAATAAGACCATGTTCATTTTAAAAGTATATTCACTCAAGTATCTACTATCTAAAATATAATTTCAAGGTAGAATGGCTAAATGGATCATGCTTCTTAGTGAGCATGACATAGAATAAGTCAATCAAAAAGTAATCAAGGGACAAGTTCTTGTAGATCAACTTGCTAAAACACCTCTCATAGACACACAACCACTCAACTTTCCATTCCCTGATGAATCCATAATGACCATCATTGACACACACCTTGAGGAGAAGCCTTGGAAGATATATTTTGATAGTTCATTTATTTCACATGGAATAGGGGCATACCTTTTTTTTATTACACCATAAGGGGATCTAATCCCTAAATCATTCAAAATCAGCTTTCCTTATACAAACAACATGGCTGAGTATGAAGAACTTATTTTAGGACTTTGTAAAGTAGTGCATTATAATATATATCATCTCTAAGTTTATGGTGATTCCCAATTAATCATCAATCAGGTCATGAATCATTTTCAGACCAAAGATGACAAGTTGGTTCCATATAAAACCATGGTCGACACTCTTAAGCAACAAATTGCCAACATTCATTTTGAGCACATACCAAAGGATAGTAATGAAACTACAAATGCCATGGCTACTATTGGCTTTTTGATTTGACAAATAGATAAAGATAGAGAGTATCAGTTTCTCATCAAGAATTTATCAGCATTAGCTCATGAACCTTCAACCATTGCCATGATTTATGATATTGTTGGTCCTAATTCTATCTAGTACTCAGACCTTTACAACTACCTCCATGACCAATTTTTACCACCTAACCTATCTCAAAAACAAACCAAAGACTTCATTCATCATTCCAATCATTATACTCTACTTGGATCCACCCTTTATCATCATAGTTTTGATGGAACTCTACTTCATTGTTTAACTTTGGTAAAGTCTACACTAGCGTTAAGAGAAGTTCATGAAGGAGTATGTGGAGCTCATTCTAGCGGGGCAGTCCTATCCAAAAATCTCTTGCATACTAGTTATTATTGGCCCATAATGGACATAGATGCCACTAAATATGTAAAGAAGTGTGACAAATGTCAATGGCATGCTAATCTAATTCATTCCCCAGTAAAAACTTTGAAACCGATGTTGACACCATGGCCATTTTTTACATGGGGACTTAACCTCATTGGGAAGATTAACCCCACTTCATTTGATGGCCATAAACATATCATTATTACCATAGAGTATTTCACTAAGTGGGTTGAAGCTATACCCCTTACTTACATGATTGGAAAGCAAATTTCTAAATTCATTTTCAACCATCTCATTTTCTACTATCGTATCCCCTCTGATATTATATCTACTAATGGAAGATATAAATGCACCACTAACTCATAGTATCTAATCATGTAAATTAAGCAACATAAATTATCCTATAATCAGCTTATGTCATAAAGCTTAATCAAATATTATTTAATCAACTAATCAACCATAAAATATTAGTTAATCAACCATAATAATCCATAGATTAAAAATTTTATTTTGCTTAGAGATAAATCAAGATGTGACATAAATTCTCTCTCTCAAAATGATCATGTTTTCATCATCATAACCACTGAGTACTTCACTAAATGTGTTGAATCTATGTCCCTTGTTAATGTTATGGGTATAATTATATCCAAGTTCACACTTAATCAAGTAATTTATCACTTTGGAATTCCCCACACCCTTAATTCTAACAATGATGAGAATTTTAAAAATAAATATATGAAATAATTATGTGCTAAATTTAAAATCACACACAAATTATCCACACCTTATCATCCTCAATGCAATGGCCAAGCCGAGGCTAGTAAAAAAATATTAATAAAATATAACAAAATACAATTTGGGATTTACATTTTGACCGGAATCTCAAGCTTTACCTTGTACTTTGGGCTTATTGCACTAGCATTCTCACTGTTACTAGGGCAATCCTTTTTTCCTTAGTATACAACTTCAAACTTGTCTTACCTTTATAAGTTGAGCTAACATCATTAAATATCTCTCTTCAAAATATTACTTCTAATGAATAAATTCATGATGCCCATATTCATGCTTTATATGTACTTAATGAGTATTGTATGAGTGCTTGGTAACATAATGTCTAATATAAAGCTCACATTGCCAAACAACATAATAAAAAGGTAAAAGTTTATACCTTCAATATTGGTAATTTAGTTCTTATATTATATTATACCCATGACAAAGAGAGAAAGTATGCCCAAAAATGTTGGTGTCCATAATTATTTAAAGATATTATTGGTCTTATCACCTAACATTTACAAGATAACAAAGGACATATTTTCAAAGAACCAACTAATGCTCAATTTTAAAAGAAATATTTTTCTTAAAGTTCTAATACTATTGTTACATATATTTATATGTGTGTGGTGCTAACACTTATTTTAGGTTTTTCAAAGCTTCCTAAGGTGAAACATTACATCAATTTCATAATCCTCAGTTCTTATAATTGGTTCCTTGGTATATCTACATTACCTTACTTATACCATTTCATTTATGAGTTTGCATCATAAGACCATGGATAAGACCCAACCATCCTCATGAATATTTTTCTATTTTTTTTCATTTCATTAGTTGAACTTCAAGTCTTTTTTAAGTATTTGGTTTATCTCTTTACAACCTTCATTACCTTTTACACCTCCTTGGTTTTTATTTTATGAGTTTTAGTGTAAGACATTAGATAAGACTAGGTCTTCCTCACAAAAATATCTTTATTTACTATAAAAACCATTCATTATTACACATATTTGGTTTGATTTTTGTGACTTGTATTGTAAGACCTTAAATAAGATCAATTATTCCTCACAAGTCTTCATTTTCTAGTTTTATTTTGTTTGCATCCTTAGTTAAGTGTCTTCCTCAAAACATAAGTCACTAATTGAGAGTTATGTCTTCATACTCTTAAAAGTCAGTCATATTATTTTATTGTATCAACTCAAAAAATCTATTCTCATTCCTCTACTCACATACCCTATTCCTTATGATTGAGAGTTGTGTCTTCATACTTACATTTCATCGTACCATCTTAAAATTACACTTTTTGTGATATGAGGTAGCTCAATCATTCCACATTAATTTCCATACTCTCCCCTATTCCATTTCACTATGGGCACACCAAGGTTGATTTATAGATATCATTCTTATCTAACATATAAGTATAATATTTTTAGACACCATGCTCTCTAAGTTTTTTTCTACCCACCAGGGGTAAGTTTTCTAATGATAGTCATTTTTAGCACCCATGTTTCATTTTCCAAATCTGTGTAGAGGAGGAATCATAAAAAAAGTCATAAAAAATAAAATCCAAACATTCAAACAACATGCAATGATCAAAGGAAAAAAAAAACTATATAAAAGTTAAAATCACACAGAAAGATGTGATTATTCTTAGGCACATCTCTCATCCTAGTTGAATCTCAAACTCCATATTTGGCCTCGCAATAGAGCCAACATCTATTGGGGTGTGGTAGGATAGTATACTAGGGTAGGAGACCTCATAATTTGATATATATACTACCAACTACCTTCTCACATAAGTACTCAACTTTTATAGTTGATCAACAACTCTATATGGGGTCTGAGGAATAGGAAACACCTAATGGGAAGATAGGTACATTTTAATTTTATTTCATATATATCCTTCATGAGATGATATTTATACTTAATGGTGTATAAAATGATTTCTCTAGGGTCCTTAATGTTGAAAGTCTATCTATTTTAACAACTTGATTTGAGTGTCTTATTTCTAGTAAATATTTTATTTTAACCTTGGTGTCTCCTTCATTTACCCCACCACCCATTTCATTACCTCCCTTGATATGAAAGTTTGTTTCTAAATCTTTTCCCAATTTCTCTATCTCTTATTCTTCATCTCTTTCAAACATGTTCTGAATATGATTGTTTTAGTTCATTTATCATTAGAATTGAAGTTGCATATTTGAATGGTTGTGAGACATTTTATTAATCATTTTATTATCCTTCTCATATTTATCTTAGTTATGTGTGAGACCTTGAACTTTATTTTTTCCCTTTTTAGAGGCTATTTCATTCTATTTATTCAATTAATTTATATTTTTCCATTTTTTTAAATTATGGTGAAAGTGGGTTATTAAAAGGGATCCTCCCTGGTACAATGCAAAAACTATCTTAGACTAGAATTTAGATTTACAATATAAAACCATAACCAAGATCCAAAATTGAAAAATGACAAACAATAGTAAAAATACATCCAAAACATAACAACAAAGTATAAGAAATATAACTAACTACTATGGTTCTTCCAAAATTTCATCACATTTACCCAAATATTTTTCATATTATTAAGCATATCATCCATCATTTGAAGGGTTTGAGGATCTTGATTATCATCATTGATTCCCTTTTCTTCTTATCCACTCTACCTATGAAATAATCCCAATTTTCCTCTTTGACACCATTTGAATGCCCTCCATATTCTATAGAGAATTTTGCATTAAAGCAATATTGAACTCAATGATCATCCTGATATTTTCCTTAAGTTGCTCATTCTCCCACTCCATTCTATTACATTTTTAGAAAATTCCCCCATTTTCTATAATAAATCATTTCTAGTACATTAAATACCATCATTTTTACCTAGATTATTGACAGCTTCTTTGAGTCAAACATGCTCCCTCATAAACTAGTGAAGAAAAGCCTTATGTAACCCTATCTCATCTTCCATTTTCATAAATTTATTCTTGTTTTTAAATGATGCCATAATATCCTAAAAAAACTTATTCTTATCCTAACTACCATAAGCATCATTCATTCCTTCTTCAAAACTTTTCATCACACAACTCTTCTTAAGCCTCTGCAATCCTTCCACCACATCATAAAGTTTTTCATCACCCATAGACTTCATATTCACCTCCACATTACCTTTTTAATAATTTCTAAAATCTGAGTCCATCACCCCTATATCATCTCATCCTTCACAATCATTAACATTAAACCCTTCCTCCATTTCCTTCATGTCCAAATCAATTAGATCACTACATAGAACTTCAATTTGAGCCTTCTTAGGTTTTTTCATGGTGGAGATTTCCAATACCCTTTTTTGAGTTAAGACCCCTTACCCATATTTTTTGTAGAATGAGGGATAATAAAGATGGGGTTTATTCCTTTGAAATACTTATAGATAAGTAAAATTACCACCTAGTGTAGAGGATAGGGATTCTTATGATTTTTAACATCAAATATAGAGTTCTCCATAGAGTGCAAGATATAAGATGGAAGACTTATGGGAATCTATCTCCTAAAGTAATTCAAAAGTGAAAAATGATAATAGTGAACCACCATGTAACAACCTTCCAAAGTAACATACCTAATAATTTATTTTTCCACTTCATCATACGACACATGGAAATCCTCCTAAAGATAACCTCCTTAGTACTCAGTGAGTTTTTCACCCTCCTTAAAAAATGTACCTTTCTCCTTAAAATAGTCTATGCTATATTTCATGTATTTGGTGTCTTCAATTTTTATGCCTATAACCTTTAAATAAGCCCCTTATAAATTTACACTATAAAATTATTGATCTCTACATTATGATAATTCCATCTCTCCATAAACTATTTAGATAATTATTGGTCATACCCATCTATGCTTTTCATAAACTTAGCAAGCCCACCTGTCTCTATAATACCCCAAAATTCATCATTATTTTTTAGTTTCCCAGTAGATAAGGGCTCAGCCCTATGAATACTACCACCCATCATGCAATAAAACCTAAATGACCAATGGCCACTAAGACACAATCCAAATAAATAAAGATGGTAAAAGACGTAAATAGAAACTTAATTAAGTCACAAGATAATATCCCCCAATTCATTAGTTGAGTGTCGTCATTTTCACATATTGGCTTACAAATCTTACCCAAATAAATATTCATATCAATTTTTCCTTAATTACTACCAAAGGTAACATACCATTTAAAAAAAATCCCAACACACACAAAAGCAACACCTTAACATCATTAGTTTTAATTTATATTCTAGCACACAACATCACCACTATACAATTATTAAAATGAATCATTAAAAGTATCACTTAATAATATTTCTCTCTCCATAATAATTTTAGATTTGAAGGGAAAAAACCATATTTATGCCTAAATTTTAAATAAATATCCCCTACCCCTATTAACCATACAATTCCCTAAACCATTATCCTCTCTATAGATATGTTGAAAAGAGATAGCCTTCAAAGAACAACTCAACATCAAAATTTCTACAATGATATACCTGATATTATGATTAGGCTTATTCCTTCCATTGAGACAAGTAATCACATTCAAAGAGTCTCCTTCAATAATTAAATTCATACAACCCAAATATTTTGCCAAATGAATCCCCAATAAAGCTACTAAAGCCTCTGCTATATGACAAGTCTGGAACCCCAAACTACTTTCATACAAAACTATGATAAGGCCAAATTCATCTCTAATAATTCCTCCTCCAATCAACATCATAGGATTCCCTTTTGAAGATCAGTCAAAATTTAATTTTATCTAACCAATGGATGGCTTCCTCCAAATAACATTTCTTCTAACATCAACACAACTATGACCAAAAGACATATTTTCCATAGAATTCCAGCTCTTATCAATCACTCTATCCTGATCATTAAATGATTGATTGTGACTCTAATGAATCAGCTTACAATTATATTCTAAAATATTAATAATACTAGTAGAAACCACTTGAACAATAGCTTTAATATACCTAAAATTTTTATTATTGCACTCCTTCCAAATACCCCATAGTATATGAGTAAAAACTAATCTCCCTAATTTTCTCAAAGCTTGATTTGAAAAAGGAGAAACCCAGGCCAACCAATTACTTTTAGATAAATATGATGAAACTAATTAACCTAAAACTTGCTAAGAAAAACACCCAAAACATTGAAAATAGAAAGATAATCCACCATAAGATGATGAACTGATTCACTATCCATCTCACAAAGAAAATAATGGTTGGTCAAAGTTATCCCTCTTGTGGTTTAATTATCTAAAGTAATAATCTTATTTTGTAGACAAATCCATAATAAAATATTAATCTTAGGAATAACATCCTTATCCCATACCTTCAAGAAAGGAAAATATTCTTCATTTTGAGACACCAAAGCTTCATAACTAGACCTAACATTGTAACTGCCATCAACAGAATTAGCCCATAAAAATTGATCTTCCTTTTCTTATATTAGGAATGTGAATACCCCTTAACAAAAAAATTATATCAAATAGTAAATTTCTTGCTTCCTCATCAACATCTTCAATATAGAGATGTTTCTAATGTTTTATGCCATTCTGAACATGACTATAGTCTACCATTTCATCTCCAACCACATTTTTCATTTGATCACCAATACATTGCCAAGGTTTATAAACTATAAATGGTTTATCTAATATCCAAGAATATTCCTAAAACTTTTATAATGAGCCCATTTCTAAATTTCTATCTGTAACCATTTATAATATTAACCTTATTTTTGATTAAAAAAAAGTTTCATAAACAAGAACCTTTGCTAAAATATTCCTCAACAAGGATAATATTGGTGATTCTATTATTCAAATATTTCACTTTAAAAATACTAATCTAGATACCTTTCTATTTACTAAATATCCAAACCAGCTTAGCAATCAACACCTTATTCATCCATTTTAAGCTTCTTAAACCAAGACCACAATAGCTTTTAGGTATACATACCTTTTTTCAAGATACCAAAGGTAAGTTTTGATTATCCTTAGTCCTATACCATATAAATATCTTTTGGATTATTTCAATCTTATCAAGGATAATTTTATACATCTTAAAAAGAGACATAAGAAATATAAGAAGACTTTGTAAAACACTTTTAATTAAAAAAAAATTTATTGGTTTGAGAAATAAGTGCTCCCTTCCACCTTGAAAGTTTATTTTTAAATATTTCAATCAAAAAATTCCATTGATGAATTGTAATATTAGCAATAAATAAATGCATTCCCAAATACTTAGCAAGAAGACATATAATTTGACAACCTAAGATACATGTAATTTTCAGTTGTCTCAAAAGTGAAGTATTAAGAAAGAAAAGGAAGCTCTTGTCATAATTAATCACATGTATGTAAACTTCTTCATATGACTATAATACTTTCTTTAAGTCCTTTTCTTCCTTTACATAGGGAATGTCAAGGATAATAGTATCATCAAAAAATTATTTATGAAGAGTAGTGTTAACTTCCTTAGTAGCCTTGAACCCCTTAAGATTACCTTTACAAATAGTTTTCAAAATATTTATACTTAAATAATCAACCATAATAATGAAAAAAATGGAGATAATGGATATCCTTGCCTAATTCCTCTTTTACTACCAAATAAACCCATATGTGCACCATTTATGAAGATAGATAACATAGATGATGAGACACAAGTTTGAATCAAGCTATGAATATGATAATGGAAACCAAATTTATGAATCACTTTATCCAAAAACTACCAATCCACCCTAGCATAAGCCTTATTCATGTTCAATTTAAACACCATACTAGGAAGCTTACTCTTATGTATATAATGAATGGTCTCATGAATTGATATAAAATTATCCTAAATTTATCTTCGAGCCACAAAACCCTTTTGATTTTTATAAATAATTTTCTCCATCAATGGTTTAATCCTTATATCCAAAATATTAGTAAATATCTTAGAAATTAAGTTACATAAGCTAATAGGCCTATAATCAGAAAAGGTTGAAACACCATTCCTTTTAGGAATCAAAGTAATGAAGGTGTCATTGATTTCACACAAAATTTTCTTGGATCTAAATAATTCATCATATGATACCACCACATCAAGAAAAATTATATCCCAATAGATCTAAAAAATTCTATTGGGAATCCATTAAGAACTAGAGCCTTTTCTTCTTTTAAATTAAACACCCTAGACTTAACATCATCAACTGAGAGAAACTTCAACAAACTAGCATTATCATTATTATAAATTAGGGAAGGAATGAATTCCAAAAAATCATGAGAAAGATCATTATCTAAGTTTTCATTATCATCAAATAAATTTTGAAAATAAAAAAAATAGCTTCATCCTTAATAGTCTATTGATCTAAATAAATAATTCAATTTGAACATTTAATTTCAAAAAATTTATTATGGCTCCTATGCATAAGACCAGATAAGTGGGAAAAGTTTAAATTTATATCACCCCCTTTCAACCAAGTGCCCTTGATTTCCACCTCTAAAAATTTTACTTTAAATCCACTATAGAATGATATTTACTCAAAAGAAAACTCTCCTCAATAAAATTTTTCTATGAAAGGCCATTCACCACACTCTTTTCCTCAAAATCAACTAAATCATCTCTAATATACTTCTTTTGAGTGAATATATTACCAAAAACATGATTATTATAAACTATAACATTTCTTTTTATATTTTAAAATTTGTAAGCCAATTTGAACATAGCCATCCCTTTAATATCTATATCCCACCATTTAAATTTTATCCATCAAAAGAGGATGATAAAACAACATGTGTTCAAATATGAAGGGAGAATGGACCTTTTTAATTCTATCATCCAAAATAAGAACAAGAGGATTATGATCATATCCTATTCTTGGAAGAGAGGATAAGCAAAATTCAAGCAATATAAACCAATCAGTTGAAATTAGAATCTGATCAAGATGTGATTGAATAATATTACTCCCAAAATGTTTATTCAAATAGGTAAAATAATATCCTCTTAATTCAACATCCAAAATATTATTACTATAAATGAAAATTACAATATCATTCATGCTCTCATTATAATCCTAAATACCACCCAACTTTTCCTTAGGATTAAGGGGTGTATTGAAATCACCAATCATTATCCAATAAATTTGTTCAAAATTAGATCTAAACATAATTAACTCATTCCATAATCTTCATATAACAATATAATTATTAGGTGCATAAAAATTTGAAATAATCCAAGAATTTTTTTGAGAATGATCAAAAAACATAATAGCTAAGTGATGATTATTTCTAATCAAAACTTTACCCTCCAACATAGAACCATTCCAAAAATTAATAATTCCTTATAAATCCCCTATATAACTTGTAATTTCCATTTTAACCTCTTTCCAAATGATCCTCTTAGCATCTTTCACCATTTCTTCATTCATCTTAGTCTCTTGAATAGCTAAAACACAAGGCTTATTATTCAAACATAAATCCTTTAACAATCTATGTTTACTAACATGGTTCATGTACCTAATATTCTATCTAATTATCTTCATTTAACATGATGAGAGGGTCCCTTAGTTGATATAAGAGAAGGTATTTTGTACACCATAAATAACATTGTTCTTAATTTTTTTTATATGGGTCTCAAGCTATGTCAGTTTACCCACCTTCTTAGAAGAACCAACATCAAGAGATTTAAAGAAACCTTTATACATAAATGGATTTAAAATCTTCCTTACCTAAGGAATGTCTACTAGAATTTATTAAATAAAAAACACCAAAAATCCTCTTAAAAGACTCAGATATAATCTTATCTTGGATCCATTCATTTATGAAATAATCTATCCCAAAAAAAGGATCTTTACACACCATGTTTACTTCTTAAACAGGGTAAACAATTCTATCTTAAATTTCTTCTTTATCTAAATCCATCAGAATATGAAATTTATTTTAAATAAGAACATGCTCTTGAATAACATTCAAAACTACAGAAGGAGTCTTCTCTTCAACCAAGAGTTCAAAGCCAACCACACACCCAACTTCAAGAAGCCCAAAATCTAAAATAGGCAAATCCTTAAATGCATTTGGTTTAGGATCCAACATAATAAGCATCTCACATTTTAAACTATCAACACCAATCAAAACAAGAGTAATTTATAAAATATCTTTACCACCCACCAAAGTGGAACCCAAAACTTTATATACTTCTTTTGAAGGATTATCAATAACCATTGTAGATATAATAGAATCATTATTTTGAACTTGACCAACATACACCTTATTAATATTTGAGTTCCCAAAAATATCACTAATTTAAACCCATTTACCTTTATTTTTTGAAGCCAAATTATTTATTCTTGAAACATAATAATTACCCCTTTTGACAAAATGAGGAAAATCTCTAGTCATATGACCCAACTTGTTACAACCATCACACTTCAACGTTGAATCTTCATATTCAATTTTCTATACCCATTCAATCCTACTATAATGAAGATAAATAAATAAAGGAAGCTCTTGATTCATAACAATGTTAACACAAAATCTTGCATGAACCAATATAATACTTACCTTGGTAGTGACATCAAAGCTAACATATATAAAAAAGTCTTAGCTATACTTAGAATTAAATCCTCTTCCTAGAATTCCATTAGAACACCAAGAAATATTACTCAAATAGGCATAAGATTTATGTTTTCTTTGTTAGGATAAAAAACAATTTTTTGTTTCTTTAATAACAATGCTAATCTTTCCAAAAAGCATGGTCCTCACACTAAAACTCTAACACAATCATCAACTTGATTAAAATGAATAAAAAAGAACTCATTACTCATTACTGAGATTTCAACATGAATTTTTGGAGCCCATTTCCTCATAGTTCACTATTTGAATAGATTAATATTATGTCTAGAGCCCAAAAATTTACCAAAAAGAGCCTAAAACATCCTCGATGAAGAAGAATCAATAAGTGAACTAAGAACTGCAATATGAAATCCCCTATCATCCTTAGAAGTAGGGAGCTCTTGAAAAGAGTGAGGAGATTATTTTTTGTCCAAATTTTCTTTCAATGTATCTACCCAATAAAATTTTCCATAAAAACCATTATTAAACAAAAACTTACTAGAAGAATTGGCCTCATTTTCATTTTATTTCATAGAGTAAGATCTACCATCTAGGTCCAATCCTAACACATTCATCCTATCATCATCATGTTTTGCTATTTTAATGTATTTTTCAAAAAATCCTCCTGTATAGTAGCTAGTCTTTTCCATTAGATTCAAGTATTTTCATTAAGTTGGCATTAAGGTATGTGTTTTATATTTTTCCATTGTTGATTGAGTGTGGATTGTTAATTCAATTTTGTTAATGTTGTTTACATTTTTTTATTTTTTTCCCATCTTTGAGTATAAAATGGTAATTCTCTTACATTGATGTTGGTTCCATTATTTTAGTTTCATGTGTTCTTGGTTTGATCTAGATTGTTACTTGTTTTACTTATGATACATTTGTTGAGTCTTTCTATCATTTAATAGCCTCAAATTTTTGGTTACCTGATTTACTTTCATTTTATTCATTTTTATTGGTATTTTTGGTTTTAACTTAGCCTTTGTCATCATATCTTACCAGTTTTCCAAGTAACTCATTTGATTATGAAAGTTTTCATTTACTTTAATTTTTTCAGTGATTGATTATTTTTTCTCATTATCCTTGTATCCTTAAGGTTTTTCCAAATTATTTATTGTGCCCTATATGATCAAGAATACAAACACAAAAAAAAACCATTTAGTGATAAAGGTTAGTCAAGGTATGCATATGTTACTTTCAATTATTTCCAAATATTCCTTATTGCCATATAATTTTTTACATTTTAATATAATTTGTTATCTTAGTTAGTGTGTTGTTATGTTATTTCTTGAAGCACTATCCCACGTTACACTCATGTGACATGCAATGAGCTTAAAGTAGAACATATGTATACATATAATATTTTTAAACTTTATCATTTGTTGATGATTTATCTCTTGTAGGAACCTATTGAGTTTCAATATATTTTAGTGCATGTCTAAAAAGGTGCACCAAGAAAGGGGTGGGAAGACCATTGGTGACTTTTAAGATTTTTGGTTAAATTTATCATATCTAAACCCATTACAAATCCTACTTATCCAATAACCCAAAAAATTAAACCCCATTTATCCAAATACTTAATCAATTATCCTTTCAAATAGCCCCTAAATAATCAAACACCCATTTTTAGTACTAAAGTGACTTGGTCAACCTAGTTATAAAAGTTATGACACATGTGATAGAACTAAGTCAGCCTAGATGACTTATTTCAAGGCTTAATGCTAACATTTTATAAAGTAGGGTCGTATTGACTGATTTTATTGGCTAAAATTATAGAAGGGTTAGGACTTATCCATTTTTATACATATAACCTACATTTAAATCTAATAGAGATGAACATTCATATTCACATTATTTTAACTCACAATTATTTTAGATCTATATTCTAAGGAGCCATTTGTTAGGGTTTGCTTTGGAGGTAAGATAAATTATCTTGTGGGAATTTTTGGATGCAAATTAGGAGTGATTGAGACTTGACATGTTCTCTCAAAGGTAAGAATATATAAATTTTATTATTTCAATTGATAGATAGATATTTCACAAGGTAATAGGTTTGAATGTTTAACTACTTTTTTAGATTATCTTTACACTTAAACTTAGTATAGATATAGGATTTTCTTTGCTTTCCATTTTCCACTTTAAGTGATCTACACCCCTATTTTCCTACCATGATACCTTTATTTTGTTTATTTTAACCATCCCCATTTGTGTTATATGCTTTGATAAGACTAGATTTGTTTTATTTCATGTATTTAGACTTAGCTAGGGTTATTGCATAGTATTATTTTCCTAGATGCTTTATAACCATCTCCTTTAGTGTTTTCTGATAAGTGTTACCTTAGTTAGGTTTAAAAAATCCAATTTGGTCATGCTTCTGATATAAAAAATATTGTAATAGACATTAGTTGATTAATTTATTTGATATTATATTTACTAAGTATGATAAATTATAGATATATCTTAATTTTTTGCATACACCTTTTTTTCCAAAAATATTTTTTCAAAGAAAAAAATTGTATTATATTTAGATTGAGGCTATCTATCCCAAATCAACAAAAAAATTGCATAAAAAGTGACGATGTTAGATTGATATCTATCAATAATTCTTAGATAAGTTTAATTAATACATATGTTTATTCTATATGTAAATATATTTTTGAAAAAGTAATTTATAAGGTTTAAAAACACAAATATTGTAACAAATCAATATATATCTCTTTAAAATACAAATATTTATAAAAATAAATGATTTATTGCTATTATGTTTAGATCATTTGGTTCTATTATGATAGTCAATGTATACTTTTGAGTTTGTTAATAAATCTAATAGTCACTCCATTCAATATATTTAATAATCTAAGGCATATTTTAAGAACACCCTGAATTATGGGTGTGTTGAAAAGTAAAACAAAAATCTAGTGGGATTTGTGTAATTTTATTTTTAGATGTCCTTTATAATATCAGTGTTGAATAACATGTTTTAAATTTACCCATAACAAAAAATGAATAGAGAATTAATCGAGTACATACTAGAGACCCTCTTTGTAGACATAGCTATATGTTTTCAATCTACATTCATTAATTTATGTAATGATAACAAGATATTTAAAAAAAAATTATAGCAAGGATGACCCACAATATTCAAGTCATTGCATTGAATGAAATGATTACATGATATGAAAATCATGGTTATAGAAAGGATGGCCTACAACACATAAATCATTAAAAATAAATAAATAAAAACTATAGTTATGTGTATACATAAAAAATGTTATATTCCATGAATTTATTAAATATTATAAGCACATATGCCATGAAAGTTATACCAAGATAAGTAGGAATGGGTCGATTCACCCAACCATCGGCTAGAATATGTAATAATAACTTAGTAGAGAAAATATAAAGGTGTCAACACAAAGCCTCATAAGTATTGATAAATCATAAATAAAAGGTATTAAGCTTTGTAATATGAAAATATGTTTGACACAATAGTTTAGATGTTGTTATGGTGGTACATATTTTTGGTAGTTAGCCTACTAGGTTTATTCCCCTCTATCTTCAACCTATAAAATAATACACCGTAACATTATCAACATATGCAATTTGAAATGATTTAAAAACAAAATGAAATAATTATATTTGTACATGAAATTTAATCTTAGAAATACATTTTTTAAGTATTTGAAGATATTTATAGCTCAAGGATGACCTAAAACACATACAACCTTATAAGAAAATGAACCAAAAAAATAACCGTATACATACTTGATAATTATTAGAATCCATGATTATCTCCAAGAGTTTTAAGGCATATTAAAAGCATGTAATTAAGTATCCATGATACTTATTATTATATATAACACTCACATGCACCCAATCAAAGTGGTCCATATCCACCATAAATAATGAATAACCTTTGTATCCACAATATTATAGTAGATAAAAGAGTAAGGTGCCAACAAAAATGCTCACAAGTATTGATATGATAAAAAAAAGACCTCAATATCAATATTATAAATAGGTGTTTGGTACAATCCTCTAAATGATGCTATGGAATTATAATGTAAGAACCCCACTAGGTTTTATCATAATAGAGTAATTTTGTTTTATAAATTAAATACACATATTCATCTTTAGAATTTTACCATGAGAAATAAAATTAAGTGATATTTAACCAACAACATTATTTTAGTTAACCACAAGGATTATATCTAATCCACTTAGCTAATGATCACCATGAGAAGATATAAAAAATCATGAATAATGCTAAATAAATAATAAAGACTGCATTTAATTAATTACAATAATAATACAATTTCAACCACAATTGATACAACATTACATTCATTATTTTATAATTACAATGAATAAATAGTATAGGTTCAACAATAATTAATTTATCAAATAATAATACATGATACAAAGCTCCATAGAGCATGAGTCTCCATGACTCAAGTATCAATCTATAATCTCAAGTGTAAACTCTAATGTAGTCTCTTGCTGGGAGGGAGAGCATCATCTGAGTGATTTTCCACACCAAACACAAACCATAGGTCCCACACACTATATCCCAACAAGTAAATGGCCCTCCCTTCATGAATGAGTAGATAATGATGGTGCAAGAATATAAAGTGACAAACTAGAACATGTGTGATGAAGATATCTAATACATGATGTATAGAATAAATAAATTTGTTTTAGTATGATATCACACAAGAAAGAAAATTATATCAACATATGAAATGATAATGTGTAACTATAACATTACTTTGGCCAAAGTTTTCGAATAGTTATGATCTCTACGATCAATCAATTTCATACATACCACTCAATTGGATTACACCTCATCTTGTATTGATGGTGCTAATTGAGCCAGTAGAATCCATCCGCTACTTATTTAATGTCATAAATGTGAGATTTGGTTGAAATATATAATAATAATATAAAAACCAATAGATTCAATCATAATATTCCCTATTAGCTGATAAAAATATGCTAAATATAGAAATATCAAATACATACATTTAGTCCATCAAATGTAATGCAATGAATATAATATCTAGTTTATTAAAAAACAATAAACAAAATCATAAACAATCCTTAATATAGACATACCATCTTGGTAAGAATTATATCTAGATTACAAGTTACCCAATATCACAAAGTAACTTATAATGTTATTTCATCCATGAAACAAACATTAATCACAATTTATTTATTTATTTATATTCCATACATATAAAAAATAACCAATCATAAAATAATTTAATAAGTTTGGTATTTAAATAATTAAATACCTTATTTTAATGCTTCATATAAACATTAAATATATAAAAAAGTACCCATTTTACCCTGTTATACTAATAATGTTTATAAACATATCATAGTTGTGTGTGTGGTATAAGCATTCTCAGATTTATAACAATATCTATAAGCATATGCTTTATACTATGTATATATATACACCATTTTTAAACTCTCACATATATTTTTATACAACCACAATTAAGATAATGTATACATTATAGTCTAAGTAGACATCCATTGTTTATGATCTTAGAGTATCTCATATACTCTAGGTATACACCAAGCTAAAATAAAATTATCCCAACACCTTAACTTTACCAATTAATTCCTAATTTACATGTTTGACTAAATGCAATAATCACTCTAAAATTTATAACACAGTTTGTTTGTATATATATATATATATATATATATATATATATATATATATATATATATATATATATATATATATATATATATATAAAATTCTCAAATTTATAACGCTATCTATTAGCATATGTTTTATACCATGTATTACATGTTTGAATAAATGAAATAATCACTCTCAAATTTATAACACTATCTATAAGCATATGTTTTATACCATGTATATATATACACCATTTTAAACTCTCACATAAATTTATATACAACAATAATTAAGATAATGTATACGTTATACTCTAAGTAGACATCCACTGTCTATGATCTTAGAGTATCTTGTATACTCTAGGTATACATCAAGCTACAATAAAATTTTCCCAACACCTTAACTATACCAATTAATTTCTAATTTACATGTTTGACTAAATGCACAAAATTTATGTGATTTAAAATTTGAATACAACCAAAAGTGATTTACTAATTCCATTATTTGTAAAAACAAACATAAATTAATTCACTATACTATTTGAATTACTAGCATATAGAATGATCAAACACTATATATTCAGTTATATTATAATCTGTGTGGGGGTTTTGCTCATAAATTTAAAAACCAAACTGTATCTATATACTACATAGACATAACTAGGTAAACTTAACTTTAACATTTACATAGTCCATATATAAATGGTTTCAACGATAATCATATAACTCAGCCACATCAATATATTATTTGAATCAATTGTATAGAGAATAATCAAATCATATATGTCTAATAATTTTATGATTTAAATCTTATTTCTAATACTTATAATTGACTCATACAACTAATTATGTGAAAAAATGCCCAAACATATAACATAACACAGCTTAATCAAATTCACCTTTATATATAAACCTATGCATAAATCTAAACACACAGTTTATTGTTCATACTTATACCCATTTTTAGGCTTTATTTGTTTATTTATTAACTATAATTGTCCCCAATCCCATATATGTAAATTATGTATGCTACAGGATTCAAAATAGAGACAAGTATATATCCCACACTCCTAATTCATAAATCCATTTAAAACCAATGCAAACAGAATTTCATTTGAAAACCACAACCTTGAAATTTAATTATACATATACCATAAGTTGTTTATAACCCAATACACATAGACTTATTAAAAAAGCCCCAAATTTTAGGATATATATTTTCATATATATACATGTGTGTGTGTGTGTGTGTGTGTGTGTGTGTGTGTGTGTGTGTGTGTGTGTGTGTGTGTGTGTGTGTGTGTGTGTGTGTTTGTGTGTCTTCAAAATTAAAATTCTTATAAAATAACCCATAACATCTATACCCAAAATCTTAGTTAGGGTTATACACATTAGAATTATATATACACTCAAAAGAATTCCATTTAAATTCAATATTTAATGTGTATATCTCCTAATTGATATGATATCAGCACATAGTTCACAAAATAACCATACTTATACACGTAGAGTTTACAAATCTAAAAGAAAATAAATACAAAGTTTCCATAAAGGTATAGAATCATGGAAAAAACCTATAACTCTACCCATTATACTTAGGGTTATCTGGGTTGGATGTAGGGTTTTTTGGATGATCGAGCCATCCACAAGGTCCTACATACAACCATTTATTTTTTTTAATTTATAAAACAATGAAACCTAGTCAATCCCTTTATCAATTCCTTTCCAAAATAATCAAACATAACACACAATAATTTAAAGAACATAACCAACCTGTAGATATTATTATAATTCTAAGGAAGCCAAATATATCTTCTTTTCATAGCTCAAATACCCTTTTTTCTCTTTCTGCCTATTACACTCTTGTATGCCATTCACTCACATGCCTCCTCTTCTTATTTATTCTCTTCCATCCCCTTACTTTTCATGAATTTATCCTTTATTCTTGAAAGACCATTAATGACTAAAATAATGCATCCCTATAATAACTCAATAGAACTCCACTAATCTACAATCCACCACCATTCCTCATGCAACCAACCTTCCAAAATACATAATAGTTTGATAAAAATGATTGTTTAACTCGAGTCAACAAGAGATTATAAACATTAATCATCTCAAAACTTATCATTAACCATTTAAATAATAATTAAATAATCATTCAAAATATGCATGCCTTTTGACTTTGATCAAAACTATCATCGACTTCCCATAGCCCATGTAAATTGACTAAATGATGAGTCCAAAAACATTATAATTCAATACAATGGTGATAATTGACAAGTCTTGATAGCATAATTACCATATGACAAGGTCATATATACATATATATATATATATATATATATATATATATATATATATATATATATATATATATATATATATATATATATATGACTTTAAAAGACCATTAACAATGTTACCAAATCATCCAAAAATCAAACACAATGCAATCAAACTCAAACTAGAAGTTACTCCCTAGGTTAAATAAATAACCAAATACTTTAGCAAGACTCACCAAACAAAATGATATCTATATAATTGTTAACAATGAAATTATCTATAACACTTTATCTAGTATTTTGTTTATTGCCTAAGCACTATACTTAAGTCAAAAACATTAACTTTATTTTATCATGCCAACTAAAATCATCCATTAATGCCTAAAAAATAACTTATAACTCATTAATACTTTAGTATAGGTTATGCAACTATTATAACGATAATAATAACTTTATAACATAATCAGTCACTTTACTAGATTATGGGGGAGGGGTGGCTCAAAGCTTGGGGAGGGGCGGCTGGGTCCCTAAAGACCCAAGCCGCCACTCCCTATCTCTAAATCACCTCCTCATATTTATAAAAACACTAATATATGTATAATACAACCATAAAATTATTATAAAAATAGAGGTAGTTCATGTTAAAACATGAACATATTCATTCAATCAACCCAACAATAACATTAATAGTTAATAATTTAATAACAACTAGATTAGTGAAATTATGCAAATAAACCACATGATCATATAACAACAAAAGATCACAATAGACATACATAACAACAAATCAAAACATAGCACAACTATATAAATCACAATAATAATCACAAAACATATTATTATAATGTGGTACATGCATGGATTTCTAGTTTTTCTCTTTGTCAACCTCCAATGCCTCCATCTACACCATCTTCTCTGATGATGCTCTCCCTCCATCATACTTTGAGGGATGGATCTTTCCTAAATCCACCTCACAACAATGAAGGTAGTTATCTCAAACATAATTGTATCCATAAAATACTACTATTTAACTAACAAACATAATCATAAAGTATAGAATATAAAAGTATAACTATTTCATAACAAATCAATCATGTAAAATAATCAACATATAATTATCCCATAATCAACATATGACATAAGTATTAATCAAATAGTATTTAATTAACTAACAAACACAATAATCCATAGATTAAATAGGTTATTCATCTTAGAGAGAAATTGGGATGTGACATCTTTCCCCCTAGAGTTGGTCATCATCTCACTGACATTTATTAAAATATATATTCTAAATTTAAAATATTATTTAGCAAAAAATAATATAATATGCAGTAAATCAAGTAAACAAATGTGGAAATAGCCTATAAAACTCATCATAGTCCTCCCTAGTGGCACTATCTTCATAATATTGGTCCCATTACTCTATGCCACTTCCCTATTATGTAAACTAAGTTTGCAAGTGTCAATTATTTTGATTGGCTCTACCATGACCACTCCAAGATCTAGAACCTGCAAAGCAATCCAATCCAACACATGTGAAGGATCAACAACATATTTTTTAATATAATACACATGGAAGATATTATTCAAAGAGCTATATTTGGTGGTAATGCAAGCCTATACATTATGAGATTGACCACTTCCAAAACCTTGAAGAGTCACACATATCTTGGTGAAAGTTTCATTGACTTCTTGAATTTAATCAAGCTTTTTTTAGGCTTAACTTGCAGAAAAAGTTTGTCACCTAAACAAAACTACCTTGTTCTATTTAAATTAACACAACATTTCTATCTATCATTATCCTTGGCCAACCTTTGCCTGATCATCCTAACTTGTTCTTCTATTTATAAAAGCATCTTAGGTCTAAATAATACCCTATCTTCTAACCTATCCTAATTGATTGATTTTATACACCTCCTTCTGTATAATGTCTCAAATGGAGCCATATTTAATGTTGATTGGTATGAGTTTTTGTAATCAAAATCAACTAATAGAATGTACTCCTCCCACTTGTATTTCTGATTTATGCAATACATACGAAAGAGATATTCTAAAATCTAGTTAACTCACTCTATTTATCCATCAATTTCTAGGTTATAAGTAGTGTTAAAATTCACTTGCATACTCAGAGCTAAATTTAAAGTCAAATAAAATATAGAATTCATCTTTGGATATTGAAATTAAATGATCTTTTCTATAAAACCATGGAATTAATACACATATTTCATGAATCTCTTCAAAAGAATAGGTGTATCATCTATCAAGTCGCCTAGTATAAAGTGGGATACCTTGGTTAGTTAGTCAAATACAACCAAGATCATCTTATGTTGGTTATATGATAATGAAAACCCTTGGATGAGGTTTATGTTAATCATCTACCACTTCCATTCTAGTATATCATGTGGATATAATAATCTAGTTGGATGTACATGTTCAACTTTCACACGCTGACATTCTAAATAATGAGACACAAAATCCATTGCATCTTTCTTGAATCCTTTCTAAAAATAGAATAGTATTAGCTCATCCATGATCTTAGTTACTCTTGAATGTCTTGAATATGGGGCATTGTGTAGTTATTTTAACACTGTGCTCCTTAGATTCTCTCTATCAAGTACAAACATCTTATTGTTGTACCAAAAAAGACCATCACTCTCTATCTTGAATCCTTTATACCTAGGATTTTGAGCTTTTTAAGATAATTATTTATTTACCTAATCATATAATTCATCTCCTAGCAAATATTTGACTATCTAATATTGGAAAGTACTCTAGATAGTAGCCACAGTTGCTATGTACCTCCTAAGGCTTAGAGAATCAACTACTCTATTCTCCTTACCTTTGATATTATTAATAAATTTTTTTTAATTAGATAGTAACTCTAACCATCGTATATGAAGAGTATTTAGGTTTAGTTAGGTGAATATGTACTTGAGTCCCAAGTTATCAATTATTATCTTAAATGGTTTCCCTAATAGATAATGCCTCTAAACTTGAAAGGCATGCATAATTTCCACAAAATCCAAATCATGAGGGGAATAATTCACCTCATATGGCTTCAATTTCCTAGACTCATAGGCTAGAACTAATCTATCCTACATAATAACTCCTCCCAATCCATCCCCAGATGCATATGATCATTGAGAATGAACCATTAAGATTGAGAACTCTTAGTATTGGTGCTGAAGTAAGCCTCCTTTTCAACTCTTGAAAGGCTATCTCACACTTTTTTGACTAGACAAAACTCTAGTTCTTCCTTTGAAGAGAGGTAATTGGATTATCTATCTTAGATAAATTCAAAATGAATTTCTTATAATCCAATCCCATGAAACTCCTTGCCTCATGCACATTCTTTGGTCTTATACATTCCATTATGTCTTGTATCTTTGTTAGATTTACTGAGATAACATCTAAAAAGAAAATATGTCTCAAATTCTACACTTTATTTTATAAAAAAATACATTTATATAACTTTATATATAACATGTGCTTTTACAAACACTACACAACTAGTTTCAGTTTCTACAGATGCTCTTCCTCATCCTTGGAATAAATGAGGATGTCATCTAAAAAAACCAAAAAACAATGATCCAGATAATCTCTTAATACACTATTCATAAGATTCATAAATGATGCTATAGTATTTATCATAATAAATGGTAACACTATGAACTCATAGTGCCCATATTGAGTTTTGAACACTATTTTAGGAATATCCTCATCATGGATTCTCAACTAATGATAACCTACTCTAAGATCAATCTTATAAAATAATATTGACCCTCATATTTCATCAAAGAGATCATCAATTTATGGCAATTGATATCTATTCTTTATCATTTCCTTGTTTACATCCTAAAATCTATACATAGGTGAATATTACCATCTTTCTTCTTGACAAAGATAACTAGTGCACCCCATGGTGACACACTTAGTCAAATTAGCCCTTTAAAAAAAAAAAAAAAAAAAAAAAAATTGTTCCTTTAAATCAACCAATTTTTTGGTTATAATTATGTACAACACCTTATATTATGATTCTGATCCAAGTATTATATCGATCAAGAAATCAAACTCATGTTTGGGTGGTAATCTTGGTAATTATTCTAGAAATACATCTTAAAAGTTCCTTATAAAATGGTAATAATTGATCGATGGTTCATTTTATTCCTCTATTTCATTTATTTTAATTATAAATTCTTGGCATCCCTTTCTCTAAGCTTTTTTGAGTTGAACTATAGAAATCTGCCTTAGTTTTAACTCCCTTTCCTCACTCTGAAGTTGTATCTGATTTACAAAATCATCTCAACTTATTCAGATATAAATCAACCTTGGATTTATGCTTTGCAAGCTAATTTAAACTTAGGATCAAATCATATAACCCCAACAATATATCATAAATATCCACTACTATAATGAATTCAAGCAACCTAATCTCCATTTTGGCTAAATAGTTGTCAACCTTGACCATAGACTTATTTCCATATTGTACCAACCATGCATTTGACATAACTCTAACTTTTCTAGATAATTTATAAATAATTATAGGAGTAATGAAACATTTTGTAACTCCCATGTCTTGTCAAATAGAAATTGGATGATTGAACAAAATAACTAATAGTTATATGGGAAAATCTTGATACTCAACTTGATGATTGTCAATAGTTGCATAAATCCAATGCTAAAATGTATCATGTTAAGGATAATAACCCTTGTTTTTTGACTTATCGTAAGGAAATTATTGAGCATAATGATCACCTTTAAAAAATAAGTAACCTGTAATTTCTCATTTCTTGTTAGATTGTTGGTTTCCCTTAAAACTGTTACCAAGTTTCCTATTCCCTGAACCATTATTGAACTTGGTGTTATGATTATTGAAATAAATCTTGGAGTCTTCACTCCTATGATTACAGTTCTTATTTTTAAAAGTTGGTTTATAACTTCTAAACTTCTTCTTAATCTTATCTCTAACTTGGTCAAGAGATTTCAATTTCTATTCCTACTTGACCACCTTCTTGAAAACCTGATCCATGGTAGATGGGCCATGCACATATACTTCACAACAAATTTGGATTTTTAATACCATGATGAATTTCTTGATATTGAACCTCTCATATAATTGATACTGAGGTACATACTTAAGGATCCTAGTGAATTTCTCCCAATATTCATTCATTGATAGGTCTCCTTTCTTAAAATTATGAAAATATATAAGATTCTAATTAAATTATAGATATATAAGCCATCATGACCTAAATAATGTCACAAATTGATCTCAGGTGGTGGTGGTTGAGTCAAGTTTCATCTTGAACTTCTTATTTTCCCATCACATTATTGTTTGACTAGCAAGCTAATAAGCTCCCTAGACTAATTTTGTGACTTCAAAGCAATTTTAAATCTTGAAATATTTCTCCATCTCTATCAACCATGATTTAGATACATCTCCTAATAAATTTCCATCAAAATTAGGTGGATTTAAATTATTCATATCTCATGCCAACTCTGTAACTACTCAAGCTCTCGTATCCTATGGTACTTCCTCATTCCTCTACTCTTGAGGATATTCTTGCTCAACAAGATTCTCTTAAATTTCCTCCTAAGAATTCACCTCTTCATGGCCATGTAATTCTTATTCTAGGGTTGTGATTCAGTCCATAGTCTCTTGCATGGTTACGAGGATTTGATTCAACTTCACACCTTGCTCAATGATGAACTAATTTGGATCAATAGGGGGATTGATATTCTAATTAATCTCTCCTCTTGGTCTAGCCCACACCATTATTATTCCTATTTAATAAGAGAATAAATTTGCATTAGTAGACACATTAAGACCTAGAGTTTGAGCCTCAACTCTAATACCATAATGTAATAACTCTAATGGGTTTTATTGGAATAAAGTAGTTTTTAAAAAAAATAAATTAAATACACATATTCATCTTACATATTTCACCATGATAAATCTAATTAAGTGATATTTAACTAACTTCATTATTTTAGTTAACCACATGATCTATAGGTAATCCACTTACCCAATGATCACCATGAAAATATATAACAAATCATGAGTAATGTTACATAAATAATAAAGACTAAATTTAATTTGTTATAGTAATAATATAATTTTAGCCACAATTGATACAACATTACATCCACTATTATAGAAGTACAATGAATAAATCGTATAGGTTTAGCAGTAATCAATGTCTCAAATAATAATACATGATACAAATCTCCATAGATCATGAGTCTCCATGAATAAAGAGTCTCCATGACTCAAGTATCAATCTATAATCTCAAGTGTAGTCTCTAGTGTAGTACTTCTATGGGGAGAGAGAGCATCATTTGAGTGATTTTTCACACCAGCCATAGACCATATATCCCCCACACTATATCCTAACAATGAAATGGCCTTCAATTCAAAGATGGGTAGAGATTGATGGTGCGGGAATCTAAAGTGACAAACTAGAACCCGTGTGTTGAAGATATCTAATACATGATGTGTACCATAAATAAATCCAGTCTAACATGATATCATACAAGCATGAAAATTATATCAACATATGAAATGATAATGTTTAATTATAAATATTAATTTGGCCAAAGTTTTCAAATAGTTATGATCTCTAGGATTAATCAATTTCATACACACCACTCAATCAAATTACACTTCATCTTGCATTGATGGTGCTAATTAAGCTAGTAGAATCCATCCACTTCTTATTTAGTGTCATAGATGAAAGATTTGATTAAAATATATAATAGTATAAAACTAATATATTCAATTGAAATATTCCTTATTAGTAGATATACATATGCTAAGTACAAAAATATCAAATACATACATTTAGTCTATTAAATATAATGCAATGAATCTAATATCATCTAGTTTATTACAAAATAATAAATATAATCATAAATAGTCCTTAATATAAACATACCATCCAGGTAAGAATTATATCTAGGCTGCAAGTTGCCCAATATCATAAAGTAACTTATAATGTTGTTTCATCTATGAAACAAACATTAATCACAACTTATTTATTTGTTCATATTCCATATATATAAGAATAACCAGTGATAAAACAATTCAATAAGTTATATATTTAAATAATTAAATACCTTATTTTAATACTTCATCTAAACATTAAATATATAACAAAGTACCTATTTTACCTTGCTTTACTAATAATGTTTATAAGCATATCATAGTTGTGTGTGTGTGTGTGTGTATATGGTATAATCATTCTCAAATTTATAACACTATTTATAAGTATATGTTTTATACCATGTATATATACACACCATTTTTAAAGTCTCACATAAATTTATATATAACCACAATTAAGATAATGTATACATTATACTCTAAGTAGACATCCACTGTTTATGATCTTAGAGTATCTCATATACTCTAGGTATACATTAGGATACAATAACATTATCCTAACACCTTAATTATACCAATTAACTCTTAATTTAAATGTTTGACTAAATGCACAAAATTTATGTGATTTACAATTTGAACATAGCCAACAAATATTTATTGATTCCATTATTTCTAAAAAAAAACATAAATTAATTCACTATATTTTTTGAATTACTAGCATATCAAATGATGGAAGATTATACACTCAGTTCTATTATAATCTACATGAGGGTTTTACTCACAAATTCAAAAACCAAACTGTATGTATGTACTACACATACATAACTAGGTAAATTCAAATTTAATGTTTAAATATTCTATATATAAATGGTTCAAACGATAATCATATAAATTAGCCAAGTCAATATAGTATTTGAATCAATTATATAGAGAATAATCAAATCATATATGTCTAAGAATTTTATAATTTGAATCTTTTGTCTAAGACTTATAATTGCCTCATATAATTAATTATGTAAACAAATTCCAAGAAATATAACATAACACATACAAATCAAATTTTCCTTTATATATAAACCTATGCATAAATCTGAACACCCAATCCAATGTTCATACTTCTACCCATTTCCAAGATTTATTTATTTATTACTTAACTAGAATTGTCCCCAATCCCATAGATGTAAATTATATATGTTACAAGATTTAAAATGGAGACAATTATATGTCCCATACTACTAATTCATAAATCCATATAAAACCAATGCAAATAGAATTTCATTAGAAAATCACAACCTTCCAATTTAATTATACATATACCATAAGTTGGTTATAACCCAATACACAGATTTATTTGAAAAACCTCAACTTTTAGGTTTCATATATATATATATATATATATATATATATATATATATATATATATATATATATATATATATATATATATATATATATATAAACCTTAAATCTAAGTACACACACACATTTGTGTATTTATATATTCACAATCAAAATTGTTATAAAATAACCCATGATGTCTATACCCACAATCTCAATTACAATTATACACAATATATTTCCATATACACTCAATATAATTCAATATACATTTTAGATTTACTGTATATATCTCCTAGCTTTTGGATATCAACATAGAGTTCACAAAATAACCATACTATATACATGTAGGGTTTACAAATCTAAAAGGAACTAAATACAGAGTTTCCATAGAGATATATAATCATGGAAAAACTCTACATCTCTACCCATTCCACTTGGGGTTATTTGGGTTGGATGTAGGGTTTTGTGGATGGTCGATCCATCCACATGGCCCTACAAATATCCCATTATTTTTTTTAAATTTATAAAACAATGAAACCTAGTAAAGCCATTTATCAATTCCTTTCCAAAATCATCGAACATAACACATAGGAATTTAAAGCACCTAACCAACATATATATATGATTATAATGCCAAAAAATCTGAATCTATATTCTTTCCTTAACTCGAATACCCTTTCTTCTCTTTTTTCCTACTACACTCATGTATGCCATCCCCTCATAGGCCTCCTTCCCTTCTTATTTATTCTCTTCCATCCCCTTACTTTCCATGAATTTGTCCTTTATTCTCGATATAACATTAATGAATAAAATAATTCATGCCTAGAATAACTCAACAAAACTCCACTAAGCTATAGTCCACCACCATTCCTCATGCAACTAACCTTCCAACTCGCACAATAGTTTGATAAAAATGATTGTTTAACTCAAGTCAATGAGAGATTAGAAACCCTAAACATCTCAAAACTTCTCATTAACCATTTAAATAATCATTAACCATTTAAAGAATATGAATTTATATTCTTTCCTTAGCTTAAATACCCTTTCTTCTCTTTTTGCCTGCTACACTCCCACAGACCATCCCCTCATAGGCCTCCTTCCCATCTTATTTATTCTTTTCCATCCCCTTACTTTCCATGAATTTATCCTTTATTATTAGTATACCATTAATAAATAAAATAATACATGCCAAGAATAACTCAACAAAACTCCACTGAGATATAGTCCACCACCATTCCTCATGTAACTAACCTTCCAAATAGCACAATAGTTTGATAAAAATTATTTTTTAACTCAAGTCAATGAGAGATTATAAACCCTAAACATCTCAAAACTTATCATTAACCATTTAAATAATAATTAAATAATCCTTCAAAATATGCATGCCTTTTGACTTTTATCGAAACTATAATCAACTTCCCATAGCCCATAAAAATAGACTAAATGACAAGTCCACAAACATTATAATTCCTCGTAATGTTGACAACTGACAAGTCTTGATAAAATAATGACTAAATGACAAGGTAATACATATATGACTTTAAAATATATTAGCAATGTTACCAAGTCATCCAAAAATCAAACACAATACATTTGACCTCAAACTAGAAGTTAAACCCTAGGTTAAATAAATAACCAAAAACTTTAGCAATATTCATCAAACACACTGATATATATATATATATATATATATATATATATATATATATATATGTATATATAATTTTTAAACAATGAAATTATCTAAAACACTTTACATAATATTTTGTTTATTTCCTAAGCACTATAATTAAGTCAAAAACATTAATTTCATTTTATCATGCCAACTGAAATCATTCGTTAATGCCTAAAAAATAACTTATAACTCATTAATATCTTATTACAAGTTATTCAAATGTTATAATGATAATAGTAACTTTATAACATAATCAATCACTTAATAGACCGATCAAGCTAAGTAATAATGTTTATACAAACACTCAACTTTTTATAATACAACTATATAATTATTATCAAAATAGAGGCAAGTCATGTTAAAACATGAATAAATTCATTCAATCAACCCAACATTAACATTAATAGTTAATAATGCAGTAACAACTAGATTTGTGAAATTACACAAACAAACCACATGATCATATAACAACAAAAGATCATAGCAGACATACATAACAACAAATCAAAACATACCACAATAACAACAACAACAACAATAATAATAATAAAACATATTATTCTACTATGGTGTGTGCGTGGGTTCCTAATTTTTCTCTCTCTGTCATGTCCCAATGCCTTCATCTGCTCCATCCTCTTCGATGATTCTCTCCCTTCATCATACTCTAAGGGATGGATCTATCATACATCCACCTCAAAACAATGAAGGTATTTATCTCTAACATAATTATATCCATAAAATAATGTTGTATAACTAACAAACATGATCATAAAGTACAACTATATCATAGCAAATTGATTATATAAATTAAGTAACATATAACTATCCCATAATCAACATATGACATAAAGCTTAATGAAATAGTAGTTAATCAACTAATAACCATAATAATCCATAGATCAAACAAGCTATCCATCTTAAAGAGAAATCAGGATGTGACATATAAATTCTTAGTGCTTAGCCTACGAAGTTCATGCCCCTTTATATTTAGCCTAAAAAAAATAAACATCAACAACATTTACAATGTAAAAGGATTTAAAACTCAAGTGAAAAAATATTGGTTGTACATAAAAAAGGAAAGCTTAAAAATAAATGTTTAATAATATAATATAATTATTTAAAATTAGACATTGTAAACATCAACATTAATTTGATAATGAAATTTAATTATGATTTTTTAATATAAAAAGATATTAACATTATACCTTGATATGTTAGTGATTTAAATAGTAAATGTTAATCTCACATCTTCACATTGATTATAAATGTTAGATAATTTACCAATTTTTGCATTAGGTTATTGACATAAAACCACTACATTTGTTTATCCTGATATTATTTAACAAATATTACATCATTTTATGTCATAATTCCATTTATATATATTATGTAATCATTGCATTAATTTTTCAATGTTTTGTTAGGGCATGTTATTAACAAGTATTCATTGCATTATTTTGTCAAATAGTTAATGTGGATATCAATATTGATATATTTGTATACTAAGATTGCATTATGGTCAACTCATTTCATTAGGGTCAAATCAATGCATTAAAATATCTTGTAATCATAACATTATTAATTCAAATCGTTAAGTGTCTTCTTTATACTACCACATTTTTAAAGCAATAAACATGTAGTTAAATGTGGCACCATGCATCAAAACTTACCTAAAGGACATAAAATTTACTCAAAGGGAATTGAATTAAGATAAAGAATGATCATTCATAATACATCTCAAGAAACTATCAAGTATGCTTATGCAAGGTTTAAGATCTTATAGAAGTTTATAAATTGTATGTTCAAAAGTATGGTCCTTGTTATAATGCTAAATTTGTGCTAACATATTGGGCCATAATTTTAAGACTATTTAATATTCAAAATAAATAATTTAATATCCTAATTTCATCATTGTAGTCCATGTTATGGCCACATATATTTAAGAGAAAATTTTAAATTATCACTTTTTTAAACATTTTTTGGAAATTTAAGATTTAAAAAAAAAATCAAATGCATAATGAAATAATAAAAAAATGATCATACATGAAACTAAAGCTTATAAATAAATATTTTATCACGTAAATATAATTAATTAAAAATAAACATGATAAAAAAGATCATACAATATGACAAAGCCACTAGTATATTTTAAGCGAATAATGACCCAAAAAGTGTCAATTATTTTTTGAACTTTGATGTTGTTTTTATGTCACATTTATCCATGACACAAAATTTGTCACATGATAGATTATAACTCCATTTCAGTGAAAAAAAATCTAAATTTAGATATTTTAAACCCTTTTGTTACATGTATCCCTATGTAATTATCATCTACATCTACAACATTCAACTGTCACCCATGAGTTTTCATTTAGAGTTACATAAGTGGAAATTAAGAGAGGAAAGGGAGAGGTTTTCCCATGCCTTCTCTTTACACCCGTCTCTTAAATCAAGAGGATTTCTTTTTCATGAAATATTTATTGTATTCATGACAAATATTGTTTAAATTTTTGATAAATTAACAATCAATCATTTATTTAAATACATAACTAGGGTTTGTTGGTTATTATTCTTGTTTATGTTACTCCAATTCTAGGTTTGTATATTTTATTTTATTGATCTCTAGCATCCATTATTGTAGAGTAGCTAAGATGAGGAATCTATGTTTATTAATCATTTATATGCATTTAATATGTCAAACAATTTTTTATTTATTTTACAGGTTTAAATGTGAGGTAAAATAACTTTCAAGATAAAGGGAAGTGAAAGAATGTGCATATAAGGCTTAAGGAATCTTATAAGGCCTTTATGTCCTCTTATGGGCTTAGGGAATTTTTTTTATTAGATTTGCACTATTTTATAGAAATAAAATTTTATAAATATTATTTTATATTTTTGAACATTTTTAATGTCTTTGAGCAAGGCTCTAAGTGCCAAGAAGGGTTCTTAAAAATTAACTTACAAAAACTAAGGTTGGATGTTATATGTAGGCTAAGAATGGTCAATGATATAAAGATCCTCTAATACATGAAAAGGTAGAAGACCGTAATATATCCAATGCACATACAATATATAAGTAGATACATCTAGGGATATATACAAATGGTCTTGTACAAAGAATTTTGTAAGGGATATAATAAGAGAATTTACACATACAATACTAAGTGTGGGCATAAATAGATCAAAGGTGTCATTATACGGTAATTAATAGGTGTAAATAATGTTAATGAAAATAAATACAATGCCATTATGTATTCAAACTAAATTTTATAAGAGTGTCATTAGAAAATAACCATATGGTGTAAATAAAGAGAAAAAGTATGCAAAGATAAAAATATACTACCAAGCATAAACTACTCTAGGCATGGAATAAAATAACATACCAATATAATATAAGTACCAAAGTAATAAAAGAAAGAGTATATAGATAGGATATTTACCTTGGGTTGACTTGTCAATGTATTAATCACCCCTTGGCTCAAGTGGCACTTTGTGAGAGATAGTTGTAGGTGAAGTCAAGATAGAAATAAAAAGACCTAGTTCTTTGTAGTTAGTAATTCTAAAGACTAGATGTACCTTGTTGGTTTGACTTATCTTCTTGATATAATCAAGTATTTATGAAAATTAATAATTGTTAACTATTATTTGACCCTTGTTATAAATAATTATTAATATATGGAGTATCCTAATCAAACAAGGAGTAAATTACTCTAAAAATAAGGCCAGTTAATGAATTTAGATTCTATTGATATTATGATAAGAAATACTAAATCTAAACATATTCAAAATATATAAAATAAAAAATTAAATTTTATGATAAAAAATACAAAGGATAAATTTTACTTAGATTATACATTAATTCATATAAAAATGTTAAAAATGCAGGTGTAAAAATAGAAAGTATAATTATTCTGATCTAGTCGCCAGATTCTAAAAATTAACTTTTTGTCAGCATAGACATTTGCATCACCCTATAGACATTATGTTGATGCTATTTTCTATGAATCAATTCATCTATCATGTATGGTTTATTTATTGTTGACTAAAACTTCCACTTAGGTCATTTTGGGTTTTTTCACCTTTCAAATTATGTGTCCATTTTGCATGCACATGATTTTGATATCAGAATATAGTTCAAACCCTAGATCCCCCTCTTAGGACTTATCACCTTGCTAAAAATGGGTTAGTGGTATCAATGATTTGATTTAACCTCAATTACCCCTCTATAAATGAAGATACCTACATATCTAATACTTTGAAGAGGGCCTCAAGCATATGTAGTTCTCCCCTATTTGTTGACTTGTGTGTGAATAATTGTGTATAATATTATATGCAAGTGGATGTAGTGATCTATATTTTAACTTGAAAAATATTGATCATGGTATTTTATTTGAATGATTTAAACCTATAATATGAATTCTCATATAATTGATATAGAAATATAGGAGAATAGGGTAGTAGAGCTCAATAATGAAATTTATTGAATGAGCTTAAATAAGTGTTTGCTTGATATTTCCTAGATGGGTAATGATTTGGATTTAATTTGTATTTATACCACCTATTTTGAAAATTTATTCATGAAAGGGTTAATGAAAAATAATAGGCTAACCTGTATATTTCTAAATATTTTAAAATTTGAGTGTTTATAAGGCATGGTAAATTACATTGGAGAATGGATAGTAGCATTGATGCTAGTGTCTAAGTTTGAACGTAACTGTCCAAGAACATAGAAGGTTAATAGAGATATATAATTGATAGTGATGGATACATATCATATTTTGAGCATATTTTGGGCTACATGTGATATGTATAATTAGATTAATAAGGTCAAATGACAATATAAACATTTAAGCCCAATAAGATGGCAAATATGATCTTATTGGTTACAAGGCAAGTTTATAACTAAAGGGTAGAGCATTAGTGATATTTGTCAAGTGTAAATTATATTTTTCAAGTTTGAAAGACTATTTTAACATATAAATATAGATTTAATCATCTACATTTACCACCCCTTTAATATAGTAACGCATAAGGATTAAATTACTAGTTTAAAGGAAATAAATGCACACCATGGTGTGTACAACACACTTTGATTTGCCTAAGCACTATTTGAATTTTTTTAGTGTATGACTTGAAACTGAGAGCATGTTACATGTGTATTTAGTGAATATAATATGAAAATTAATAATTGAAATTTTCTTGAAATAAAAGAGAGCAATGAAGGATTACACCTATGTGTCAATGTAACCAAATTGCCCCTTGATAGTTTGATTTGGTAATGATGCTTCCTAGTTGATGAATTAGATAGAAGTTAAAAATTTAACCATGGAGATGTGAATAGGTTAATTAAGGGGTGATGTAGGAGCATCAACTCATTATTGTAAATTTATATATAAGTAACCTAAGTAAATCAATAAGCCTTGTGAAAGGCATAAATTCATGAAGTTACATTAGAAGGTCAATAGTAATATTGTAAAAAGGGGATTTTATTTATGTAATGACAACCAATGACCATATATAAGACCCTCTACATTGGAGAAAGAGATAAAGACAAGGCGAGGAGAAACTTTTGGGAGCATATTCATCCAAATCCTATACTTGCACTTTAGTTTAGAAGGAGATAAGATTCAAAGAAAAAGTATATGGTCTAAATAAATTCATAAGATAAGAATAAATATGAGCTTGTATATAGTTATTAGGTAGAGTTTTACATACCTTAGTTATATATAGAATTAAATTATAGGTGTTTTGAAATCAATAATAGAAATTTGCTTTAGAGTTTGTAATCAAGATTTGTCAAATATATGAAGAAAAATATCTTAGTGTTGATCATGGATACTTTTCAGATAAGTTATAGGTGTGAGACTTATGTTTGATTATTTATTTAATCATTTATATATATTTTTATATATACTCATCAAAATAGAGGGAGCTTGGATAAATATTTATGCCACTAATATTTATTCTTAGCATATTCTACTTGGTAAATGGAACTCATTTATTTTGTTTTATTTTTGGGGTGTGATTTAATATCTTAAATGGATATGGAGTTATGAAAATATATTAATTTATTATATTTGATATGTATAAATTTATATCTTGAAACATATATCGATTTATACTTATATTCTATGTTGTTCATAAAGGGTTATTCTAAAAACTGTCTTAAAGAGAAATTAATATTTATGCAGTTATGTGATATGTTGAATCACAAAAATTTGAACACTAGTAAATAAAAAATGAAATAATTTTGTAATAATAATTGAGAAATTGATTATTATTCTCTTATAGCATGAAATGACTTAACAAATCTTGATTACATTAGTTACATAGTCATGAACAGTCATAGAAAAATAATTATATCTTGAGATTTAAAAAAAAAATTATTAAAATTTGGATAAATGATGCATCTATGAATTACAAATCCAATTAATATATTTATAGGTTAATTGGTTGGATATTGAGAGAGTTATATTCAAAACATAGTCAACTAGTCAAGGAGTAATAAATGCAAAAGTTTAGGTCAAAGCAGGCAAAAGGACATAACTTCATATTTATACATCATAATGATCTAAAATTTTATATATAGGTTTTTTATATTATTTTTAAATATTTCATAAAGTTTAAATTATTTTTGATACATACATAAAAAGTTATGGTTGACTGTGTATTTTAGATTATGGAAAAATACAATTTTTTTTAGAATGAAAAAGGTTTATAAGTCAAAGGTCAGAGTTCCTAGTAATTGAATAATGGTCTCATTGATCTTATACAAACATAAAAAAGGATATTGTGAAATATAGGAAATATATTAATGTTTATTGATATAGATTGGCCATTCAAAAGATAAATGAGATTGAATTAGTAAAGAGTGAAAAATGATCCTCTTATGATGGCAAATTGATGTAGATTACCATCAATTTTGGTATCAAAGCTTGGCTTAAGTTATTTGTAATTTTTTTAGTGATAATATTGTATTAATTAATTTTTGGTTCTTATAGGTAAATGAGAAGGAAGTCAAAGCCTAGAAAGGCTAAGAAGGAATTAGAAAAGCCAAGACAGCTTGAAAAGAAAAGATGAAGGGCATAGAAGAGAGAATAAGTGATTACTCTAATAGAAGATCGAAGAAGAGAGCTTGAATAAAAAATTAAAAGGAAAAGGTGAAAAAGACTTAGATGAGATAGGAGATATGGAGTAAGAAGAGTTGTTAAAGATAGTGAAAGAGGTGTTTAATGAACTGCCAAAAGGGAAGAACTAGAAAAAAGAGAAAGAAATAGGAGGAGGAAAAATTCCACAAGGAGTTGGAAGAATTGAAAATGAGTATAGATTTGATAAATATTAGATTTGAGAGTATTCAAACCCCATGGTATGAATGGGACTTGAAAAATAAAGTGAAATGGCCCATTGAACAGATAAGAGATAGAAGAAGGCAAAGGTTGAAAGTTGCCATGAATATGTAGTGTAGGAAAGAGGAAAAACTTAGGAATAAAGAGCTTGAATAATATTGGCATTTGGTATATGATATGGATCTCATCATTGAAAAGATAGATAAATATTAACAAACCACCCAAGAGGCCAAGTGGCCAAATATTTTTATATCTAATTTTTCTTTTGATGTTTTGAGTGTAGGTACACAAGTGATGGAGGACAAAAAGTATTTGACCCAATGCATAGGATCATAACTAAATAAGATAATGGAGTGAAGGCTAAATGCATAGCATTAAAATATGAATAATATATCTTGAATGAGATAGAAGATATTGAATAGAAGATTGCAAATGATGGGGAGTTGCTAGTTGAGCAATAAGACATAATATTTGTATACCAAAGTGAAGAGCATCTATTAGAAGAAATGGCAGCCTTGGAGCATGCCATAAACCATGAAAAGGAGGACAAAGATTGTACTAAAATAGAGATGAATACAAAATAAGAAGAAATCATATTTGTGTAGCAAGTCTAGGTTCAAAAGTTTAGAGAGACCCAAGGGTCTCAAATTTATGTTTCTAATATTTTATTTGATTGTGTATATACAGGTTTGATTGAGAAGGAGATGGAGAACATTGAGAAGAGAGATATTATAAGATCTCAAGATAAGAGAATATAATTTTATATCCTCATTCAAGAGGATAAAAATGTAAATAATAAGACCAAAGGGAAGAGAAGACATCAAATCATTGTGTGGGTGGAGAAGATATCAAACAAGAAGAAATATAAATACAGGAGCAAAGGACACACCCATATGTATGAATAGACAATTGAAGAAAAAAATTTGTAAAATATTTTCATTTGTATTTGGGCATGTAAATAAAGATCATGAGCAAGATCTCATGAAAGATTATAATCCTAGGAGTTTGATGCAGGAATGTCAACTCATTCTTGTAATTTATATATAAGTAGCCTAAGTGAATCAATAAACCTTGTTAAGGGCATAAACTCATGAATTTACCTCAAAAGGTTAATAGAAATATTTGTAAAAAGGAATTTTATTTATGTAATGATAACCAATGACCATATAGAAGACCATTTACATTGGAGAAAGAGATAAAGACAAAGTAAGGAGAAAATTTTGGGAGCATATTCATCTAAATCCTATAGTTGCACATTGGTTTGGAAGGAGATAAGATTAAAGAAAAAGTATAAGGTATATATAAAGTCATAAGATAAGAATAAATACAAGATTTTATGTAGTGATTATGTAGATTTTTACATACCTTAGGCTCGTATAGAATAAAATTACAGGTGTTTTGAAATCAATAATAGAAATCTGCTTTGGAGTCTATAATCAAGATTTGTCAAATATATGAGGAAAAATATCTTAGTGTCAATCATGGATGCTTTCTTAGATATGTTATAGGTGTGAGACTTATTTTTGAGTGTTTATTGAATCAGTTATATATATTTTTATACATACTCATCAAAATAGAGGGAGCTTGAATAAATCTTTATGCCACTGAAATTTATTCTTAGCATATTCTACAATGGAACTTGTTTATTTTGTTTTATTTTTGGGGTTTGGTTTGATCAATTCAATGGCTATGGAGTTCTAAAAATTTAGTAATTAATTACAGTTAATATGTATACATTTAACTCTTGAGACATATATCTATTTATACTTATATTCCATGTTGTTCGTAAAGGGTTATTCTAAAAATTGTCTTGAAGAGAAATTGATATTTATGCAGTTATGTGATATGTTGAATCACAAGAATTTTATCAATAGTAAATAAAAATTGATAGAATTTTGTAATAATAATTGATAAATCAATTAATATTCTCTTATAGTGTGAAATGACTTAACAAATCTTTATTACATTATATACACAATCATGAACAACATAGAAAAATAATTATATATTGATATTTAACAACACAAATTGTTGAAATTTGGATAGAAGATGCATCTATGAATTAAAAAACAAATGAATATATTTATAGGTTCATTATTTGGATATCGAGAGAGTTATATCCAAAACACAGTTGACTAGTCAAGAAGAAATAAATGCAAAAGTTTAGGCCAAAGTAGGAAAAAGGCCATAAATTTATATTTGTCCATTAGAATGATCTGAAATTTTATATGTAGGTTTATTATATTACTTTTCAATGTTTCACCAAGTTTCAATTATTTGATTCCTATAGAAAAATTTATAGTTGACTGTGTATTTTAGATTGTATAAAAATACATAATTTTTCAAAATGAAAAAGGATTATAAGTCAAAGGTCAGAGTTCTTGGTCATTAAATAATGGTTTAATTGATCTTATACAAAGCTAACAAAGGAGATTGTGAAATAGAGGAAATATATTAATGTTTATTGATAGAGATTGTCCATTCAAAAGATAAATGTGATTGAATTAGTAAAGAGTGAATAGTGATCTTGGTATGATGGCAAATTGATGTAGATTGCCATCAATTTTGGTATCAGAGCCTAGCTTAAACTCTTTGTAAAATTTTTAGTGATATTTTTCTAGTGATCAGTTGTTGGTTATTATAGAGAAAGGAGAAGGTAGTCAAAGCCTAGAAAAGCCAAGAAGGAATTGGATAAGCCAATAATGCTTGAAAATAAAAGGTGAAGGGCATAAAAGAGAGAAGAAGTGATTTATATAAGAGAAGATCCTATAAGAGAGATTGGATAAACCATCTAGAGTCCAAGGTGAAAAAGTCTTAGATGAGATAGGAGAGATGGAGCAAGAAGACATGCTAAAGATAGTGAAAGATGTGTTTAAGGAACTACCAAAAGGTAAGAGCTAGAAAAGAGAGAAAGAAGTAGGAGGAGGAAAACTTCCACAAGGAGTTGAAAGAATTGAAAAGGAGTATAGAATTAGTGAGTCCTAGAGTTGACAATATGCAAACCCCATAGTATGGATGTGATTTGAAAAATAAAATGAAATATCCCATTGAACAGATAAGAGATAGAAGAAGAAGGCAAAGGTTGAAAGTTTCCTTGAAGATGCAATGTAAGAAAGAGGAAAAGCTTAGGAAGGAAGAGATTAAATAAGATTGTTACTTGGTATATGATATGGATCTCATCATTGAAAAGATAGATCAATGACAACAGACCACCCAAGAGGTCAAGTAGCCAAATGTTTTTATATATGATTTTGCTTTTGATGTTTTGATTTCAAGTACACAAGTGATGGAGGAACATAAAGTCTTTGAGCCAATGCATAGGCTCATAACTAAATAAGATAATGGAATGAAGGCTAAACACATAGCCTTAACATGTGAAGAAGATCTATTGAAGGAGATAGAAGATATTGAATAGTAGATTTTAAGTGATGGGGAGTTACCATTTGAGTAACAAGACATAATATTTGTCTACCAAAGTAAAGAGCAGTTGTTAGAAGAAATATAAGCCTTGGAGCATGCCATAAACCATGAAGAGGAGGAGAAAACTTGTCCTAAAATATAGATGAAGACAAAATAATAATCAATCATACTTGAGTATCAAGTATGGGTTCAAAATTTTGGAGAGACCCAAGCATCTCAAATTTTTGTTTCTAATATTTCATTTGAGTGTGTATATGCAAGTTTGATTGAGAAGGAGGTGGAAAAAATTGAGAAGAGAGATCTTCTAAGATCTCAAGATAAGAGAATAAAATTTGATATCCACATTCAAGAGGATAAACATGCAAGGAAGAAGACAACAAAGCATTGTGTTGGTTGAGAAGATAACAAGCAAGAAGAATTATAAATGTGGGAGCAAAAAATGCATCCATATGTATGAAAGGACAATTGAAAAAAAAAATTGTAAAATATTTTCATTTGTATTTGGGAATGTAAACAAATATCATGAGTAGGAGATCAAGAAATATTGTAAGCCTAGGAGTTTGATACAAGAGCATCAACTCATTCTTATAAATTTATATATAAGTAACCTAAGTGAATCAATAAGCCTTGTGAAGGTTATAAACTCATAAAGTCACCTTATAAGGTGAATAGTAATATTGTAAAAGGGGACTTTTATTTATGTAATGATAGCCAATGACCATCTAGAAGACCATATACATTGGAGAAAGAGATAAAGACAAGGTGAGGAGAAAATTTTGGGAGCATATTCATCTAAATCTTATATTTTCATGTTGGTTTGGAAGGAGATAAGATTCAAAAAAAAAGTATATGGTCTAAATAAATTCATAAGATAAGAATAAACATGAGCTTGTATATAGTGATTAGGTATATTTTTACATACCTTAGGTCTATATAGAATAAAATTATAGGTGTTTTGGAATCAATAATAGAAATTTGCTTTGGAGTATGTAATCAAGATTTGTCAAATATATGAATAAAAATATCTTAGTGTCAATCATGGATGTTTTCTCAGTTATGTTATAAGTGTGAGACTTATTTTTAAGTATTTATTGAATTAGTTATATTTATATTGTTATATATACTCATCAAAATAGAGGGTTATTGAATAAATCTTAATGACATTGAAATTTATTCTTGGCATATTCTACTTGGTAAATAGAACTCATTTATTTTTTCTATTTTCGGGGTGTGGTTTGATTGTTTCAATGGATATGGAGTTTTTAAACTACAATAATTGATCAGAGTTTATATGTATACATTTATCTCTTGAAATATATATATATATATATATATATATATATATATATATATATATATATATATATATATTCTATGGTGTTCGTAAAGGGTTATTCAAAAAATGATCTTGAAGAGAAATTAATATTTATGCACTTATGTAATATGTTGAATCATAATAATTTGATCACTAGTAAATAAAAATTGATATAATTTTGTAATAATAATTTATAAATTTATTATTATTCTCTTATAGTGTGAAACAACTTAACCAATCTTGATTACATTGTTTACATAGTCATGAACAGTCATAAAAAATAATTATATCTTGAGATTTACCCAACTATTTTTTTAAAATTTGGATAGTAGATGAATCTATGCATCTAAAAATTATATTTATAGGTTCATTGGTTGGATATAGAGAGAGATATATTCAAAACACATTCGACTAGTCAAGGAGAAATAAATGCAAAAGTTCAGGCCAAAGAAGGAAAAAGGTCATAACTTTGTATATATCCATCAGAATCATTTAAAATTTTAATTTTAGGTTCCTTATATAATTTTTAAATGTTATACCAAGTTTCAAGTATATTTGATTTCTAAATAAAAAGTTATAGTTGACTGTGTATTTGAGATTGTAGAAAAATACAAAAAAAATTAGAATGAAAAAAGATTATAAGTCAAAGGTCAGAGTTCCTAGTCATTTAATAAGGGTATCATTGATATTATACAAAACTAATAAATAATATTGTGAAACAAAGGAAATCTATTAACATTTATTGATAGATATTGACCATTCAAAAGATAAATGAGATTGAATTAGTAAAGAGTAAATAATGATCTTGGTATGATGGAAAATTGATGTAGATTGACATCAGAGGGTGATCATTCCCATGATCCATTATAAATATGAGTTGTGCCATGTATATCAAGAGCTTAGAATCTCAATCACACAAATATAGTGTATCATAATCTATCCAATCTCACATGAGTCAAATGGTATAACCATATCAACTCACAATAATAAAAAATAGTTATAATTACATCAAGAACGTAAAATATATATCACACTAATCAAATAAACTTATAAACTAAATAAAAGATCAAATAGTGCATCTTGGTAGGGTTGGTGCATGGATATTGGTATAATGTGAATAATGTATCTATAATTTGGTGAATCTGCATGGTATATGCACCTAAAATGTGTCTCATGCTAAAGATCTCTAAAAATGTAACTTATTATTTATATAATATGTATCATAAATATAAAAAAAAACCTATCCCAAATATGTGATAAATGTATATAATTTTATCCCATGTGTATATTTGAATCAAATTTTGCCAATTTTGTCAATTGTATGTATGTGAAATCATCTCTCTATGACATTCTCTATTGATATGCCCCCTTTTTGAGGTGAGAATAATGAAAAAATTATAGTCATCTTATCTCAAAAGGATAATATAACTATGTTGTACCTGTATGAATCATGTAGTGAAGAAATATATAGTAGTATTATGTCAAAGTAGACATATCAATGATAAGATAACACATATAATAAGTCCTAAGATTTATGATGTGTATTGGTAACATATATAAGATAACAAGATAAAAATAATAATCAATCATACACACACAATTAATCAAATGTCATGCATAGAGGGGTCTAAGGAGACCACAAAAAAGGGGCATGTTCAAATGACACACACTCAAGGGGAGGACATGTCAAAGTATACACACATAATAAGTCCTAAGATTTATGATGTGTATGATGGCAACATATATAAGATAAAAAGATAAAAAGAATAATCAATCATACACACATAATTACTCAAATGTCATGCAAAGAGGGGTCTAAGAAGACCGAAAAAAAGGGGCATGTTCAAATGCCACACACTCAAGGGGAGGACATATGCAAATTTCCACACACTAAAGAAAAAAATAAGATTTAGATAACTATTGCCAATAAACAAAGAACACGTTAAAATTTTATACAAGAAAGACAAAGAATCAAACAAGAACTACACTCAAGTAATCCATATGAAGATATGAAGTAAATGAAATAGAATAAACTAATGTAAGCATGTCGTATTAGGCCCTACATATATATGTAGAAAAATGTCATGTAGAATAACATATCAAGTACACTGTGTAAGATAGAAACATTATTATAGGCTTGTGTAAATGTTATTATATAATCTCAATGTGATAATTTAAATGATCATAAAATAATATAACTCATGTCAATCATGACCATATAGAATCAAGATGCCCCCAATGTAGTATGTCACATAGGTATTATATAATCTCAATGTGATAATTTAAATGATCATAAAATATTATAACTCATGTCAATCATGACCATATAGAATCAAGATTCCCTTAGTGTAGTATGTCACATAGGAAAATGAAAGGTCCAACACCTACATGCTTGTGTATCATGGAGCTCATATATTCCTATATCAAAATATAATACACATAAAACATATGTGTGTGTAGAAATGATATGTTATCTACTAACATAAAGTAAACAACATATGCAAAAGCTAGTAAACATGTGAAATGATAAATATTTTTTGTATTTTTTCTTTAATTGAGGGTTTTTGTATTTTATTGAATATTTAATATTTTTTAATTTGTAGGAATGTTTGAAAATATAGTTTTATGTATGATCCCATCTAAGGTATGTTCATTATGGTGATTTATACTCTAAATATGTTATAGTAAACTAGTCATGCTTCCAAAAATCATGTATATATGCCAAATATAGAATTGGACAATTTGTAATACTATGTATATGACTCATAAAACATTATAGTCATGAGATAGTATTAGAATATTTAGTGTTTAATATAACCCATTGTTTAATGCTCTATGATTTACTTGTTGTAATATTGGGTCTTTATACCCATTATAAAACATGGTGCTTTATTTTCAATAATTGGATATGTCATAGAGGTGTAAACAATGATACCAAAGAGTTCACTATAGATATCTGATGTAATGGACTCTCATTTATTGGTCACTTATGGAAGGGTGTATCCTATTTATTACCCTTTCACACATTATTAACCTTATTAAGTTGTATAATTATCTATCGTAGAAAAAAAATTATCTGTTGCAAAGGATATTCATATTGAATCCCTAAAACTATAATTACCTTATTGGCATGAATATATTTAAGACACCCATACACTATGGAAGGTAATACATAGAGATTATGAATCCAAGGTTGTCCCAATAATATATAAAATACTATCATATATGGTATAAATAAAAATGTTGTGGTCACATGTGCTAGACCAACCTGTAATGGTAAATCGATCTCACTAAAAATTTATCATGTCATTTTATTGAATGATTTGACCAATTTAGTCAAAGGAAATAAATCTTCCTATGTGTATCCAAAATGTGTGAAAATTTCATGTTACATACATTATCACTATAAAATTATCAACCATAACATTTTGCATAGATTTATGATCCATGTGTGCCATGATAAATAAAAAATGAAGATTTGAGTCATCAACCACAATATTATTGTCATAAATATATGAAATTATGTCATCCTATCAATCAAAATTTACCACTAAAGGAAGCTTAAATGGTTGATTTTATTGTGGTGTAAAAATATGTGTGTTATATACCATTTTCACTTTTGGTATGTCCTTATAAAAATATTGTAATTATTTTTTTATTATCTTTTGATTGTGATTATCTTTAGGTTGAATCCTGAATGCTTTGGAGAATTTTCAAAAGTAATTTGTTTTCTATTGATACCATCTTGTATATTATTCTTTAAATTGAAACATCTATTTGTAGAATGCAACACACATTGGTGATAGTTATAATAAGCATCAACATCATATTCTTTTGGTAGAGATTGACTTGTATCAAACACCATAGGATGAGGAAGAGATATGAGATGACACTCCATAAGCTTTGGAATTAGAAAAGTCGGAGACTATGAAATTGTGTAAATTATCTTTAGATGCATGGGATAAAATGAGTCAAGGTAGTAAATCCTTATTTGTAAAAGAAATGTTAAACTCTATTTATCTAATGGAATTGATCACATATGACACATATGGTGGATCTACATTACTTGGTAAGGTTTTAATATGTAAAGTGTTCAAGAGAGTATATTTGTATTGGGGAGACTTATGTAATAATTCCACTAGTGAAATATTTCACTAGATTTATTGTAATGGGTTACAATATTATATGCCAATGATAATGGTCTCATGTACTATGTTTTGATTCATTTATTATGAATATTTAAAGGCAAATATTGATCAATGATATCCTTTTATTTTAAACCTTTGTGATCAAAATAGATGAGATTTACATTATTTTTTATATCTTTCATAATAACCAAAAAATAAGTTGGTGCCATATCACATGGTATTTAGGTTTTGCACAAGGACACATAAATAATATCCTTGTAGATAGTTTATTGTTTCATAAAATCAATTATTTTATATTGTATCATGTGTATTTATAAACTCAAAGACATCAAGTTTAGAGCATGCACATTGGTGCCTAGTGATGCTAAATAAGGGCTCAATAGTATTACAATAATAATTATAAAGAGGGATTAGATTTTATCATGTTTTAAATATTTCTCTTTATTTGTGTGAATTTGTTGATTAAATTTAAGCATAATGTTTATTAATGTAACAATATATGAAATACAAGAAGTAATAATTATCATGATGTTTTCAATAAGTAAAAATCACTATATGTATTCATTTTGTTGAACATATTTTATTCCTTTCAACATTAAAGTAAAAATATATTTTTTAAATAAATGTTAACAATTTAATAATAAGAAAAGTAAAAAACCCTAGGGAACAATAGGATTAAAATTATAAAGACTTTGATGTTGAGTTCACCAAATGTTTAACCTTTTTTGGAAATAAGGATTGATATATGAAATAGTAGCCTAATAAAATAAGGAGTAAACTACTCTAAAAAATAATCCAATTAATGAAATTAGATTCTATTGATATTATAATGAAAAATACTAAATTTAATAATATGCAAAATATATAAATATAGATACTAAAAATAAATATTTATGTCACCTCAGTCTTATATATTTGACAAATATCAATCAGGAATTTACCCTTCAATTCTAGACCTCCCTACAATTGAAAAGCTCAAATTCACCATCTCATTGTTCCTAAATGTTTATCTCATAGTTTGATCCATATATTTATGATGACTAGGTATTATGCACTACATAGAAAGATTAAGTCCCAATAAACATCCTTCATTGTTAGTTTCATATCAATAACTATTTTCTAGCCCTCTTGACATTAATATCCATAGAGGGACATTACCATCAACAACAGTGCCTAGATCCTTATGTAGTGTCCTATTTCCATATGTCATCCAAATTTCAATTATTTTGAAATTTATGGGTCAAAATATTTGTCTTATTGAACCCTACCATTATATATTTTCAAAAAGTGTGGTATATATACAAGAATAAGCCTTCTCATTCATCATCTAGCAAATACCAAGAAAACACTTACTAAATATCCCTCAATCAAGTGCATAACTATGTTATTCTTCCTTATTCATCTCTATTTATATATAAATCATACAAAAGATATGAATCATTAAAAGAGTATCTCATGAGTGATATTTATTTAGTTAAAATGTAATGATATTACTTAGATGTTATCAAAATAGAATATTATATCACAAAAATAAGAGAAAAATATGTAGATCCACAAAAATAATTGATAGAAGAGCAAAATTCTTGATAAATATAACTAAGCCACTTTAAGGGGGAGCCTTCACAAAAATTCAATAAGAAAAGAATTGATAACATGATGATCAAATATTAACCACTACATCCTATATGCACTCTACTTATCCGTGGTTATTCCATAGGCCAACCTTACTAAGAACATAGAGAGGTGTATCGTGAGAATATAAGAGGTATCTAAGCCACAATATGACCAAAAATATACATAGAAATGCCATAGGATAAGGGAATATCATTCCCCTCCCCTTCATATTAACATTATCCTCAACATTAAATCAAACTAGGATGTTGTTGTAGGAATGCTTTATCTTCCCATGTTTCATATTTAGAATGCAGATTCTTCAATTTTAATAAATACTCCTTAATCTCTATAGTTCATAGTTACTTAGTGTACGTGTGAAGGAAATATTCAATATATATAATGAATTTTCCTTCTTCATCTAATTTAGGTAAGTTAGTCTAAGTATAAATTTTATGTCCAATTACCTTCTTTAGGAATGAGACATGGAACGCTAGGTGTATGTGAGTGGACATTGGAAATTCTAGCTTATAGGCCACACTACCAATTTTAAACATGATATAATAAGTGCCATAATACTTAAGGGACAATTTTTTATCCTTTTTATATTGAATCATAAACATATACTTATATGGCTGAAAATTAATAAAGACCCAATCACCTATGTCACAATGTTGCTCTCTACAATGTTGATCCACTTGTTACTTCATTATAGTATGTGCAATTGTTAGATTATATTGCAAAATAGTGAGTACCACATGTTGATGGTAAATATTTTCCTCAATAGATCTAACCTTAGGATGAACCTTCAAGGTTGAAGTGATGGATTTAAGGTAATACCCATATAATGCCACAAAGGGAGACATTTTGGAAAAAGTGTTATACCACCATTTATCAAGTGGCATCCAAAGAACCCATTTTTCCTATTTTTAAGAAACAAAATAATGAAGATACATTTATTTAAACTTGTTGACTACCTCTATTTGTCTATTATATTGAGGATGATAGGATGACCTATGAGCCATTTAGGTTCCATAACATGAAAATAATTCATTCCAAAAATTACTATTAAATATGGGATCATGGTCACTTAAAATTATCTTTGGAGTATGATGCAATTTTTGAATTGTATTAAGAAAAATAAAAGTTAGTATACTAACAATAAATTGTTGTGATAAGCAACACAAATGAGCATACTTGGTGATTAGATCCACAACTACCATGATACCATTTTTACCTTCAAACCATGGCAAACTAGTAATTAAATCCATAAAAACCTCATCCCACCTTTGGCTAGGGATGGATAAAGGCTACAAAAGACCTAGGGTCTTAATGGTTTCACATTTATTTTTCTAACATACAATGCATTCAACCACATATTTATGAACATTCCCTTTGATTTGTTCCCAAAAGAAATCTTCATTCATTCTATTATATGTTTTTAAGAATCTTAATTGGCATCTTATTGGATATGAATGAATTTTTTTGAGAAGAGAATGATTACATAGGTATAATTGATATTTATACCATAATGCATTCCCCTTTCATGAAATTTTTTTAGACCCCCTAGAATTAGGCTAAATATTTTGAATAAAAACTTAGGTATCCCTATCATTCTCACATTCTGATCTTTCTTCCTCTATCACCTACCATCATATTCTATTTTACTTTCTTATATACTATTTCAAATTCATATCCTATAATTTTAGTCACCCATTTATTTTTATTTTGACAACAATCATTTTTCCAAAAAATATTTGAGACTATCATGATCAGTCTTTACCTAAAAGTGTCAACCCATTAGATAAGGCCCTCATTGTTTGACTACATGCATAATAACCATTGTCTCCTTATTATAGATTTGATTCAACCTATTTTTCCCTTTAGTTGACAAATATCAAATGTAAGTGGTTTACCTTATTTCATTAGTATAGCCCCCATGTTGTATCATGATGCATCACATTCAATAATAAAAGTTTTATAAAAATTAGGGTAGCCAAAATTGAAGTGGTACATATAGCCATTTTCAGTTGTTAGAATGCCTTTGTTGTTATTTCATTCCAATGGAAGGAGTCTCTCTTGAAAACTAATGTGAGTGGGGCTATGATTCTACCATAATTTTTTACAACCTATGATAGTAATATGTTGGTCCCATAAATCCCTGAAGGTTCTTGAGGTTCCTACGCACTTGTCATTCCATCATCACTTGAATATTTTTAGGATCAAATTTCATGCCTTCACATGAAATAATATGACCCAATTACTCCACCTCTTTGATGCCAAAAACACATTTTGAAGGTTTTTAATAAAATTGATATTGTTCCATAACCAAAAGTACCTGTTTCACAACCTTCAAATGGTCTTCCTTATTTTTCTTGTAAATGAGGATGTCATCAAAACACACCAATAAAAACTTTCTAAAAAATGGCCCAAAAACAATACTCATCAAATATGACATGTATATGGTGAATTTATGAGACCATAAGGCATGACCATTAACTCATAATGTCTTTCATGAGTTTGGAAAGTTGTTCTAGTCATGTCCTCTTTGTAACTTTGAATCTAATAATACCTAGAGTGAAGATCTAATTTGGAAATATAAATAATACCATACAATTCATCTAGTAAAACATCAATTAAGAATAATAAATTTATATTTGATGGTGTACTATTGAGTTATTTATAGTCTAGGCACATCCTCCAAGTGTCATCCTTATTATGCACTATGACCACTAGGGAGGAATATTCACTTTATTTGTGTTTGATAATTACTGCCTCCACCATCTCATTTACCATATTTTAAATTTCATTCTTTTAGGTATAGGGATACCTAAAGGGTCTAATTTTGGGTGGTGTACTACCTGGAAGGATTTTTACAACATGATCATGAAATTTTCTTCATGGAAGTCCTTTTGGCATGGCACCAAAAACAACATAATGGTCATCCATCACCAATTGTAAATCAAGATGGGTAGACTCCTTGGTTGGTTGAAATTCTATGGAAAAAAATCACACAACAAATCCTTCAACACTTTTTCTAAGCATCTTCATCATCTAGTGGGAACTAAATAATTATGGATATTTAGCCTATAAACCACACATTTCAAATGCCATGCCTTATGAATGAATGTGAATTAATAGTTCTTGTAAATTCATCTCAATTATGAAAAAAGTAGTGAGCTATTATACTCCAAAAATAATGTTATCCCCAACTATGGTAATATGATACATAGGATAATCTAAGAGGTAGTATACCATAGCAAGATTAATACTATGGAATTTTCTAGAATAGTTTATTGTACCACCATATGCAATCATGACCTAAAATTTTAGATTTGGATAAATGAAATAATTCAAATGAGTATCTAACTTATTATTTATGAAGTTGTGTGTACTCCCAGAGTCAATCAACATAGTCACCTTATGTTTCTTGAGGAAACACACCACCTTAAGAGTTTAAGGAGTATTAATACCTAAAAATACATGACAATAAATAGTAGGTTGATAAACCTTAGATTCATCCTTGGGTTATTCTAGATACATTTGAGGCCTCATCATATTCTTCATCCTCATTGATGCCTTCAATGTAAAACAACTTATTTTCAGCACATCTATGTCCTTTGATCCATTTTATATCATAGTTAAGACATAACCCTTTTACACGTTTCTCTTAAATTTGATGAAGGGTCAATCTTATAGGCTGAAGAAATGATGGGGTTGGGAAATTGTATTCATAGACATTAACAAAATGTTTTCATTTTACTAGATATTTTTCCTTTATTATGTGTACCATTATTATGTCTTTAGATACTAAACTAGGAATAAACATGAAAACCTCCATTTGGATGTTATCTTTAAGGCCACCTAAAAAAATTTAGTCAAATTTACCTTAGTGATGTCATCCAAACATAAGGAGAGATTCTATCATTGATGAATATAATCTTTCATAGTCCCTATATGACATAATTTGGCTAGTTGATTGAAGTAGTTTTTTGATATATTGTTGTGATAGTGAAGCTTCAACTCCTCATAAAATATAGACTAGGTAACTTGAATAAGGGTAAATTTTAGTGGTTAATATTCGTTAATTCATGAATATTCACTTTTTGGTAAATTATATTTGGCATTTTTTTGGGAGTAGTACATAAGACCCATTCACCTAAATTTTTTTGATGTAATTTTTTTTAGGGTTCAGAACTCCAATAATTTATAATAATTATATGATAAGTCATATGATTCACCCTATATATAGTACATATGTTCATAGGGGTTACCATCAAAATCTCATTCTTTACCTCATCATCATATTGAATATTGAGGCCACCTAATAGATAAGTTGTAGGATAAATAACAAAGAGTTTTAAAAAAAAAAAAACCTTAATATTATTGCATATTTTAATTAATATCAAAGATATATGCAATTTTAAAATTAAAATCATCTCAATTTGAGTCCGTATACAAAAGTTATGGCCTTATAAAGTTAGTGTTCGATGTCACCTGACTTCATCACGATGTTGTCACCCAATAGCATCATGATGTTATCACTCAATAACATGTTGTCACTTATAAGAATGTTATTACTTGGTATAATGATACCACTCAATGGCATGTTGTCACTCAGTATTATCCTATCACTCAGCAACATGTTGTCACTTAGTGGCATGCTACAATGGAACTAAACAACTTTTAGAGGCCATAACTTTTGTATACAAAATCAATTTGAGATAATTTTTTTTGAAATTTTATATGTTTTAAAGAGCAATCCAATTTTTTTCATGATTTTTGGTGACATAGTGATATCACATGACATAGTTTTATTGGGTGGCATAGTGTCATTGCGTAACGATATGATGTGATACAATTGAGCACCAACTTCTAGAGGCCATAAATTTTACATACAGAATCAGTTTGAATTTTTTTTTAAAGTTTATAGATTTTAAATAGGAATATAATTTTTTTAATTTTATCTCATGACATAGTTCCATCACATGACATATTTCCATCACACAACATAGTGTTGTCACATGATGACATGATGCGATGCAATGAGCACCAACTTCCAGCGGCCATAACTTTTGCATACAAACTCAGTTTGAAATGATTTTTTTTAAATTGCATATATCTTCAAGAAGAATCCAAATATGAAATAATATTAAGGTTTAGGATAGTTTTTTATATCTTTTTAATTTATCCCATAACTTATATGTTTTAACTATGTAGATGGGTGACTGTACAAAAAACTTAAGAAGGCTATTTTTTTTGTAATTTTAATATTCACCAAGGATATGAATTTGATTCCCATAAATAAACATAAGGGGGTTTCTAATATGTTCTCTTAAAATGAACCCTGACTTGAATACCCCCATTATTTTAAGCACACAACCTTCTATACCAAATGAACTGCTTAGGTTCCAAATATAGAGAGGTAATAACCACATTTTTGGCACATGGAGTTTTATGTAGATCAATTAAATTTTTAATTTAATTTATCCAATTGAGTGGATCCTTACCGTAAAACTTGTACAATTCCACTTTTCACAATAAATTATTTAGACCAAGATTGGAAGTGTGATTGTTTGAATGGGGATAATTTAAATATAGTGGTGGATGATTATTTTATGAAGGCTAAGCTACAAGATTAGATAATTACATAATTATAAGTGTAAATTTATCCTTAAAAAACTTTAGGTCCCCTCTTACCCCAATGATGTTCCCTTAGATCACATAGAGATCATATTTCTTCACCATGCTTTACAAATATAGCTAAAGTTGGTGAACCACCTCATAAATAAATGAATCACAAGTTTTGGACTCCACGTCATCCTTATGAATATTTTTTTGAGTTTATTTTTTACATTTTTTAAATATCTTTCATAATAATCAAAAAATAAGTTGGTGCCATATCACATGGTATTTGGGTTTTGTATAAGGAAACATAAAAGAATATCCTTATAGATAGTTTATTGTTTCAAAATATCAAGTATTAAGATTGTATCATGTATATTTATAAACTCAAGGACACCAAGTTTAGAACATGCACATTGGTGCCTAGTGATGCTAAACAAGGGATCAATAGTAGTGTAATAATTATTATAAAGATGATTAGATTTTATCATGTATTAAATCTTTCTCTTTATTTGTGTGAATTTTTTGATTCCATTTTAGCATAATGTTGATTAATGTGACAATTATGAAATACAAGAATTAATGATTATCATGATGTTTTCAACAAAGGAAAAATAACTATATGTATTCATTTTTTTTAACATAGTTTATTTCTTTGAACATTAAAATAAAAATATTTTTAAAAATAAATTTTAGCAATTTAAAAATAAGAAAAGTAAAAAAACCCTAGGGCACACTAGGATTGAAATTATAGATACTTTTAGGTTGAGTTCACCAAATGTTTAATCCTTTTTGGAAATAAGGATTGATATATGAAAGAGTATCCTGATCAAATAAGGAGTAAACTACTCTAAAAAATAGGCCAATTAATGAAATTAGATTTTACTACTATTATAATAATAATTACTAAATCGAAGTATATGAAAAATATATAAATATAGATACTAAAACTAAATATTTATGGCATCTCAGTCTTATATATTTGATAAATATCAATCAGAGCTTTACCCTTCAGTTTTAGACCTCTCTACTATCAAAAGGCTCACATTCACCATCTCTTAGTTTGATCCATTTATTTATGATGACTAGGTCTTATGCACTACATAGAAATATTAAAGCCTAATAAACATATTTCATTGTCAGTTTCATATTGATACCTATTTTCTATCCCTCTTGACACCACTAGCCATAGAGGGACACTACATTGACGGTAGTGTCTAGATCCTTATCTAGTGTCCAGTAGCCATAAGTCATCTAAATTGCAAATGTTTTAAAATTTATTGAACATATTTGTCTTATTGAACCCTACCATGATATATTTTCAAATTTTGTGGTATAAATACAAGTATAAGCCTTCTCATTCATCATCTACTGAATACCAAGTAAACACTTACCAAATATCACTCAATCAAGTGCATAACTCTATTATTTTTCCCTAATATTCCCTATTTCTATATCATTCATACAAAAGATATGAATCATTTAAATATTATCTCATGAGTGATATTTATTAATTTACAATGTAATGAACTTAATTAGATGTTATTACAATAGAATATTATATCACAAAAATAAGAGAAAATATGTAGATCCACAACAATAATTGATAGAAGAGGAGAATGATTAATAAATGTATCTAATCCAATTTAAGGGGTAAACATCTATAAAAATTAAATAAGATAACAATTGACAATATGATGATCAAATATTAATCACTACCTCCTATATATAATCTACTTAGCCATGGTTATTGTATAGGCCAGCCTTACTAGGAACACTAAGAGGTGTAACATGAGAATATAAGAAGTATGTAAGCCACAATATGACCACACATATTAATAGACATGCCATAGGTTAATTTCATATCATTCCCCTCCCCTTGAGAATAATATTGTCCTCAACATTGAATCAAACCAAGATGTTATTGTAGGAAGGATTTATCTTCCCATGTTTCATCTTTTCAATGCAAATTCTTCCATTTTATTAAATACTCCTTAATCTCTCTAGTCCATAGTTAATTAGTGTGCATGTGAAGGATATATTCAATATATATAATGACTTGTCCTACTTAATATAATTTTGGTAAGTTAGTCTAAGTATAAATTTTGTGTTCAATTATATTCTTTAGGAAAGAGACATGGAATACTAGGTATATGTGAGTGGATAGGGGAAATTCCAGCTTGTATACCAATCTACCAATTTTATACAAGATTTGATAAGGAAATAATACTTAGGGGATAATTTATTATCCTTTTTATATTGATTCAGAGACATATACTTATATGAATGAAAATTAATAAAGACCTAATCACGTATGTCAAAATTTTGATCTCTACAATGTTGATTGGCTTGCTAGTTCATTCCAGTATGTGCCATTGCTAAATTATATTTCAAACTAGAGAGTAGCACATGTTGATGGTAAATCTATTCCTCAATATATCTAACCTTGGTATGAACCTTCAAGGTTGAATTGATGGATTTAGGGTGATACCCATATAATGCCATAAAGGGAGACATTTTAGAAGAAGTGTTATACCACCATTGATCCAGTGGTAGCCAATGAACCCATTTGTCTTATTTTTCAGAAACAAAATAATGAATATACATTTCTATAAACTTGTTGACTACCTCTATTTGTCTATTAGATTAAGGATGATAAGATGAGTTATGAGCCAACTAGGTTCTAAAACATGAATATAATTCATTCCAAAAATTACTATTAAATATGGGATCTTGTTCACTTAAAATTATCTTTGGATTAACATGCAATTTTTTAACTATATTGAGAAAAATAAAATATATTGTACTAGTGATAAATGGTTGTGATAAGGAACAAAACTGAGCATACTTGGTGATTAGATCCACAACTACCATGATACCTTTTTTACCTTCAAACCATGATAAACTAGTAATGAAATCAATGGAAACCTCCTCCCACCTTTGGAGGGATAAATAAAGGATACAAAAGACATAGGGTCTTAATGGTTTAACATTTATTTTTTAACATACCATGCACTCAACCACATATTTTTGAACATTCCCTTTGATTCCTTCCCAAAATAAATCTTTCTTGATTCTATTATATGTTTTTAAAAATCTTAAGTGGAATCTTATTGGATATGCATGAAGTTTTTGAAGGATTTTATGTTTGAGGAGATAATGCTTACATAATTATAATAAATCTTTATACCATAATGCATTTACCTTCTATGAAAAATTTTTAGACCCACCAAAACTAGGCTAAATATTTTGAATAAAATATTAGGTAGCCCTGTCATTCTCCCATTATAATCTTTCTTCCTCTAGATAATATACCTACCAAATGATCATTACACATAACAATGTCTCAAATAATTTATCCCACTAAATAGTGCATCTATCACCACATTCTATTTGCCTTTCTTATATACTATTTCAAAATTATATCCTATAATTTTAGTCACCCACTTATTTTTTTCTTCTGATGACAATCATTGTTTCAAAAAATATCTAGGACTATCATGATCATTCTTTACCTAAAAGTGTCAACCCATCAGATAAGGTCTACATTACTTGAATACATACATAATAACCATCATCTCCTTCTCAAAGATTTTCTTGAGCCTATTTTTTCCCTTTAGTTGAAAAATATCAAATGCACATGGTCTACCTTCTTGCATGAGTATAGCCCCTATGTTGTATCATGATGCATCACATTCAATAATAAATTTTTTATAAAAATTAGGGTAGCTAAAATTGAAGTGGTGCATATAGCCATTTTTAGCTATTTAAATGCCTTGGTAGTTATTTCAGTCCATTGGAAGGAGTCTACCTTTAAAAACAATGTGAGTGCGACTATGATTCTACATTAATTTTTTATAAACTAGTGATAGTAATATGTTAGTCCCATAAATCACTAAAGGTTATTGAGGGGCCTAGACACTTTCCATTCTATCATCACTTGAATATTTTTAGGTTCAAATTTCATGCCTTCAAATGAAACAATATGACCCAATTACTCCACCTCTTTGATGCCAAAAACACATTTAAAAGGTTTGGCATAAAATTGATGTTGTTCCATAACCAAAAGTACATGTTTCACATCCTTCAAATGGTATTCCAAAATTTTATTATAAATGAGGATGTCATAAAAAAATACCAACATAAACTTTCTCAAAAATGGCCCAAAATTAATATTCATCAAATATGAAATGTCTATGGTGCATTTGTGAGACCAAAAGGCATGACTATAAACTCATAATGGCCTTCATGAGTTTAGAAAGTTGTTCTAAGTATGTCATCTTTGTAACTTTGAATCTAATGATACCCAGAGTGAAGATCTAATTTGGTAAAATAAATAATGACATGCAATTCATCTAGTAAAACACCAATTAAGAATAATAAATTTATCTTTGATAGTGTATTGTTGAATTTTCTATAGTCTAGGCACATCCTCCAAGTGTCATCCTTATTATTCACCATGACCACCAGGGAGGAATATTCATTTTATTTATGTTTGATAATTACTTCCTCCAACATCTCAGATACCATATTTTAAATTTCACTCTTTCAGGCATAGGAATACCTATAGGGTCTAATGTTGGGTGTTGTACTACCTGGAAGGAGTCTGACAGCATGATCGTGAACTTTTATTCATGGAAGTCCTTTTGGCATGGCACCAAAAACAACATAATGGTCATCCATCACCAGTTATAAATCAAGATGGGTAGACTCCTTGGTTGATATTCCATGGAAAAAAATCATGCAACAAATCCTTCAACACTTTTTCTAAGCATCTTCATCATCTAGTGGAAACTAACCAATTGTGTATATTTAGCCTATAAACCACACATTTAAAAATTCATTCCTTATGAATGAAAGTGCATGAATATTTCTTAGAAATTCATCTCAATTATGCAAAAAGTGGTGAGCCATTATACTCCAAAAATAGTGTTAGCCCCAACTATGGTAATATGATACATATGATAATCTAAGAGGTAGTATCCCATATCAGGCTTAATATTATGGGATTCACTAGAATAGTTTATTGTACCACCATATGCAATCATGACCTAATATTTTAGAGTTGGATAAATGAATAAACTCAAATGAGTATCCAACTTACTATTTATGACGTTATGTGTACTCCCAGAGTCAATCAACATAGTCACCTTATGTTTCTTGAGGAAACCCACCACCTTAAGAGTTTGAGTATTATTACCTAAAAATGTATGACAAGAAATAGTAGGTTGAGAATGTTTAGATTTATTCTTTTGTTATTCTAGACCTACACTTGGGGTCTCATCATATTATTCATCCTCATTGGTGCCTTTAATATAAAACAACTTATTTTAAACATACTTATGTCCTTTGATCCATTTTATATCATAGTTAAAACATAACCCTTTCCCATGTTTCTCTTCAATTTGATGAAGGGTCAATGTTGTAGGCTGAGTAAATGATGGGGATGGGAAATTACATTCACAAACAATAGCAACAAGTTTTCATTTGACTAGATATTTTCTTTTACCATGTGTACCATTATTATGGATTCAAATACCACCTAATAAAATGTATGTCAAATTTACCTTAGTGATGTCATCCACACATAAGGAGAGATTCTAGAATTGATGAATATAATCCTTCACAATCCCTATTTGACATAGTTTGGATAAATAATTAAATTAGTTTTATGATACATTATTATGATAGTGGAGCTTCAACTCATCAAAAAATATAGACTAGGTAATTTGAAGGCCCTTATTCTTTTAAGCACACAACCATCTATACCAAATAAATTGCTTAGGTTTCAAATATAGAGAGGTAACACATGTATTTTAATGTAGATAAATTAAATTTGTAGTTTGATTGATCCAAGTGAGTGGATCCTTACCATAGAACTTGCATAACTCCACTTTTTGCAATAACTACTTCAGACCAGGATTAGAGGTGTGATTATTTGAATGGGGAGAATTGAACTAGAGTGGTGGAAGAATAATTTATGAAGGTTGAGCTATAAATTTAGATAATTTATCCTTCAAAATTTTTAGGTCCCCTCTTACCCCAATGATGTTCCTTTTGACCACATAGAGATCATCTTTTTGCACGATGCTTTGAAAATATAACTAAAGTTGGTGAACCACCTCATAAATAAATGAATCAAAAGTTTTGGACTCCATGTCATCCTTTTGATTATTTTTTAGTGTTTATTTTGATTTCCCACACCTGTGAGTGTTAGGACAATCCATGCACAAACCCTAGGATGGAGGATTTCAATCCCCAATAAAATGTATCAATAGATTATACCATTACAATCATCTCATTGCGATGAATCCAATGACTACTAATGTTCACAAGGGTGAAAATTTTCAACCTAAAAAGTGTACTAATAGATTATACCATTATGATTGTGTTATTGAGATGAATCTAATGACTTTTAGTTTGCATGAGTGTGAAAATTTTTCTAGGCTTTTTTACTATTTTTTTCAAAAAACACTTTGAATAATATTATAGTGATGCAAAAATTAAATTCTTCCCTAATTGTAAGTTATGTTTTTCTGATCTTTCCACTCATAGGGGACCCAAAACACTATATTTGAAAAATAATGGCATAGAAACTTACCCAAATAAGAGCTATGATACCACTTGTAATGAAATTACTTAGATGTTTTCATAATATAATATTATATCATAAAAATAAAAATAAAAAATGTAGATCCACGACAATAATTAATAAAAGTTTAAAATGCTTGATAAATTTATCTAAGCCACTTTGAGGGAGAAACCTCCAAAATAATGCAATAAGATCATAATTTACAATATAATGATCAAATAATAACCATAAACTCTTATATATACTCTACTTAGCCCTATTTCTTCTATAGGTTGACCTTATTAAGAACATAGAGAGATGTGACAAGACAACATAAGAGGTATGTAAGCCATAAGCCATCCACACATATCCCTAAACATGCCATATGTTAAGTGAATAACCTATAAGATAGATCAATGCATGCATCTTAATATAGTATATTTCACCCTTGTGCACAAACATTCCCACACATAATGGAGAAATACATAAGTTTGAGGCACTCCTTAGAGTATTAGATATGTAGCAGTGTCTAATGATATGGGGGTAATTAAGGACAACTCCACACCATGAGCCCACTAACCCATTTTTAGCAAACTCATTATAAGGGTAAAGAAGGGTGAAGAGTTAGGGTTTGATCAATTAGCAAATAATGATAACCTATATTTTATAATTGAGTATATCATCAAAAATGTGATAGAAAACCTATAAAAATGAAGTTGGTTACATCAAGATCTAGTAATTATTCTATACTTGACATCTAAATCATATCTAAACATTAATGTTTATGGTAGTGTCCAAATCTAATGATAGTGTTTATAGATACAAAAGTACAATTTATAAAATCTAATGACTGATCTAGAATACTAATTTTGTATAATATTTACCTATTTTTAGTCTAGATCTACTTGTAAATAGTAAACCTAGATAAATATCATTTCTCTTTAGTATTACAATCAATCAAACATTTTTCAATTTTTGTACTTTATATATTTAACATATCTCATTATGAAAATTAAAAATATTCATTTATCTAAGTTTTAAATTTATTATCCTACTATATATTAGTTTATCACCCTTTTGATTGAACCATTTATATACTATTAACCCTATCCTCACATATCTCAATTTAGGTTTAAACATTTGATGAACCTAACCCTAGAGTCTTCTCATGCAACCATTATTTTCTCTAGGGTTGTAAAACCTCCTAGTGTTTCATACTTTATTTTTGAGCCATCTCATTCTATATTTTACCAAATATAAAATGAATGGTAAATTTTTAAGATCAAGCATAACCTATGAGTAAAAATAGGTATACATTTATAACACCATTGATATTGAGCACCAAAAAAATCAAATATTACCAAGTGAATAAAAGCATGCATGTTTGGCTTGATTCATTTAGAAACATATTCCCCAAGGTCATAATAGTCACCATCCTACTCCCATCACTCACTGATGTTCTAACTTTTGTTTTGTGGTCTATACTATTAATAACCTAATGGGTAAGTCATCACATCATTGTTAGCATGTTCATACCCTATAAAAACAAATGTGGATACACATGAGAAAAATATTCCCTTATTTAATTGTGAAATTTTTTGAAAGGTCTACAAGGATATAATGACATCAATTGATGGATATATTCCTTCATGAAAAATAATAAAATTATGAAAGTTTCTTAAATTTACAAACAATACACTCATAGTGCATGATAAGAACTCAAAATTTCCATCTTTTGATCATGAAAACTTTTGAAATATTCACAAATATATCATGGATTCCTTGAAACTCCCAAAAAATGCACAATTACAAGAAAATATCACCCTTCCAAAAAAATTGAAATTTCCAAATGATCCAAAATATTCAAAATTATCAAGTGAATGTTAGTAACCATAAATTATAAATGTTTCAAGTGATACAAATCTAAAATAAAATGCTAATAATTATGAGACATCCATTGTTCCTATGTTTCAAATAAATGATGAATTACACCCAATGATTACATCTTTGAAGACTTCAATAATTACTATTACTTATATTATGTTTATGATGAATATATAGGAGATCTTCATAGACAAGTTTCACTTCTCAAAGTAGAAATGTCATCTTACAATTCTTTGACTAGTGATAACATTATCCAAAATCAACCTCTTATAAAATTTGTATTTGAATATCCTTATCCACAAGAGTTTATCATGATGACAATATTACCTTCATTTTTTTTCCATGAAGATATGTCCAAACATATAAGTCAATATGTACATTATTTTAAAATATGGGCTAAATATGAGTGAATTTTGTTGAAATAATTTTATATCAACCTTATACATGAAGCTTTTGATTGGTTATATAGTTTACCAAATGGTTCCTTAACTACAATCAATCAATTAGAATATGTTTTCTTCATGGATTTTAATACACACAATGTGCCATAATTTAACCTGGAACATTTTCAAAACTTTAAAAAACATGATGATGAATCTCTTTAAGATTATATTATTCAATTTGAAAATGCATCATATGCCTTAGCATATCAACCTTCCTATTTTGAACTACAATTCCTATTTATTAGAGGTATCACTCATCTACTAAAGGAAATGGCATTACATAAAGGTTATGCCTAATTTACCCACCTATCCATGGATGTACATAGATGTGCTTTCTTTCTACTCAAATATAATAAATAATTAATTCTATATCCTACAAAGTAAAAACACTTTGTTCATGATATATATTATGGAAATGAATTACCAAGTGAATATAATGAACAAACATATGGCATCCCAAATATTTATATGACACCTTTGCAAAATTTACTCAATACGGGACCAATACTAAATCGACATACCAAAAAACCACTTTAAATTGAACCAAGCAAAAATTATCCTCACTAAAAGGATTTAAAAATTACATTATTCATGGGTGGAGCTTATTTTCATCATATCCATATTGATCCAACACATAAATAAAAATTTATTAATGAAATATTTTTGACACAACTTGGTTATACCATAAAAGACTTACATCATAAAGGAAGTTGTAAAAAATCATTGGCATACATAATATTACCAATTATTTATAGTCCTTGTGTTGTCCAAATCAAATTATGGGTCATGCCCCATACATCTCAACACAATTTTGCATTGGGTACATTTTGGCTATACCAAATGGAAGCTAAAATAGATCAAAATAAACAAGGTATTTGATTATCCTATAAGGGAAGATTAGTTCACATACCACACTATGGTGATGGTAATTATACTAAGTAAGCAAGGAGAGAAGAGGAGAATGATATGAACATTTTTTACTAAAAATATCCAATCATAATAAAATTTATCCATTTGGTGCACAATAACCAAAATAAATAAAAAATTCCAAAAAATACCAAAAATATAAAATATTTAATAAAATAAAATAAACTATTCAAATAATAAAAAAATATTAAACTTTCCCATGTTTATTAATTCCTTGACATCTATATTATTTCCTTTATTTTAGTTTAATATAATTTCATTTTTGTATATGCATATGTTTCATGCATCTTTAAGTGTGATGTAGGCGTACCCAAAAACATGATATATGCACTTAGAGATATTGGACTTATCCTCTACCCATGTCATATAGTATGTCAGGGGAATATACTTCTTTGATCACTATTGATATATGCTACATATCCTTTATGATCATTTTACATTATCATGTTTAAAATTATATACTAACACTTACACAAGTCTATATCCAAGCTCATATCTTTCACATTGTACTTGATATGATATGTTACATAATATTTTTTGATAACACATAATTGAAGGACTAGTATGATATGTTTATGTTGGTTTCTTAAGATTCATATATTTTTCCACTTCCTTGAGTGTATTTCATTACTTTTTATTACCTTGCTTGTGGAACATTTGAATATATTACTTATTTGTTGGCCCTTGTATCATTATATGTTCATTGGACATTTGAATATGTAATTCCTTTTAACTATGCAACATTCAAACATGCCCCTTGTATGCAGTCTCCTTGGACCATTATTTTTCATTACATTGAGTGATCTTGTATGCATTCTTGATTTTTTTTGAGCTTGTACTATTACTCTCTAGACATTTCCATGATCCATGTCATGCATTTTAGGACTTGATGTGATCACATGTTGTGATATTTACTAATATATCTACTTTGACATGTTATCCCAACAAATTATATAGTTATCTTATCATGTTTAGGTAAGTTACCTACTATTTTGTATCTCTATCACCTCAAAAGGGTGGGGCACATATCACTAGGGGCATCCCATAATTGATTACCTCAAAAATTACACTCTTACTAAATATATTTATATTTTAGTGGGGGCATGTCATAAATACATGACCTCCACATTTTCACAATCTCCAATTTAGTCTCATGATTCATATATGCACTTTAGTCAAAGTCTTATACATAACACCAATTTTAAATAGATTTGAAACATTTTTTTCATATTTATGACACATATACTCTTTCTATGACATATTATAGGTTAATATGCCATGCAATTTCACCAAAATTTTAAAAATAACCAATTATACTATTTACCAAGATGCATTGATTACACCAAGATGTAAAATTATTGAGGCTTTTATGCTATAGTAGTTTGTTTATTGTATAGACTGAAGTGATTAAATCATACAACCTTACCATATTTATAGGTTTAAGTGGTTAAATCATACAATATCACCATATTTATAGGATGATTTGATTAAATGCCTCACCCTCACCAAATTACATTTTCACACTTGAGTTGTGTGATTGAGATATAGTGATCTCAATGGTTGTGTCATAACCCATCCTTGTACCAGATTACAGGCATAATAACTTCTAACATATCTCTTAAATTATCCAATGTTTAGGTCTAAACCTATAATAGATCTAATTCTTCATAAATAATCATACTTACTAAGTCAAATCATCAAGAGGCAATATGGTTTCATCGACACATACATATACTCCTCCTTGCTCTCTTTATTTTCAACAATTTAGACTATTTAAAATTTTAGATTATATGCATTGGTTTAAATTGTAACATTCTCTTTGTTACATTTCAAACACTATAAAATAACTAAAAATGGGCTCAAGAAAATTCAAGGTATGTTGAAAACACCTAAGTATGCATTTATTTCCAAAAACTAGTAATTTCATCTTTATGAGTTATTCAAGTAAAAGGGTAAAAATAGATACTAAAAATATATATTTATATAATTTAAGTCTTTTACATTTTAAAAATATTAATTAGGGCTATATCTTTCAATTCTATACCTCCCTGCTATCGAAAGGATCACATTCACCATCTCACTATACCTAAATGCTTATCTCTTAGTTTGATCTATATCATTTTGTTGATTCAAGTCTCATAAAATGTAAAAAAAAATTAAAACTTGATAAACATCCTTCACTATTAGTTTTATATCCATACCTATTTTCTATCCCTATAAACACTACTAGTCACAAAGGGACACTATCATCGATAGTAATGTTTAGATCCTTATCTAGTGTCCAATTTCCAAAATTCATCTAAATTATAATTTTTTAAAAACCTATGAGTTAACTTATTTATCTTATTTAACCCTATCATTATATATTTTCAAAATGTGTGGTATAAATACAAGACTAAGCCTTCTCATTAATCATTTAGACAATACCAAGAAAACACCTATTAAAGTTCATTCAATCAAGCACACAACTGAGTTATTTTCCCTATTTGTAACTATTTCTATATTAGTCATATGATAACTCATAAAAAAAGGTTTGAAACATTCAAATTATAGCTCATGATTGATATTTTTTAAAGTTACAAGCTATATCATTGCATGCATCTTCATATAGTATATTGTACCTTTTTCACATACATTCCAACACATAGGGGAGAACTACATAAGTATGAGGACCTTCTTGGAGTAATAACTATGTAAGCAGTGCTCAATGATAAGGGGGACATTTAGGTCAACTTAAAATTATGATCCCACTAACCTATGTTTTGAAAACTAGTTATAATGGTGAATAAGGATGAAGAGACATGGTTTTATAAATTGGCAAAGAGTGACAACATGTATCCTAGATCTAAATATATTAATATAAAGGTGATAGAAAACACAACTAAAATTTATTCACATCAATATTTAGTTATTATTCTATACTAGACACCTACATCATAGCTAGCCACTAATGTTGATAGTAGTGTCCAAATGTGATGGTAAAATCCATAACTACAAAAGTTAAATTTCCATACTCTAACAACTGATCCAAAATATTGATCTTACATCATTTAAACTTATTTATAATATATATTTTCTTACATATATTAAACCTAACTAAGTATATTTTCTCTTTAAAATTACAATCAATTGAACATCTTTCAAATTTGGTATTTTCTATATTTAGCATACCTCAGTATTAAAATTTAGAATATTCATGTATCTGAGTTTGTAATTAATTGGCCTACTATATATTTTTTTATCACCATTATGCTTGAACTACTTATATATGTTTAATCCTATCCACACGTATCTCAATTTAGGGTTAAATAATAGGTAAATCATTTAATATTTTGATAATATAAATATGAATTAGAAATTGTAATTAGATTATACACTAATGCACAAAAAATATGAGTAATGCAGATGTAAAAAAAAATCATATTATGATTTTGATTTTGTCATTAGATTATAAAAACTAATTTTTTTTTAGCATAAACACTTATGTTTCCATGTGGACACTTTTGTCAATGTTATTATCCATAATTCAATGCATATGTATAGTACGATGTATTGAATTTTGACTAAAACTTCCACATGGGTCTTTTTGGGTTTTATATCACCTTTCAAATTATGTATTTAGATCACACACTCAAGTTCTTAATATTAGAATATATCTCAAACTCTAAATACTCCTCTTAAGTCTTTTCACCTTGCCAAAAATGGGTTAGTGGGATCATGAAGTGGACTTGACCTAAATGGCCCCTTTGTCAATGAGTTTTGACTATATAACCAATACTCTAAAGTGGGCCTCAAACATATGTAGTTCCCCCTATGTGGTGGATTGTTTGTGAACAATGGTGTAAAATATATGTGCAAGTGCATGTAGTAATCTAGAATATAATTTGACAAATAATGTTCATGGGCTATTCTTTGAATTCTTCAAATATGTAATATGACTACTCCTATGACTAATATACAAATAAATAAGAATATAGAAACAAAACTAAATTGTGTAATTGATTTAGTGATTTTGAATAGGTGCTTGCCTAGTATTTACTATATGGGTAATGAGTTGGATTTAATTTATATTTATACCACCTCTTTTGAAAATTTCTTCATTGAAGGGTTTATGAAACATAATATTCCAACCCATACATTTTGAATGATTTTCAAATGTAAATGTTTAGAAGGCCTAGAAACTTGCATTGGAGAATGGAAAGTAGAGTTGATGTTACTATCCAAGTCTAAATTCAAATGTCTAGGAAAATTAAGGTTTTTGGAGATCTATAGCTATAGTGAAGGATATATATCATAGTTTAAGAATATTTTGGGTTACATGTGATTTAGATAATCATAATAACAAGGCTAGACTATAAGATAAACATTTAGGCCTAATGATATGGTGAATGAAATTTTATCAGCTATTAAAAAGGTCAAGAACTAAAGGGTAGATCTTGGGGTGATATTTTTCAAGTGTACAAGACTAACTTGTCATATAAATCAAGATTTAAGCATCTACAAGTGTAATCTCCTTATCCCTAATTACTCTTATTATTAACAAGGTAGAATTACATGCATGCAAAAAATTAATTTGATATATTACCTTTAATAAATTAATAATAGGAACCATATAAATATAACTCAAAACCTTGAAAATCCCAACTCAAACTTGGTCAATGTCATCGACTTGACTAATGGTCTATCAAAATTTCTAGAAAAACATCATCAACTTGGTTGAGGACATCATCTAAGTGGGGGGAACTATAATAAATCATCTTTTAGATTAATTATGTTATGAATAAGAAAGAAAACGTGCATAAGAGGGACATAAAGTGGGAATGTAAACCATCATAAGAAAAACAAGATAATAGGATGACATGAATAAATGAGGAAATACTAATAAATGATTATCATAGAAACTCTCACAAAGTACCACAAATTGAATACCTTAATCTTGGTGGATTTATTAGGACATACACTCAAGGATATTTATGTGCTAATAAGCCTTATGAAAAAATTAGTAATCTAAAATAACATGCATACATATGCCTCACTCTTAGCACATCATGTATCACAATAATGTGACATGGGATAGTGTTTTGTGAAAATAACATATCAACACAAATATAAAATCAAAAGATATAATAAATAAGTCAAATAAATGATAGTAAAATATACATAAATTAACTTACCTTTGTGTTGAAATAGATGATTGAAAATACCTTAGTCTTGATTGGGGTAGGCACAAAGATGAATATGGTGATCCTAATTATATAAGACCAAAAGTAATAAATAAATTAAAATAAATGTAGATGATTATAAACATTGATATATATGAATATGTCAAGGAAAATAGAAAAATGATCTAGATAGCCACAATGGTAAAGGCTAGATTAGGTCTAGAAGACCTAAAAGGTGGAAAATAATGTAAAATATATGATGGATCTGAATAGACATGCAGTTAAGGTTAGATTAGGTCTAGAAAACCCAAGGGATGGTAATAATGTAGTGTAAATGTTATCTAGGGGGAAGGGAGGTGATGATGATGGGTTGTAATTTCCTTTTGTACATAAAAAATTAATGGATGACATTAATTTTGATGTCCATTTGACCATCATAATGTCATTTTTTTTACAATTACATTACCTTAGACATATTATTGTATTCATATCTCTTTTAAAATATATATATTTTAGGTACAACTTAGTGGTGTAGCTAGATTGAGGATATCTATCCCCAATCATTATAAAAATTATACATAAAAAGTGATGAAGTTACATTGATATCTATTGAAATATTTTTAGATTAATATATTTAAGACAAATTTGATATATGAATTTATGTTGATTCTATATGTATAATTGTTTTTAAAACGTAATTTTCAAGGTTTAAAAATAAAACCTTATGGTAAATCAATATGTATCTTCAAAATATAAATATTGTTGACAAGGAACTATTAATCATTGATAAATTTGGATCATTTCATTTTAATGTGATATCCATCTTATACTCAATAGTTTGTTAATAAATATAATGTTCCTTATATTCAATGTATTTAAAATTCAAAGTGGATTTTAAGAACACCTTGGATTTTGGGTTTTTTTTTTAAATTACAACATGAAGCTTGTGGGATTTGCATAACAAACTTTAATAGAATCCCTCTCTAAAAATAATGGTGAAGAGCATGCTTTGAATTTAATTTCAATAGTAAATTAATATAGGATCAATAGAGTACATACCAAAGCATAGATAGATAAATTTGGCATGATACCCTTATTCCTATTTCCTTATCCCTAATTTATCTTATTTAGAAAACTTATACATTTTAACCTATTTATTAGGCAATTATAACCCCATATAGGTTTATACTTAGTCCTTTGATCTTTAAAAAACCTCAAAATTTATCAAGAATCCATATGTTAATACATTTAAACTTTTTTTGCCTTTTATCCAGCCTTGCCTTAAAAATAAAGTTTGGCTCTTATGCAGGGCAAAATTGTGGACTATACAAGTCCATATAAGATAAACATGTGCATCATATGGGTCTTCCCCCTTTATCTATGAGGGTCCATTTTCACTTCTTCATTGATCACACACCTTCAAATTTGCCTCTATACATTTCTATAGTTAGTTAGGATACACAACTTATCCTATATGAGCCTATATATGTAAGGTATTATCTAACCATTTCAAGAAATATGAGAGCCACATGTTTGAGAGAAAAAATGGAGCTAAAATTATCAAATATCAAGCCTAGATACAATTATGAAATAAAATCCTATACACTTACAACAATATCATTTTATCTTATTTTTTCTTCATTTATGTTATGCCAAAGGAGGGTATTAGACTACATGTAGATGCATAATCACTTTTAGGGAAGAGGAGGTTTACAACACTTATTAAAGTTATTCCATCCACAAACTCATATAACTATATGGAGTTTTAATTTCATGCATGCATGATATGTAGTTTTCAATGTTTCCTTGTCAGTTTCCCATTTCCATCACATTTGTATGTTTTTGGAGTGTCAAGTTAGGTCAAGGATGAGATTCATTCATTCTACACATTTTACCTAAAAAATATACAAAGTAAATATGCATACATAATAGGAGGGTGAAATTATATAGGTGATAAAAATTCTAATTTTTAAAACCCTAAGAGGACAAACACATAATCAAATAGACAAACACGACACTAATGAGAAAATCATGGTTGGGTATGTACAGATTGTACCCATATAGTAAAAAAGTATATATAGGATCACAATACACTTTTCATATTTTAGGAACATGTTTCATATAGTCTAAAAAATTATTCTACAAACTCAAATTTATAGAACAATAAACATATGTGATCATTCATTATCCCTTTGTCATTTGCATTGCTTAGTCTAGTTTCACTATGGCATTTAAAACCATTTTTCATCATGCCTATTAGATAAATATAAATTATATAATTTAATTCATATATGATTAGATATATCTAATTAAAATTAGTTTATTCCCTATTTTATATAAAATAATAATTAGGCTAAACATAAATGGTGAGCCTCATCTCTCTTGACCATGCAACCTAGGGTTTTATAAAAAATATTATGCATAGGGTTTAACTCCTTATGATTTAAATATTATTTTTATATTTAATTTTCATGTTATGGTTTCATGAACACTTATAAAACATATAATTCAATTTATTACTATTGGAAAACTTCACATTATATTAAACAAACAAAATATAATACTTAAGGTTACATAGTAACATGGCCAGATAAATCACAGACCAAACTCCATGATGGAGAAAGAAACCAAATCAAAAACATGAAAAAATAGTTAGATAGAACATGATGAGAAAAACTATAAATAACAAAATAGATTTTTAAGAATAGGTCATTGAGAAAATGATGAGAGAAACTATAAATAATCAAATATATTTTTAAGCACAGGTCATTTCCCTAGGAGGTGGAGGCAAAGTGTTACCCTTGGGAAGTGCTAACTAAGAATGTGGTCCCACATGTGGGATCTCTAGAGTAGTCCATACATCCATGGGGTCATCATTTATAATGATCAACCAAATTTCAATGGGTTAAGCTAAACCAACAACACTTGTTATAGACCATTGTGCAAGACCAACATTAGATTTACCATATGAACTCCAACCACTAACTATGGGAGGGTGAGATGAGAAGTGGCCATTGATGTGAGATCTAATTACACTTCTACATCTCCTAAGAGGAGGTGATGGGGTCCTACAGGGTAGGATGTCTAGTGAAACTCTATTCACGGTGCATGGGGCACTCCCCTAGTGGTCAAAGAGATTTTAGAGGTGGTAGAAGTCTAGTACCATATTATCCACTTGAGCTTAGATTTGTAATTAATTTGGGGAATTAAAAAAAACCTTTTCATTAATAGGAAATGAAAATACATAGGCCTCATGATTTAAGATAACATTATTTATGGCTTTGCAAAGCTTAAAGAGGATGATAACATGAAAAATTTGCTAGAGAAACACATTATAAGGTGGATTATTTGAATAGTCCCTAAAAATCACCTACCACAAAGATAAATGCTGAAGATGAAAGGGTTGAAATAAGTAATGAATCCATAACCATATGGATTGATCTTTAAGATAAAACCAAAATAAATGATTGAAAGATTTAGGCCACTTGCAAGCTAGACAAAAGGGTTGGAAATGTAGAGGTGGAGAGGCCTCTCACCAAGGGGGATCCCCTAGTAGATTAAACTCTAAATAAAATGAGACAACTTGGGTTCCATATCATGTTTCCACACATGTTCTAAATGGGTGATCCAAGTCATAGGATAGGACTGAAGGCCACAACATCTATTGAGCTTGTTGAGATCTAAGGAGAAAGGACTCATCACCTAATAAAGAAGCCAAAGAGAGTAGGATTTAAAATGCATATCACAATTACACCTCTAGTCTTTACACCATGCCTTAGGAGGATTAAGGCCAATTTTATGAAACATAACATTAGGAAGTAATTCCTAAATATGAAGGATAGAAGGTAAGTTGATATTGTTTAATTAAAATTTTATTTTGAAATTAGGCTATGGGATCTAGTCTCCATAAGTAAAAAATAATAATGGATAGCTTGAATCCCTTTATGGAATAAATGTAACACTTTAACACCAGGAAATTTAGTTAGGGGAATAAAAGAGCTAGTGAGAATAGGAGACCATCATAAACTATGATCATTAAAACATAACCTTGTGTGAAATCCATCCCCTATCCACTTCAAATGGGGTTTGATTGATTTGAAGTCATTCTAGATACTTTTAACAACAAAAGAGAATTTAATATTAACAAGCACATTAATGATGAGAAGGGATTGAAAGCCAATATTATGCCAACTAGTTTTACCATAGAGAGAACCTAAAGAGATATAATGGAAAAGGAGGATTTCTAAGACTCATTTACTTCAATATCCTAAATAAACCATTTAGTGCACAAGTCCATAGTTTTCATATACATGTCAATTATGCCCATGACACCTTTATCATGAGGAAGGCAACAAATATCCTAGGCCAGCTGATGAAAACCATGAGCCTTGTTAGAATTGGCCTAGAGGAAATCTCAAATAATCTTGGTGAGATTGTCATAAGAGGCCCTGGAAGGGGGATAATAAGAGGATTATTATACATGAGTGGCCACAAAAATATTGGTGCAAATATGGAACTTATCTACCAGAGAGAGGGGCTTGGTGATCTAGTATTCATTTTTTTCAACCCTATTGAGAACATACTATTAAAGCTTAGATGGAAAATTTTCAAAATAAAAGGTGATTCATAAGAACTTAAATTATTCCCCTCAATTAATCTAATGCCAATTAAACTTGTTAATCCACTCAAGCACCAACATCATACTTTTCTAGAAGCACTAGGTTTTTCTCCATTGAAGGCTAGAGCCTGAATCCAGACAAAAGGTATCTAGGCACTACATAGCTTCATTAAAAATGGCCTCTTTATCTTCAAGAATAAGAAATGTGTCATTTTCAAATTAACAATTGATAAGTTAAGAAGTGTGGTCATGAAACATGATGTCATAAACAAGCCCCTATGAAGCCTTATAATCCAAAAGGTAACCTAGGGCTTCGGTGGCTAGAACATAGAGTGATAAAGCAAGGGGATAACCTTGTCAGATATAATGATGAAGATTGATCCATGTGGTTTGATTCCCATTAATGGTGAGGTAGGTGAAGGCATCATGAAGCAAGGCCTACATAGTGTAGATGAAATAGGCACCAAAGCCAAGATCCTTGAGCATAGTAAAAATAAAATTCCACTCAATATTGTCCTAAGCCTTTTAAAATCTAGACTTATAAAAATAATTATCTAAAGATAGGAATGAGCCCAGGCCATGCCCTCCCAAACTATGATAATATTTTCCAAGATATACCTCCCTCTAATAAAAACTATTTTTTCTAGTCTAACAATGGTAGGTAAGATTAGTTGGATGTGGTTGGTGAGGGATTAGGTGATAATATTATAATAGACATTTAGTGAGAATCTCAGGATATCCATCATTATGAATAAATTTAATATTTCTTAGATTTATTAAGGGGCCAAGATACTAATTCTAGAGGGCTTATTTATAGACCTGATGCAAGTCAGAGTTGGTAAACTCATAATGGAAGCCATTGAGGTCATGTGACTTTTCATTTATCATATAATTTAAAGCCTTAGTAAGCTCTTATAGGGTGAGTGGGGCATCACATAGCCTTTTATTCATAGGTTTGAGCTTTTGAGGCACCACTTTGATGCAATTATGAAGAGCATGGGATTGCTTAGATGTAAAGGGCTAAGCATGTAAAACCTACTTGTAATGCTCTAGAAAGGTCAAGGAGATATTGAGGTAAACTAAGATTAAGCCACTTGAATGGATTTAATTTTCTCATAAGATTTCTTGGATTTTAATGCTTTGAATAACTCCTTTGAGGCTTTGTTATCAATTTTGATCTAATGCAACCAATTGTGGATTTGGGCATGTCTAGATGAATGGCTATTTTCCACCTTGAGGTGGTGTTTGAGAGAGGCAAATAGCCTTTGAAGCTATATGTTGAAAGGATTAGTCTCGAGGGAGATAGAAATCCATTTGAATTATTATAGCATAGCCTCCTTTGAAAACTTGAAAATATAGGCAACATGTTTTCCATGGTGGTAGAGGAAGAAGTTATGCGAAGAATAACCCCATTCCACTACTCAATCTAGTTGGAAGTGTATGGGGGCTATGGGGCTAGGTCCCAGATCTAGTGGATGAGTTGGATGGTGCTAGCTTGAATCAACATAGAATTATTTAGAAAAAAATGATTACATGGCACATTGTACTACCCATAAGTCCATTTCACTTTACAAGAGATAGGTGAGTGGTTTGACAAAATACTATTTGATTGGATGTTGACAAGCTAGCCATTAATGCTAAAAAAGGAAAAAAAATTACTCTAACATCATAAAGTGATCTAGTCATTTGAGCATGCAGTGATCCCTATTTTTTTAGTTAGACCACATAATCAAAGACATTTTATTAAATTTTTATCATCAAAGGAGAGGGTCTACCAATCCCCATTTATTTTTGAAATGGTACTAAGCATCATGCTCACAAACACACCAACATAAGGGGAAGGCCCCAACTTTTCCTTGGGTGTGTTCAATTATATTAAAGTCACTACATAAAAGCCATATGGTAAGAGGTAGCCAATCTACCAGAGATCACTAGATGAAGGAACAATTAGGGCCATCATTGGGGGCATAGATGTTGAGGATGCCAAAAGGATGGCCATCAATGTCAAGAATAATCTAGACTAATTTAAGTGATGGATACTCCCCCATGAAATAATACCAAAGGAGACCTTAGGATTAACTAAAATACATGCACCACCACATCCCACCTCATGCAAGGTGGTGACCTATGTGGCATTTGACCAAATACTACATAGGGCCATCTGGATGAAAAAGCCAAAAAAATTAACTTCCTATAGATAGAGAATGTCTAGAAATATAATTTGATGAGACATAGATCACACAAAGTATTTATGGGTAGACTCTATAAGACCCCTTACATTTTATGATAAAACATTCATAGGGAGGGATCATGCATTTGAAGCTCCCCTTGCCTATCCTCAAAATTTTCCAGCACTACAAAGTTATTGTATTGGTAAGGGTGAGAAATTATGCTACCTATAATGTAAAGTCATTTAACATCATGCTCCTCCTAAGGAAATTCAGTGCCCCTGTGAGGTGGGATATGATACTACTAGGAAAATGAACCACTAGTCAAGTGAACCTCAACCAAAGGCATCTTATAAATTTGGGAGGCTAGATAAATTCTCTAAGGGTTAGGAGGAGCTAGGTTGGAAGGGGGAAATTAAAATTTCCCCTAAGAGGGTGTAATGACTAGAGGATAATCCTATCAAGGTGGTGGCTAGGGTGCGATTTATGGCTTAGGCCCTGATACCCATTTGGGGGGGAATATGGTCCATCCATCACCTTGGTCTATTGTGTTGAGTTTAACACACCCCATTTTCCTAAAAATGGAGACACTATGAATTTTTGGATAATTTATACTAAGATATACCTTACCATTTATTCCACATGATAAAAATTCCTTTGTGTGATTTTAAAGGTTTGAAAGTCATGTTGATCCATGATAAATATTAATGAGCACCTTTTTAAAAAATTTCACTAAGGTTTAAGCTCATGGTTTTCTAATGATCTAACTTGTTAAAAAGTTCTCTTATAAGGTGTTACAATTCAAAATTCAAGGTATGGTCCCAATCAAAACTACTTAATTAAGGTTTTCAAACCATGGTATTACTTTGGCTATGTTAAAAATCATAAATACAATACTATGGTGTACCTTGATTTTAAGTTTTAAATGAGGGTCCAAGCTAGATTTCATACTTAGATTTTACAAATTCAAACTTGTCCCTTCTCTTTTATCAGGCAATTCACTAACTTTTCATTTTTTTCCTTTATACAAGATCTTGATGCTAATTCAGCCTTAATAAACATGCGACATCATCCCATGCATTGGTCATTCAGTTATATAAATTTTGGGACTTAGTCACATTCACTTTAGCCTTTGAGAGTAGTCACAACCTAATGACCCAATTAGACGTGTGCCACTTGGCACACAATCATGGTATTTCTAGTTTAGAGAGAAGTTACAAAAGGGTTTATGACCCATCAACTCCATTAAAACATGCCACTTGGTATTTAGTATGTGAACTTCAAATGATCCTACTATTTTCTCAAAGTCTCATGACCAAGTGACCCAATGAGATTATGCCATTTATCACTCAATATCTACATTTCAACCTATAAAAGAGTCATGAACCCATCTAGGCATGCCATTTAGTCACCAATCACATCCTATTGAGATCCTAACTACTTTCAAAGATCCCATAATAGAGTGATCCAATCACATCATGACACTTGACACTCAGTCATTCCCTTCCCTTCCCCACAACTAAGGTGAAATGGTCAATATCATAACATTATGAGTGCACAACAAGCTGATACCTATAACTTAGTCATGCAATCTTGGATAGCTAGATGCTATGTGGAAGCCACTTGGTAGTAGGAACCAATAAATTGGTGACATGTGGACCCTTTACCTCATGGTAATATGTGATAAATAGAAACTATTAAACCCAATAAATAGAGATCTAATCAAAAGGCAACATGTGGAAAATTATAGCAATAGTTTGAGCCAATGAAAGCCTATCACTTAGATAGCTAGTAGGGGTCCTAAGACCATGTTGGCCCAAAGAAAAATGGATTGAAAATAACATTAAAAGGAGGTATGAACCAATAAAAATATGCCACTTGGCATAATATTGCACAATCCACCTAGGTATCCCAATATTCAAAATAAAAGGGGAAAATGCATAAAAGAGTGCCAAGTCTTAATTGCATGTCAAGTGTGACACTAAAATGGAACATATATTGACACATAGTGTTAGTTATTGGTGTGAATTGAATGTTAATGGGGCTCATTTCAATGATTATAAATCCAAGTCACCTCAATGGAAAAATCAAGCCTATGATGAGAATACGCATGGACAAAATAAGAGTAGTGATTGTCTAATCTCTAAAAATGGATTTTCAAGGCCATTAGAAAAAAATTAAAGAGCCACCCCAAATTTAAGTCAAAACAAGTTAAATATACTTGTCATTTATGACTCATATCTTAATATTCAAAATTCTAAAAATCCAAAGTTTAAAGTTTGTAGTCTTAAGGCTTTGCATTCACTTTTAATTTCTATCTACTAAATAACTCCAAAGTGATTTATGTTTCTTGATAAAGACTTCTATGCATTCATTTAAACATCAAGACAATCCATGAGCTCATCAATAGAAAATCCAAAAACCATGGTTAAAGCAGGAATGTCTAGAAAAACCAAGTTAGAATAAGTTCCATTCCTCTATTTGTATGGAGTGAACATAGTCTTCTGGGCCACCAATTTCAATTCCATTACATTGGCCACTGAAGACAAGCACTATAATGATTTATTATACCTGGAGAAGACTGTAAATCACAATAATGATGATGAGGAAGATCCTAGTGTTACAAAAGAAAGGTCTGCATCTTGGTGCTCAAGTCTATGGGATTACATAAGGTTATATCCAACCCAAAGGTACTCCCCTATGTGGACTTATTACACTAAATATTTATTCAGTTCATGTGTGTAGATAATATGATTATGTATTTCAACTCAGGTAATGACATTTCTTTCATATCCAAGTTAGCCTTTCAAGCTTATTATTATTTTCCCAAGTCTAAAACTGCTTAAAATCAAGAAATTATAACCCAATGTCTCAAAACACACAACATCAAAGAATTTTTGAGAGGTTCAGAAGAAAACTAGTAGAGGGTTGTCTACAAATCCAAAATCAATTAGATCCCCATCACCCAATTCAAGAAGGGGGTAAGAATGGGGATGGATATGATAAATAGGTTATATGTGGCCAAGGACACTAGCCACATAGATGAGAAGTGGGTTCCAATTCTATTCATGATCATAGATGATGCCAAGACTTCCCCATTTGAAGAGATCATTTCTTGTAACTTGGTAGCTTAGATTAGAAATACCATGGCTAACCAAAAAGATCATTTTTATTTGATGTCTTACTTGGTTGATGTCATATATACTACTCTTAAATTCCCCTAGTTCATCAATTAGGATCCAAAACTAAAATGGATCATGCCTCATGTGTTCTTAAAAGTGAGGATTTATAAATAAAAGTAGGAGGTGTAGGCCATTATAGAGCATTTCTACCCAATTATATACATGGCCATCCATGAGAGGACTATTCCCATGCTATTTTAATAAATTAAGGGAACACTTATCATGTAGGGATCTTAATATTATTATTTAGACTGTATGTAATAAGAGTAGTGGGAATTAAGATATCCCCATTTAGGTTGCCTACCATAGTGCCATACAAGCTAGCTAAATAGGAGATTGCCTTCCAACTATTCATAGGATTAGATGGATTGTGAAAGAACAAGAAAAAAGGACTAGTCCATCCTTAATTAACCAATATTATCCAAATTAATATTAATAATTGATACTCAATTATAGATTGTACCAAAGAAAGATCCACCTTTAATCAATAAAAGGACATCAATAGGGAATGGGACCCTACACATTTAACATTTAAGCACTATGTCAAGCATAGGGTAGCCCTAAACATTACATACCATCATGAGCCTAAATATGGAGACCAATTTTACATCAATGTAGCTAATGGCATTGAGGTAAAGCAGAGATTAAAGGCTGCTAATATCCATTAGTTGAAAGGAAGGATAGATGATGCATGGTTTTTCCAAGTTTTCAAACATTAGGATACTTAGGTAGGAGAATCAACATCTCTAATCCATATTGCTAGTGCTAAAGAGGAAAGGCTGAGTGACCCATAACTCAATCATATAATAATTTAGGTAATGTTTCTCACTTTGGAGAAGGTAAGATCTAGTTCAGGGAAACAAATTGAGTAGGCTTCTACCTCAGAAGCCCCATCTAATATGCCATCACAAATACAAAGTGCTACCCCAATACATGTAACACCTTCAATGGAGCCAACAATCACTTCTACTATAATACCAACAACTTCAACATTTCTTCTCCTCCCTCCTAATAGAAAAGGACCAAGTATTTTATGTTTGGAATGTGTTTTCTTATCTCCATCTATCATCTATAAACAACCCTTGAACATAATTGGTGAGCCCACAACTCCATACCATGTAAACCTCTTACCCTATAGGCCTTTCACCAAACCTATAATTAGGCTTGTGACCATTCCATTACCCACTATCAACCCCTTTATCATATCCTCCACTTTTAAGGTCTCAATAATGGCCAATTTTCTCCTAGTTATGCTCGAGCCTATGCCTAGACCAAGTCCCCAACTTCTTAAGAAGAGGCCCATTGTCATCATTCCCCAAGTTTCCCTATTCACAACTAGTTCTTCATCTAGCACTAGTTCTTCTTCATCCCCCAACTCTATATTTGTATTGGTCACATCTATGGATAAAACCTAGATGTTTTCTTTCTAAGGATTGACTCCAACCTAAAAATTTACCCCATCTACCCAACCTCTAAGTGGATTTTTGAAAAAATCATGGATAAGATAAATGTAACTATCTACAATGGAAAACTAGATTTGGTCATAGTGGACCCTCCACATGTCATTATTAAGTTTGACAAGAGTTTGGAGAAATGAATAGGGTTACCAAGAGGAAGGTCACCAATCCAGACTAAACAATTATGTATGAGTAAGAGGATACTCTATTTTAGATGACTATAATGAAGAATGCCAGACTAGGCCAATAATAATAGTATGAGGACCCCCTCTCATCTCTTCAAGCAACTATGGATGTGTCCACTAAATTAGTAAAAAGAGTACAATAGAAATAAATTAACCTAGAGAAACAATACAAAGCCACATTATCAAATCAGACCATAACAAAGGTAGAATAAGCTATGGGAGAAATGTTTAACATGTTGAACACATTTTCCCAATACAAGGTAAAGGGGGATGAAATATATAATAGGATTCTTAAGGCCAAAACTTCATATGAGGCATATGATAGTAAGATAATCAACTTGATGAAGTTGATTAGGATGAAAAAAATTGAGGACTTAAATTTGATTCTCTTATAGGATTTGAGCATTCAGTCCTATGTAATTGGTAGAAGGAAGGAACTGAATCAATGGATTGATGAGATGAGATCCCTAGGTCAGTCTTTTACCCAATAGGGTGATAGGGTCATCACTTTGATTAAGGATGATGAGATCATGCATATTTCTAACAAGGATGTCTCTAGTTTTAGAAAGGATGCCTTCAAGGACCAATTGTGGAACTTTATTATAAACTTTAGAAAGTAGGCCATGCCTAGAGGAGTAACATTCAGGTAAGATATGGTAGATTTTTTAGCCTCTACCAATTAGAGGATAGATAAGGCTATAGTGATTAATGAAGCTATAGGACCACTCCTAGAAAAACATTATACAATGGTGGGACTCATAGTCAAGCTACTAAAGGATCTTGACATTGATCTAAAATTGATCAAAAATGACTATAAGAGATGATTTTAATCATGGAGAGTACAAATTGAATCCCAAAAACAAACTATCATCATAGGAGCCTCTACCTCCTCAGACCATCTTGGGATATCTTCTTCCTCAGTTAGCACTAGCACTCCTTCAGATGTTATTGGTTCACATTCATCTTCTTCTATATTAGGAGCTTCATCATCAACTCACCAATAATATCTTAGGCCAACTCTTCAAGACCAAGATATTTGTTTGAATTCAATTCAATTGCATTATAAAATATTTCCCTATTTGAATAGGGAATATACTTTAGCTTTAGGACTTTAGGGGCATTATCTAATGATAGGTGTCATATATTTGGTTCTTTTTAACTATCTGAGTCATTCAAAGGCCTATATATAGGGGTTTTCCACCTTTATTGTACTTCAAACTATAATTTTGTGAAAATTAATTCAAAAAGAGAAGAATTCTTGTAATTTTACTACTATTTCATTATTCTCATATGTTCTCATTTCTCAAAGCTTTGCTAATAGCATGTGATTTATTTTCTTCAATGGTTAAATTTGGAAATAATATTTTGAATGTATCTTGTTAAATTGTGCATTTATCTATGCTAACAAAATATTTATGTATGCTTTGTTTCTTCCTATTCTACTAGTAAATGTGCTTAAATCAATTTGTTATAGGTAGTATTTATAAGGCATACTATTTAGATATATGCATTATATTTACCATAGAATCCTCACAAAACTTATGATCTTCTAAGTATAACACTAGGATCTCATAGGTTTTATTTTTAATTTGAACTATTGTCAAAAGAAACCAAAGGAGATCTGTTGGTATTTATTATTGCAAAGAAAACTATATTTTTTGCTCTACCCTACTTCCACTTTTTAACATGAATCAATTTAGATTAATGCACATTATAAATATCTATTTATCTATATAAAGTTTGAGCTAATAGTAGTAAAATACAAGGAAATTTTACATCATAACAACACAAATAAATTTAGGTATATTATGTCATCACTAAAGTTCTTGCTATCCCTACATTAGGGTCCCCTTGTAGACTAAATGTGGTAACCAAATAGTCTCCCCATCAAAACTATGTTAAGACCTAAGGTTTTATAGGACTTATACTACAATCTGAGAAATATTATTTAGTTGTTCAAAGTATATCCTTGGCATTGATATACATTAATATAAATTACCAGTGCTAGGAGGGCCCCTTTATTTTGTTTGAGTAGAAGTTGTAATGTGTTTCATTTTAAATATAAAATAGCCTCTCTAAATACACAAATATTAGGATGAATACTGCATTTTCTTCTCATTTTCTATAAGTTCTTTGTAAGCTTTGAATGATCCCTATGAAAAGTGTTTATTCCAAATGATCATTTAAATATTGACTCAAATCTAAAAGTATTATAGAATTACCCTTGTGATCTATTTAAATTTCATCTAGAGATTCTAAAGATAGGCATATCATTGAGTTCTCTAAATGGATCAAGATCTGTTTAGTCCATCTTTACAAAATTATACATAATTTGAACTAAGAGTTTTTTATCTATTGTAAATAAGTGTAAAGATCAGTGTTTAAGAAGGTTATTTGGTGAAAGATCATTGAGTCAAGGATTTATATGTCTAAATTGAGTACAATCACATAGAATTAAGACATTCCTTATAAATTTTCCATTCTAAGATACTTTGATAAGATTGAGACACTAAAATATTATTTGAAATATCTTGTCTAACATTGATCTTTTTAGGATAACCAAGTTTCTAATAGAATTTATGTAGGCTCTAAATATTTGGAGGATCCAGACTAGAAAAGGTAAAATAAGACAACTCTACTTAATTGTGGACCTTTTTGTTGGGGGGTCCTTTGTGTTAGTTTGGCCAATATTTACTTTATTTTTCAAAATTTGAGGAACCTTTGCACTATTGTGAGCTTCTACCACATATCCTTTGATTAACATCCTAGTGTTGCCTAGGATCCAGGCCAGATCTCATTATGAGACTATATTTCCCCTTGTATCTTTATAAACCCATCATAAGGATAGAACTGATAAGGGGAGATGTAAGAGATCTAAATCCCACCCTACTTCTCTAATAATCCAACATCCACTCCCTTTATTCTACATCTGGCCAGTTATGGCATGGTTAGGAGGATATTTCATAAATGTACCCATCCCTATACATGATTTTCCCAAGAACATAGATAAATACCTCCCTCTCTTAAATCCATCTCAGTGTATAATTGTTGAAGAGCATATAAAGTCCTTTAAGGTATCCCTTAGGCTTTGAAACATCATCCATGAAGATATAGCCTATAAACTATTCCCATTCACCTTCAAGGAAGTAGCCAATGACTAGTCCCTCAATTTACTAGAGGATTCTATCATAGGATGGAAATAGTTAAATGACACCATCCTCACATAATTTGGAAGGGTCATTAGTCCCAAGATCATTTACCAATAGTTTAGAGTCTTGAAGTGAGACCTAAATGAGCCCATAAGAGCTTTTAATTCTAAATTTCAAAAGATATATAATCTCACCACAACTCCCTATCAACCTACAAATCACTTGGCATTATAAATCTATAAAATTTGCCTATATCCCATGACTTTTATCTTCTTATGTAGGGATATAAATTTCAATACACTACCACATGCATATATAGAGGTTATACACATTGATGAGCAAATGCACCCTTAAGTGCACCCAACCTTTACCATATAAAATATCAACCCAACTTTACCTGATCTAAATTTAGTCCCAAATGTAAACCATAATATGCCTACATTAAATCAGATACCTAGCCTCAATAAATTGCTATTGATCCATGCATCTCCTATCTAATAACTAGGATTATTCAACCAATCTGATGATGGGGCTCATCCCTAAAACAACAATCAAGCTTTGGTCCCTACTAATAACTTTAACACCTAAAGCATTATCTAAAACCCAGTTCAGAACACTAAGCCTAATTCCTCAAGGGGAGACATGGAATTAATTTAAAGGATGGTTCAAAAACTAGGATGTGATTTTTTGAATTTTCAAAGGCAAATGGGAAATATAGGGGAATGTTCTAATATAAACTACACATTTAAAAAGTAAAACATACCTTTCAATAGGTATAATAGTAATAATAACAACAATGGACCCCCATCCAATAAGATTCTTACCATAAATATCTACGAGTTGGCATTACCTAATTGGTGTAGGGTCCATAACATGGCCCATCATGGAGAGTTAGATTGCATAGAATTTTTCAACACTTTTGAGATGTTTTAAGGTCAGTTGGAATGTTATGACATTGTCTTTGATAATCGAGATAATACTAGTAATTTAGGAAACATAAGATCCCCTGATAGTGGGTCCAATTCTATCAAAATGGCCCTTATGGTTGATACTTACAAATTTTTTGGCCAAGAGGAAAATGAGCCTGAGAGTAACACAAATGAAATTCACACTTTCCAATAATAATAGAATAATGCCTTGAGAAATAGAGCCTAAAAATAACCTATAATGACTTCCACACTGCCTAACAAAGTTGATACTCCCCCAAATTATTGAACCAATAATGATCTTCCTCATCCAAAGGGAAAGGATACTTATCCAACTGTAGATTTGGATACGACTAGATCCAAATGTGGGTACAAAATTATGGAAGATATGAAGAAAATCAAAGCTAACATTACTTTGTATGAGCTTGCCTAAATCACTTAGTAATGTGATTTATTACTAAAATCCTTAACCAAGAAGTCAGACAAAGGTAAATCCAAATATATGAATGTGAATGTGCTAATGTATAAAAGTAAAGATAAGGTTCCTCCATTTATGTTATTTTTTAGAATCTTTATGAAGAATGTGCAGAATTGTTTTCTAAATTCTAGAGCATCTGCTAATATAATGCCTACAAGTATTTATGAAAAGTTAGGACTGAATCCAATTTAAGTCTGATAGATTTTTTGTCTAGTTAGACAAGTCAAAGGTTAAGGTGGTAGGAGAACTATTGAACATCAGTATGCAATTAGATCATGAACCTTGTCATCAATAGTTCATCAACATTCAAGTTGTTGAGATCCCAAAATCATATAAGATGTTATTTATTAGAGACTAGACAAAATCCTTAAATGGATACATGTCCACAAACTACTCGCATATGTGGTTACCTTGGAGGGATGTGCCTAATTAGATCTAAATCATGTGAGTATCAAGAATGAATTTCATGATCATGGAGTACAATGCTAAGAACAAAAAGGTAAAGTTCTAGTCTACCGACTTGGGCATGTATGCTTTTGATACTAATGATTCTAGTGAAGGTAACATGATGAAAAAGGACAAATAATTATAGATAATTTACTTTCGTAGTGTAAGAACTAATCAAGGATAAGGGATAGTTATCATATTAATGAATTTGAATGGTAAGAAATATCTAATAATAAAATCCAATTTCCATGCACTAATAACCTTGTAGAATATGAAACCCTAATATTAGGACTCTAATTCACCATTAAACATAAACTAAATAAATTGTTAGTAGGGGGTGATTTAGAGTTAGTCATCAAGTAGGTATGTATTCAATACCAATGAAAACTTTCTTATATAAAGAAATATAAATTTAGAGCATGGGATACAATCAAAAGCTTTGAAACATTTAACATTGACTCTGTACCCAAGGATCAAAATTAGCTGACATATGTGTTATATTTAGTATCAATGAATTTATCCCCACATGAGGCCCTTGAACTATAAAAGTTTACATTCAAGATGGTATCTCACCCTTCTATACCAAACAATGTCAATCACTTCTATGTGTTTGACGATGATAATCAAAACATCAACTTCATGACTAGTTGTAGAGTCTTTGAGTCACATATAATTAATGAACAAGATGAATATTTTGTATAATAGGTCAAATTTGGTGATGATGGTATAATCCAACTAAATAAAAACATAATTCCTAAGGGCATGGTTTCTCTAGAAAGGATAAATGATCAAGACAATATAACGAGTGATGCATAAGTGCCTAAGGTGTGGGATAAGGATTATAAAAAAATTAATTTGGGTTCACTATAAAATCTCCAAAACATTAATATCAAACTTGTCTACACTGATGAATAAGTAGCCGAAGCTACTAAGATATTTTCTAGGTTTAAGGATGTTCTTGTATGGTCTTATGAAGATCTCAAAGTCTTTGACACTTAGGTCATCACTCATATGATCCCTTTAAAGGAAGTATGTAAACCCTTATAGAAAAGGCAAATACCCATCAATCTAGTGATATAAACTCTCATCTATAAATAAGTAAATAAATTTTGGATGCAAGAATAGTCTTCCCAATCAGACACTCTACATTGCTGGCCAACTTAGTCCCATTGAGAAAGAAAAATGGTGAGATTAAAATCTATGTAGACTTTTAGAATCTCAATATATCCTTAGAAAAGGATAATTACACATTTATATCATTATAAAAGGTAATTAAAATGGTTATTAACTCTCAAATGATGTCTTTATTATATGATTTCTCTAGTTACAGCCAAGTGGTGGTCAACAAAATAGACAAAATAAAAACTGCCTTCACAACCAAGTGGGGAACGGTCACATACAAAAGGATGCCCTTTGGGCTCATCAATGTTGGGGATAATTTTTAGCATGCCATAGTCCATTCATTCTAAGGATTTGTTGATAAGTGCATCATTATCTACAAAGATTACTTAACCATTTTCTTTAAAAATAGGAAAGACCACATGACACATCTTCAACAAGTTCTAGAGAAATGTAGAACCTTTAGTATCTCTCTAAACCCTAAGAAGAGTATATTTTGCATAAATTAAGGTAATATTTTAGGACACATAATAATGAAGGATGGTATTGATATAAGATTAATGTTATTTTCAAAGTTGATTTTCCTAATAGTAAAAAAGATTAAAAATCATTATTTAGGAAAATTAACTTTGTGTGTAAATTGATTTTAGGTTTCACCAAAATTTTTAGACCTATAAATTCCATTTTGAATAAGGATGTGAATATTGATTAGATTTTTGAGGCTGTGAAATATTTATAAGACATAAAGGAAGTCATAGTACAGGTACCCATGCTAATTAGCCTAGATTTTGGTAAATATTTCTACCTTTATTATTTTACTTTTGACCACATGATCATTGTTATCTTAACATAGAAGGTAGATGACAAATAAAATATAGTCACCTTCATGAGCATGAACTTGAAGGATGTAGAACTTTGGTACCCACTCTTAGATAAGTAAGTATTTTCCTTGGTAAAGGTTGTGAAGAAGTTTAGACATTATATCCTACAAAATAAAACTCGCACCATTATGCTTGAACCCACCATTAAGCTTATGATTAGATAGAACGAGTTAGGAAAAAGATGAGGAAATAGATGACTAAGCTCTGGGAATATGACATAGAGATCAAATTGGCTAAGATGGTGCAAGTCCAAGGTCTAATTTAGTTAATCACCAAGAATGGTCCTCAAATTATTGTTTTATAAGTAGAATCAAACTATTTTTTAAGTGAGAAATGGTATAAGGAAATTTTCTATTACCTATTGAAGGCACTTACCCACTAAAGTTGAAAAGAGAGAAAAGAAGAGTACTCAGGATTAAAATCTCACATTTTATGATAAAAAAAAAGTGCTTCATAAAAAAAACTATAAAGGTTTCTATTTAAGATAAGTCTCCAAGAGAGAATTTGTAGATATATTGAATAATTTGCCTAAGAAATTAGGAAGTAAACACCCTTTGGGTAGAACCACTACCCAAAAAATACTTAGAGTAGGCTATTACTTGCCTAACAAATTCAATGATGCACATTATCATGTCCTACCATGTCACCAATGTCAAGTATTCTATAGAAGATAATTAAGGTTAGTCATGCCTTTACAATTAGTGATTAAAATTAGGTCATTTATGAAATGGGTATTGGACTTTGTTGGGGTCATCAATCCTAAATCCTCGATAAGACACAAACTTGTGCTGACAACCACTGACTATTGCACCATGTAGAGTGAAGTAGTTGCCACTAAAAATTTTAGGGAAATTGATGCCATCAAATTCCTAGAGGAGAACATCACAACCATATTTGGGACTCCTTTGTCTCTGGTATGTGATAATGGTCTATTTTTCTAATCCATATAACTCATAGAATGGGCCTATGATAATAAGATTGTTGTCAAGTTTTACTCAAATCATTATTCATAAAGGAATGGTATTGCATATTCAATAAATAAAAACTTGATAAATGAAATAAAGAAGTCAATAGATAAGAAACCAAGGGAGTGGCAGCTCTCTAGGTAGATCAGACTAGATACAAACAAGCTTTAAAGTCATTTATGTTCTTACTAGCGTATGGGCAATAACTAATATTTCCCATTACATTGTAGTTGCCTAGTTATGAGTTCATGGTTGAATACATGGATGATGATGAAAGGATTTAGTCTAGAGTATTGAATATCATCCAAATGAAAGATGCCAAAGATGAAGCCCTCAATAAATTTATTAAACACCAAGATGTAGTTAAAAGGTGGTTTGACAAAAGAATTAAAATCAAAATGTTATGATTATCAAACATGGTCCTATTTTGGGACAAAGCCCATGAGAAAAAATATGAGCATGACAAATTCACACCCATCTAGATTGAGCCCTATCAAATTACAAAAATATTAGGTGATAATGCATACAGATTGAAAGATTTGTAAGGAAATGGCTTAACTCTTCCATTAAATGAATAGAACTTGAAGAACTACTTCTCAGTTTCCCCTTGCACCCCCACCAAAGGACTGTGAGTTAGTTTAGTGTAGTGGAAGGTATGAGTAGTTTAGTTTCCCTTCTAATTTTCTTTCTTTTTGTGTGTTTTCTTTATGTCTTTTTCATTCCTTAGGATAGTTGTCATGTGTTGTAGATTAGCAATAAGCCCTATGGGTAGGGTCTAAAATGTCTCTTGCATTTGTACAAAGTTTTGAAATATAAAGAATTGAGGTGTTAAAGCTAGTGTACATCCTAATAGATGCTTTCCCAAAGTAAGAAACTGTGTAATGTGTTGATTTAAAAAAATATGGAAGAGTTTAACGATAAATTTATCATTTCATGGAATATTATTTTGTTATAATTATAATCTAGTTATAAAAACATACATTTGACTATATGAAGGTCTCAAAACTCTAAAGGTCCATATATAATAACACTTAATTTCACATCATAAGATTTCCTAGGCAAAACTCAGTCATTAAAAGTGAATGGTTCTTGAGTAGAAGCTCTGGAATTCCTTAAAACTTAGATAAAAACTAGTTCCTAGCCTCTAAGAGTTTGCAAAAAAAAACATATGTATCAAGTTAAAATATACTTGACATTAAATGTTACATTCTCTTAAAGGTGATTCCAGTAAACTCTATCAGGGCTATAGATTCTTAGATGGAAGTGGATTAAGGCCTAGAGTGGAGACAAAGGTATCTCTATCAGGGCTATGAACACTTGGATGGTAGCATATCAATGCCCAAACCACCCCCTTTAAATCTTAGCATGACTATATATATATATATATATATATATATATATATATATATATATATATATATATATATATATATATATATATATATATATGTATATGTATATGCTTTCCCATAACCTATGTTTAAAGCCATAAAGTTTGAAGATATTGATTCTAAAATCCAAAAGCATGTTGGTCAATCAATTCAAAGCACACACATATTATGAATGATTTTCATATCTTTATTCTTTAATCCTTATAGTGAAAAGTTATTAGTTATAGAGATTCAATTATGATATTTGTTACATCTACCAAGGGGTGATTACTTAATGATTACAATATAAACTAGGATATCTAAATTCTAACATATTACTATGTTTCCCTCAAAGGTCACCATTTGTTGAATTCAACATGCCCCATTTTCCTAAAAATTGGGATCCTATGAAATTTTGAGCCATTTATCCTAGGACATACCTTACCATTTGTCCCATATGATATAAAATCCTAAGTATGATTTTAAAGGTTTGAAAGACATGCTGGTCCATGACAAATATTAATGAGTACCTTTTAAAAATGTTTCAATAAGGTTTAAGTTCATTGGTTTTCTAATGATCTAACTTGTTTAAAAGTGTTCTTGTAAGGGGTTACAATGTTAAATTCAAGGTTTGGTCCCTAAAACCCAATCAAAACTACTTAATTATAGTTTTTGTACCATGGTATTACTTTGGCTATGTCAAAAATCATAAATACAATACTATAATTTACCTTTATTTTATGTTTCAAATTAGGTTCCAAGTTAGATTCTCTATTTAGAGTTTACAAATTTAGACTTTTCCCTTCTATTTTATTGGGAAAATCACTAAATTTTCATATTTATTTAACTTTACATAGGAGCCTAATGCCAACTCAGTCTCAATCAACATGCAACAACATTACATGCATTGGTTACTCGAAGAGAAGTTACAAAAGGTTTCATGACCCAATGATTCCATCATAGTATGTCACTTATCATCCAGTCATGATATTCTAATGATCCTACTATTTTCTCAAAGTATCACGACCAAGCAACCCAATGGGAATGTGCCACTTGTCACTCAATCATTGTATTTCAACCTTAAAAAGTGTCATAACCTCATCTAAGCATGCCATGTGTGACCACTCATATCCTACCAAGATCCTAAATACTTTTAAAGGTCCCATGATAGAATGATCCAATTGCATCATGACACTTTTCACTCTATCATTCCCTTCATCCTCCCTCGTAGCTAAGGCACAATGTTCAATGTCATAATATTATGAGTGCATAACAAGGTGACACCTATCACTTAGTCATATAATCTTGGATATCTAGATGCTATGTTGATGCCACCTAGTAGAAAGAATTAATAGATAGGTTACATGTGGACCTCTTAGCTCATGGTAATACATGATCAATGGAAATCATGAAACCCAACAAAAATCAATCCAATCAAAAGGTGACACATGGAAGAGTGTCACAATAGTGAAAGTGAATGAAATCCTACAAATTAGTGAGCTAGTAGGGGTCTTAAGACCATGCTAACACAAATCAAAAGGGTTCTAACCATGTAATACCAAAAGGAAACATAAGCAAATCAAAATATATCACTTGTAATAATATCATGCAACCCACCTAGATATCCCAATATTCAAAATAAAAGGCTAAAATATATGAAAGAGCACCATGTGTCAAATGCATGTCAAGTACGACATCAAAATGACACATAGATATCCACAAAGTGTTGATTATTGTTACAAATTTAATGTTGATGGGGCTCATTTTGGTAGTTATAAAGCCAAGTCACATCAAGGGAAAAGTTAAGCTTATGATGAGAAGATGTGTGGATAAATTGAGAGCAGTGATTGGCTAATCTCCAGAAATGGATTTTCAAAACCATTAGAACAAAAATAAATATCCACCCTATATTTAATTCAAATAAATTTAATGATACTTGCCATTTATGACTCATATCTTATAGTTCAAAATTCTAAAAATCCAGATTTTAAAACTTCCAGTCTCAAGGATTTTCATTCAATTGCAATTGTTATCTATTGAATAACTCTGAAGTGCTCTTTGTTATTTTCTAAATACTTTTGTGCATTCATTAAAACATAAATATAATTCATGAGCACATCAATAGAAAATATGGAAACCATGGCCGAAGTAGGAACATCTAGAGATGCCAAGACAGAACAAGTTCCACTCCTTTATTTGTATTGAATGAACATAGTCTTCTAGGACACCAGTTTCAATTCCATTACATTGGCCATTGAAGAGAATCACTACAATGATTTATTCTAACATGTGGAGAAGAACTTAGACTAGGACAATGATGATGAGGAAGATACTAGTGTTGTAGAAGAAAGGTCTAACATCTTGGTGTTTAAGTCTATGGGATTGCACAAGGTTGTATCCAACCCAGAGGTACTCCCCTATGTGTATTTAGTCCACCAAATATTCATTCAATCCAGGTGTGTAGATAATATGATCAAGTATTTCAATTTGGGTAATAACATTGCTTTCATATTTGGGTTAGTCTTTCAAGATTAATTATTTTCCCAAGCCTTACATTACTTACAATCAAGAAATTGTAACCCAATGACACAAAACACACAACATCAGAGAAATTTTGATTGGTTAGGTAGAAAACTAGTATAGGTTCATCTATAAATCCAAAATCAACCAAATCCCCATCACCCAATTTAATAAGGGGGTAAGAGTGGGGATGGTATGATGAACATGTTACATGGGATCGAGGATACTAACCATGTAAATGAGAAGTGGGTTCCAGGTCTATACATGTTCATAGATGATGCCAATACTCCCCCATTGGGAGAGATTACTTCCTATAACTTGGTAGCTCAGATTATAAAGACCATGTCCAATCAAGGAGATTATTTATATATAATTTCCTACTTGGTTGATGTCATCCATGTTACTCTAAAATTCCCCCAGTGCACTAATTGGGATCCAAACCTAAAATAGACCTTGCCCCATGTCTTCTCAAAAGTGAGGATTTACAAATACAAGTAATAGATGTGGGCCATTATTGAGAATTTCTACCCAATTATATACATGGCCATCCATGAGTGGACTATGTGTAGGCTATCTAAAGAATAGTAATAAGAGTAATGGGAATTAGGATAGCCCTATTTATGTTGCCTACCACATTGCTAGACAAGATGGTTGACCAGGAGATTGCCTTTCAGCTACTCATAAGAGTAGATGGATTGTGAAAGAATAAGAAAAAGGGACTGGTCCATCCTTAATTAACCAACATTGACCAATTGAGAATTAGCACTTAGTTATGTTTGTTGCCAAATAAAGGTCCATCTTTAGTTTGGAAAAGGACATCTATAGGGAATGGGACCCTTTGCGTTTAACATTCAATCACTACATCAAGCACATGACAACCTTGAGCATTACATACCATCATGAGCTTGAAGATGGAGATAAATTATACATCAATATAGATAATGAAACTAAGGTAAAGTAGAGACTGAAGGCTGCTAATATCTCATAGGTGACAGGAAGGCTAAATGATGTAGAGTTTTTATATGTTTTTGAACACTAGGATACTTAAGTAAGAACATCAGCATCTTTAGTCCATATTATTAGTGTTGAAGGGGAAAGGCTGACTAAACCATAACTTAGTTGAAAAATACTTTAGGTACTATCTCTCCCTTTGGAAAAGGGAAGATCTAGTGTAGGGAAACAAATTGAGTAGGATTCTACCTTAGAATGCCCATCTAATAGCCCATCCCAAATGTAAAGTGCTACCTCAATACAAGCAACACATTTAATAGAGGTAATAGTCACTTCTAATTTTGTACCAATAAATTCAGCATTAGCATTTCCTCCCTTCCATCCTACCAGAGAAGGTCCAAGTATTTCAGGTAAGGAGTGTGTTTTCTTACCTCCTTATTTCCTCTATAAACAACACTTAAACATATTTGGTGATCCCCCAACTCTGGACCATGTCAACCTCTTACCCTACAGGCCTTTCACTAGACCTATAATTAGGCCTCTGACCATTTCATTACCCACCTTTAATGCCTTTATCATATCCTTTATTTTTAGGGTCTCATTAATGGCCAATTTCCCCCTAGTTATGCCTGAGTCTATGCCTAGACCAATTCCTTAGTTGCGTAAGAAGAGGCAAACTATCATCATTCTCCTAGTTCCCTTATTCACATATAGTTCTTTAGCTAGCACCAGTTATTCTTCATCCCCTAGCTCTAAATTTGTACTAGTCATATCGACAAATTCCTCCCAGATGTCTAATTTTTAAGGACTGACTCTAGCCCAATAATTTTCCCCATCTACCCAGTCTCTGAGTGGCTCTTTAAATAAATTATAGATAAGATAAATGTAGTTATTTATAGTTTAAAACCTAGATTTTATCATCATGGACCCTCCATAGGGCATGATGATGTTCAACAAGTAATCTAGGGAAATTAAGAGGGTGACTAAGAAGAAGGTCACCCATCTAGAATAAACAATTATATATGAGTTAGAGGAAACTCTTTTTTAGTTGACTAAGATGAAGAGAGCTGGACCAAGCCAAAAATAATAGTATGATGAGGACTCCCTCTTAGCTCTTCAATAAACTATAGATGTGGCTAATGAATTAGTAAAAGGAGTACAACATAAATCATTTGACTTGGAGAAGTAACACAAAGTCACATTACCAGAATAGACCATAATAAAGGTAGAATGGGTTGTGGGATAAATGTTTCACATGTTAAACACCTTGGCCAAATACAAGGTAAAGGGGGATGAAATATAAAATTAGATTCTCAAGGTCAAAGTTGTATATGGGGTATATTATAGTAAGATAATCAACTTGGTGAAGTTGAACAGGATGAAAAAGTTTAAGGACTTAAATATGATCCCCTTGGAGGATTTGAACTTTGCTTAATCCTATGTAATTGGTATAAATAAGGCACTGAACTAGTAGATTGATGAGATGAGATCCCTAGGATAGTATCTTACCCAACAGGGTGATAGGGTCATCACTTTGCTAAAGGATTTTGAGATCATGCACCTTACCAACAAGGATGGATCCATTGTTAGTAGGGATGCCTTTAGGGCCTAGATATAGAACTTTATTGTAAACTTCAGAAAGTAGGCCATGGCCAAAGGAGTAACTTTTAGGTAAGAGATGGTAGATTTAGTAGCCTCTATTAAGTAGAGGATAGAGAAGGCTATAACATTTAATGTAGTTTTGAGACCACTAGTGAGCAAGCATGATGTAATGGTGGGGCTCATAGTCAAGCTAGTAAAAGAGCCTATCATCGATCTAAAATTGATTGACATCAACTATAAGAGATGATTTGAAGCATGGAAAGGACAAATCAAAGACCAAAAATAAAATATAATTGTAGGATCCTCTACCTCCTCAGCCATTCTTGGGATATCTTCTTCCTCATCTACCACTAACACTCATTCTTTATCTACTATTAGTTCACATTCCTCTTTTTCTATAATAGGATCTTCATCATAGACTAGACCAATAGGATCTCTGCCAGAATATTTAAGAGTGAGATAGCCATCTATTGAGCTTTCTTTTGATAATAATAATAATGTCTTAATGCCCTTTAGTTGGATTATAAAATATTCCCCTATTTGAATAGGGAATATTCTTTAGCGCTAGGACTTTAGGGGCATTATCTACTGATAGGTGTCATATATCTAGTTATTTTTTAACTATATGGGGCATTCAAATTTCTATATATAAGGGTTCTTTCCCTTTATTGTACTTCAAAAAAGAATTTTGTGAAAATTAATGCAAAGAAAGAGAATATTTCCTTAAATTTGACTACTGTTTTATTATTCTCATATGTTCTCATTTTTTAAAGCTTTTCTAATAGCTTGTGATTTCTTTTCTTCAATGGTTAAATTTGGTAGTAGTATTTTGAATACATCTATTGGTCTTTATTGTTACAAAGAAAACTTTCTTTTATGTTCTACCATGCTTCCTCTTTTGAAATTTTTAACATGAATCACTTTAGATTAATGCACATTGTAAATATCCATTTGTCTATTTAAAGTTTGGTCTAATATTGGAAAAATACAAGGCAATTTTACATCATTAACAACATAAAGAAATTCAGGTAGATTGTTTCATCACTAAAATTCATATTGTCCCTAAAGTAGGGTTTGCTTACATACTAAAGGTGGTAACCATAAAATATCTCAAATAAAATTGAGTTAATCCCTAAGGTTTTCTATGACCTATACTAGAATCTAAGAAATATTATTTTGTTGTTTAAAGTATATCCTTGACACATATATACATCAACATGTTGCTTTTGATTCTTAGACTAAGGAAGTGGCTGAGGAGGATTAGGAGGACCCATGTAAGGGTAATCCTTGATGTGGTGGTCTAAGGCCTAACAGTGGAAGAAAGTTTTGGGAATGTTGAAATATACAACCTTTTATGACTATTAGGTCTCCCCACCTATATTTCAATGTACTCCTTCAGCTCTTTAGAGAGGTCAACCTCCACATAGACTCACTTGTTAAGGTTGGGGTGGGGGGGGGGGGTTAACCACATATATATTTAAATCATAACCATTTATCTTATGGGAGAAATAATTTGGGGCATAAAATCCCAAAAGTGGACTAGTAGACCATGAAACTTAACCTAGATAGGGACACGAAGGGTGACATTGTCAAAAAACTTAAAACCCTCAGACCAAAGAGACAAAATCATAAGATGGTTGTGAAGGAACCAAAAATTAAAATTCACAAAGATTAACTAAGTCTCATAGGGCTCCTTAAAGGTAAACAATAAAAATCCTTTGGTAAATTTTTTGATTCCAGAGACATGGACCCCTAATAGCTCCTAGTGGTTGCATAGCCAATTATGGAGGTAATCCTCTTAAGGGATGTGACCAACAAAATAAGATATAATATAATAAATTTTATACACTTTCAACATTTTTTAACAATATTATAAAGAATAATTACCTTAAAAAAGGAGGGGGTAGAGGGATTACCTTATCGTAGACTTTTAAAACTAACTTCCAAGGTCATTTGGGCACCATTAGCTCTATCTCCTACATAAATAGATGTAGTAGAGTGCATACAAGCCATAAATATAGGGCCTTCCTACCTGAAGGGTGGTACACCAATCATATTTAATGTGTTGTATCCCAAAAAAATATTTTAGGCTTTGTGATGTGACACAAGATGGCAAAAAACACAATCAGGTAGACACAAAACATGAAAAAACCCTAGTAGAGTGATTTCTCCTTCTAGATATAATGTTGTTGCTAATTCATTTTATTTTCATATACTTTTTTTTATTATAATCATGGCCCAATTTATAAAAATGGATTCACATACTTTACTTTCATAAAATGTTGATATATCAAGTGTTATAAATATTGAACAATGCATTTTTGAAAATATAGAAAATTATTGTAAAGAATCTACTTTCTCCCATAGGATTTTTAATTTGGATTAAAAAAAAACTTCATATATAAATTACCTTAAGTTTTTTGATAATATATCTTCATATTGCCAAATAATGAATATTAGTGTGCTCATAGAAAAATGTCAATGGTAAATTTATACCACTCAATGAACTCCTTGAGGATCTTAACATTCATCGAAAATAAATTTTTATCTTAATGCATTTACTAGGTGACATACAACAAGTAATATGTAAGTAATATCTATAAATTGTTATATATCACTCTTGGATTAATTATAATATGACTATAGAAAATAACATCCTTATCACTCCTATTCAGTGTGACTTTACAATGCCCAAATTCATATTATTTAATGTGAATGGTGATCCTTATTTGAACCTTAAATAATTTAGGGTATCCATTGTGAAAAAATATATCAATAAAAAAGTATTACTCAAATAATTTCCTAAAATCCTAACATGTCAAGCCTTAAGTTGGTTTTATCATATGCCTATTAATTCTATACACATATATATGGAATTAGAAGAAATATTAATAGTGCAATACATTCACAATAATAGACCAAGAGTTAAATTTGAGTATCTCTCCACTCTTCACCAAGAAAAACATGTTCTTGTTAATGATTACATATTTTGATTGAAATATTGTATGCATCATTTGATATACCAACCAAATTATTTGGAAAATAAATACATTTTTTGTAAGAACCTTGTCCTTCCTCTCAAAGATAAACTACCTTATCATACTTGTGACACCTTTAACTCATTTTGATATACAACATTGTCACTAGAAAATTATTTTTCATGTTCTCATGATGTTAATCATATTGATATAGATCTTATTTTTATCTCTCTAGTTAAAAACCATGAGTCTCTAAGGGCTTCATATCTAAAATGGGTTAACAAACACACCTCATCTATGTCTAGTAAACAAATGGATTTCTCTTAGCTAAATTATGCTCCAAGTGTAATTATTAAAAAAATATTCAAATAAAATTTATCATGTTGTATACACATAATATTTTAAAACTTGATTATTTACTAACACTTTATCTCTTACAATAACGTATAAAGTTTCAATATCTATGAGTGCACACCTTAAAGGGTTCATTGGGAAAGGGGTGGGCAAACCTTTGGCGCTTCACAAGATTGTTGGTCTCTATACCATTATCTAAAAACCACTACCAACCCCATCTATCCACTTCCTTAAAAAAATCCACTTTCAAAATATCTCCTTACTAATTAAACACCCTTTTTCTTCATTTTCCTACTACATTGACCAAGATGATATTGTTAAGAAAGACTCAACACACATTATAGAACTAAGTCATCTTGATCGACCTAGTTTGAGACCTAAAGACTCATTTTCATACCTAATAAAATGTATTTGGTCGATCATGTTGGATAAAATTTTTGGAGGTTTTAGGTTCAATTATTTGGTATAAATACAACCTTCACTTTAATCAATTAATGAGGAACATTCATTTTCATATTATTATAGATTGTAATTCTATAAATTCTACACTTGAGAAGTCATTGCTTAAGGTGTTAGCTTGGAAAGAAATAAGCTTGTCTTGTGGGAAAGTATTGGATTCAAAGTATGATTATTTTAGCCTAGATATCATTTATATAGTGTGATCCTTACAAATCCACAACAACCTCTTAAAAATCATCATTGTCGAAGGGAGAGATTGAGGCATGACATTTTAATTCAAGGTAAGTATTCTTAACTCTTAAACTCTTTCATTTTATTACATAGTTATTGCATAAAGTAATAAGTTGAATGTTTTAATCCTTTATTAGAATTAATTCCACATTGACTTGATTAGATATTTCCTTTGCATGTTATGTTTTATTTATTTAACTATCCCCCTTTGTGACAAAATCTTCTATGAGCATAATATTAGATTTTATTTAATGTATTATAGGACTAATTAGGGTTATTATGTGGTGTTACTTGACTATAGGCTTTATAACCCTCTCTAGTGGTGTTGTGTGATAATATATACCTTAGGTAGGTTTATCAAATACAAGTTGGTCATGTCCTAATATAAATATCTTTATAATTATTTTTTGGTAAAATTACCTTCTCCAAGCCTAGAATTCACTAAGCAAGACAAGTTTTAGATCCATCCCAATTCATTGTATACATTCTAGTGAACTTGATGTGAATATAACCCTTGAATTTGTTTTATTTTTTATAATCAACTAGATTGAGTTGGTTGATTTATTATTATTTTACTATTTTTTTATTTTTCTCTTACACTCAACTAGATTAATTTGGTCAAACTTGTTTAGTTTAGCAATTAATTTTTTAGTTTTTAGAAAACTAGATCGAGCTCGTTGATCTAGTATTATTTTATTATTTTTACATTTTCATATTTTTAAAAACTAAATCAACTTGGTCAATTTTATGTAACCACTATTTTTTTCCTTTGCAAGACCAAATCTTGCCTGGACAACCCAATCAATAGAACTTTAGCACTCTCAACAATATAACTAAATCGACTTGGTCAATCTTGTTTGATTTTATAGGTTTATTATTACCAAATTAATAATTTAATTTTTTTAATTATCTTAATTTTTAATTTCTATATCTCAGTAAAATTAACTAGTTCTTCAAATTCCCATTCTATTTTTACTAATTGTTATTCTGTTAAAACTATATCACATAATCAACTAAATCAAGCTAGTTGATCTAGTTTATTTTGTCCCATTTTATTTTTTTTATAGAATTGAACTAGATCAAGATGGTAAATCTAATTTTTTATCTATATTTTTAGACTATTATTATTCTTCCCAAAATTCAACTAGATCAACTTGACCGACTCTATAAGTCTTAATCAACCTAGTATAATTTCATACAACTATTTTTATCCAAGGAATAAACTAGATCAACCTAGTTGATTCTGTAGGTCTTGGTTGACCTAGTTCAATAGGTGGTCAACTTAGTTCAATAGGTGGTTGACTTAGTTTATTTTACCTTTATTTTTTGACATAGTTCATCAGGTGATTGTCTTATTTTAGTAAGTGGCCAACCTAGTTTAGTAACCTAATAAATTCATAATTATGTCTTATTTTAAACTTTTAATTAGTAAATAACCTTACATAATCAAGGATTTAGATCATAAACTCATTTAATATTATCACTTAAAATGAAATTATTCAATTTATTCCTTCATGTCTCCCTAATACCAAATCAATTACTACATCATGTACCCTAAAAATTTTATCCTCAAGGTAACCACAATATAATATGTTTGAATTTACTCACCCTAGTCCTCCCCTAACTACCAATATAGGGAATACTCATCATACCAATACTAACATTCCACCTCCTACCCCAAACAATTCTGCTACTCCCTTTGATACTACTCAACTCCTTGATCAAATACTAATAAAAATGACCAATATACAAATCACTCATAGTAATAAAATGATGAAAATACAATCTCATATATCATAAATGGATAGTCAACTGCCTCAATTCATTATGACTCAACCAAATCATCATTTATCCCTCTTCCTCTTAGAAATACCAATGGGAATATCATCCATAAAATTCCTTTGTATAATAAAATTATTCAACATCTTCAAAATGCACCTTCATCTCCATTCATTTTATCCATATATATTGGAAACATTTAATCAAATAACACATTATGGGACTAAATATCATGCTATATTTTTAAAAATATTTGGTAATATCTATAAAGAATGGTTCCAAACTAACACCTTTTCTACCACCAAGATCCTAGCTAAAACCTTTGCAAGCGATGCACTTGAATAATACAATCAACTTCCTTGACATTTAATCTTACAACTAGATTATTTAGTTAATCCTCTAGTTAAATAATTCCAAAATAATGACCTTCCTAAAAATTACCTTAGCCACTTCATAGTTACTAAGTAACTTCCTAATGAATTTGGTCACACTTCAATCAAACAATAAAATTATCTAGCTCACAAAGTGAACCACAACATGTGTTATGATAAAATTTTAAAACTATTTGTTACTAATCTTAAATTTCCTATCCAATACAAAGTTTAGATGTTTTACCCTAATGCATTATAATAATCCTTAGACCAAGCGAAAATCCAACACTTTATTATGTTTTAATTTGAATCAACTCAAGCAACTACTAAAGAATCTTCCAATTATTTTCTCATAACATTGATTCATATAATCTTGCCCAAACTCAAAACGAAGCATGTAATTCAAAAAAAATTAACCCAAACCACCCTCCCTTTAGTCTAGAAAAAATTAAGAATAAATTTCCACCCTCTAAACCCATGAGCTTTTATCTTTCAAAAACTCCTCCAAAATGGTAAAATCATAAGTATTGTTGGTGGCATGCTATGTTAGGTCATTATCATGGGATTTGTCATGATATTCACCAATTTATTCTTGCTTCCTTTCTTGTTCTAAATTTAAATCTTGATACTCTTACATAACATCATTATCAAGACTATATTCAAGCCTTACAAACTCAATCTAAATAATCAAAATCACATCAACATAATTTACTTAATGATCAACAATAATTACCCCATACCTCCACCTCATCCACTAATGTTGTCTAAACCATAGTTTATCCTTATCGATACACCAATAAGGAAAGGATAGCTAACATATAAAACTTCAAATAGGTGGTTGCATCTATCAAACCTCAACCTCTTAGGTCACACAAACCCAAGGAAAACCTAGTTCACATGCCTACTCCAAATCACATCATAAATGGCCCTCTTTTAGCTTATATACCTCTTTAGACATCTCTTACGTGTCCTACATAAATTTCAAAATCTAACATATCAACACATTTACCTATCTCCAACTACATCAAAAATGCAAATGTAGTTCACTCTAGTTGTTTAAATTCACCTCACTCCACATCACATGTTGGGGTATCTTGTAATGTCCATCCAAATATCACTTTAGATTTTGGGGTATCTTATGATGCCCATTCCTACATCATGTTACCCTTTAGGTAATATTACAATGCCCACTCTTCTTATTCATTTTATAATAACAAACATATTCAACTTCAAGAAACTTGCCAAGACAAAGGCCTATATTTCACATTCTCGTATTTGATATAGACGTTAGCATAATTTTTACTTATTTTTATCATCTCATGTTTCTTTGTTTTTGTGAAGTTTACTTTATATAGTTTAATTATAATTACACCAGTGTTTATCTTGGGTTATTTGGTTTTATTTCACTATAGTTACACATTTTTTTCCCTTTTGGTTCATTGGTTTTATTTCATTTTCCTTGTGGCCTTTGTTTCCCTTATGGTTCTTACGTATCACTTTAATTGTTACTATCTCTTACATTTTAATCATTTTTTTTAGTAGTATCTTTATGATTATTTGACCCTTATTTACCTTACCCCTATTTTGGGATGGCCCTGTATACCTTCCCCATATTTTTAGACAACTACTTTTATTTGGTGCTTGTGCAAGATTTCTTATAGGTTAGTACAACTTATTAATGACATGACTATCATAATCATAGCCCCATCCCTTTCATAGAAATATTTTTACCTCTATGTGATCATCTATGAGCCTATTCATCATTTCATAACTTATCACATAGATGGTTCTCTCATTATACCCATATTTCCCTTATTTCCTTTCATTTGAGGCACACAAGTTAGTTTTGAGATTTCATGGTTACTTATGGGCAATTCTAGGAGTCTTTAGACACCATGGTCTTTAGTTACTCTTTTCTAGTGACCAAGTGTAATCTCTCTTATGTTTTTCACATATTTCAGACATGATTAGTTATCTAAATCTATATGGAGGAGGAAGAGAAAAATCCTAAAGAGTTAAAATCCAGATCATAAAATAAATAAAAGGTGATGATTAAAAGGAAAAAATAATATTAAAATCTAGATCACACCAAAATATGTGATCTATATTTGTCACATCTCTAATATTATTCAAAGATAAAACTCCATATTTGGTCTCATGATAGGTCTGATGTCCATTAGGGTATGGTAGGCTAATATACTAGGGTAGGAGATATCATTATATCATTTACTATGTAGCACCACCTATTTTCTCACACAAGTACCCAATATTCATAGTAGAATGATGACTATGTAAGGGGTCTTAAGGAGCTAAGAACATGTATTTGTTATGTAATGTCTATTTTAATTTTAATTCATATAGTCTTCATGAAATTATCTATGTATTTTATGTGTTATCTTAATATTTGTGTTTATTAGTCAAAGTGTCCTATGTCCTTAATGTCTATAGTTCTTAGTCTTTATCACTTGTCTAGTGTGTCTCATTCTTACTAAGGATGTTCACATCACCCATGTAGCACCTCAAATTTCTTATTTACATCATATTTTACTGATATTTACCTTATTGGGTATTACTTTTAGTTGATCACACCTACCTACTTATACCTCTTGGTTTATAGTTTGTGAGTTACATTATAATACCTTGGGTAGGACTAAGTTTTCCTCACAAGCATGTCTTACACCATTTAATCACCACACCATATGATTATCATATTTTTCATGTCACTAGGTTTTTTTGCTTTCTTACATTGTATCTTAGAACAAGCACTAAGTTTGAGTTGTCATGCATTAGACCTTTTGACCGTTCATTTATTAATCATGTTCTTGTTTTATTTTTGTGGACTTCACTTATCTTACATAGAAAATTTGACATGATTACATGTTTTTATTTGTATATGACTTAACATGATTGTATTACATCTTCACTTACATTTGATTTTCAATTATTTATTATTTATTCATCTTCATTTTACATGATTATCTTACATTTGGATTTATATTTTTCATTTTCAGTCATCTATGTTTTATTTATGTTTGATTCAACATGCTTATATTACATAAGGTTACATTTCACTTATCTTTTTTAGAGTTTTATTCCATTGATATTTAATTTACTCATAATGTTTTTCATGCTTCCCAATGTGATCTAATATGTTCTACATTCCTTTTTGTCATTTATGATTTACATTCTTCCCAACATGATTTAGTATGTTCTACATTCTTTTTTGTCATTTATATTTTTCATGATTCCCAACTTGATTTAATATGTTCTACATTATTTTTTGTCATTTATGTTTTAAATGCTTTCAGACATGATTTAGTGTGTTTTACATTCATTTATCATCACTTTGTCATTTACATGCTTGATATTTTGGTTCTAACCTAGCCTTAACAATCTTACCTTATCAATTTTTCTAAGAAATTTAATTAGTTTTGAGATTTTTTCATTGTTATTTTTCCCATCTTATGTACACATGCATTGATTTTTTCTATTCTTGTATCCCTAGGGTTTTTCAAATGCAAGTATTATGCATTCCATGATCAAGACTATGATATTTGCATATAGTCATTCATCAGAAAGGTAAGTTAAGGTATTTATGTGGTAATTTTGGTTAATTTCATTTCATTTCAACATTAATTTTAGTATTTCATTTTTATTTAAATTTATTTCATGTGTTTCTATGTTCTTTATGAATACACCATCCCATGCTACACTCATATGACACATGATGATCTTCAGTTGCAGAATATGTATACACACAATTTTTTTAAACTTGATCATTTACTATCACTTTATCTCTTATATGAACTTGTCAAGTTTCAATATTTTTGAGTGCATGCCTTAAAGGGTGCACTAGGAAAGGGGTGGGTAGACCTTTGGTGCTTCGAAATTTTGTTGGTCTCTATATTGTTACCTAAAAACCACTACAAACCTTATTTATCCACTTTCCCAAGTAATTCCCCTTTCAAAATATCCCATTACTAAGCAAACACCCTTATTTTTCATTTTACTACTACATCATCTAAGTTGATATTATTAGAAAGGACTCAATGCACATTACAAAAATAAGTTGTCCTGATTGACCTAGTGTGAAACCTAATGACTACTTTTCCTACTTAACAAAATTAAGTTAATCAATCATATCAGCTAGAATTTTAGGAGGGTTTAGGTTACATCATTGGCTATAAACACCACCTTAAATTCAATTCAATAATGAGTAACATTCATTTTAATATTATTACAACTCACAATTCTATAAATTCTACACTTATCCATAGGAAAAAATCAACAAACCATAGAATGCACACATAATGCAATAAAAATGGAGAAAGGCAAACTTAGTTCTCATTAAAATGTGAGGCTTAGGTAGTAAAGGGATCCTGGAGGGAAAATTTATGTTGCATTACTATGCTAAAAAAATGTTGACCATTTTATAATGTAAGACCTAGGATTTTATAGGCAATGCAAGCTCATGGGTTATTGATTACAATTAGAAATATAGTTGAGAAAATTGAATGAATATTAGAATTTGAGACACATAATCACTTTGTAAACCAAATAGGGATGAAAGAAGTTAATTGGGATCCTAATTTTGTCATCAAAAGATGGTGATGTTTGCCTCAAGCTTGAACTTGTGAGTTCAACACACTTTGTCATTAGTTATGTAATAACTAATATTTAATCACTCAATGACCACAACTCAATTTGCAAGCTTATATGTGAAGGAATATGGTTGTGGCTTTCTTAGAATCATTTCATTATAATATTGTTCCTAATTCTATCACTTATCATAGATCTGACCCAACAATATTCATCAGTGTGTGCTTTGGGTAGTTCATCTCTCACCATATAATTGATTTAAAGATTGATACATCTTCTTTCTTGATTATGATCTATCCTTAGATAGGTTTCATCTACTATAGAAGGTTAACCTATACAACATCTATTTGTCTTTGTTCATCAATCAACTTAGGCTCAAACTTCACCCTTCTATGTTGATCTCACTCACTATGAGCTCTGACTTTCCTTTGTTGTTGCCAAAATAATTGGTCATGACACCCTCACGACAGTTGGATACCCATCAACATGTGGCAGTAATTTGGGTTTTATGTATTGACATATCTCACTTAGATTTCAAATTTCATGGATTTTGCTTCTTCATGAATTTTGATTAGATTTTCATGCTCACAAGATTTTTGAAGACCTAAGCCTTTGAATTCTCTATTATTGTAATTTTTACTATGACCTTACTCTTCACAAAAATTAATTTCACAACTTTTGTTCTATGAATTTTTTTTCAAAGACCTATCTCTTCACAAAAAAATTTGATGCATTAACTTTCATAACTTTTGTTCAAGTCCTTGTCTTCAAATTTTTTGTTTGGAACAAAAGTTATGACTAGTCAAGCAACATTTTTTATGAGGGGGAAAGACTTAGACAATTTTTACAAAATATTTAGGATTTTTTTAGGGCCATGTCTTTCATAATTTCTAATTCATAAATTTTTCTCACACAATTTTCTCAAAGACCTAAATACTTAGCCGATTCTTGAAAAGTTTTTGAATTTTTTATTGTTGTAATTTTTGTCAAAAACTTCTATTATGAATTTTTGTCCAAGCATTGTTAGTCTTCATAACTTTTATTCACAACAAAATTTCTAATCAATCTTTGTAAAATTTTTATGAAGACTAAAAATTTGAATAATATTCATCAACTAGTCTTTTATTGAAAAGTACAAAGGATAGCCTTTTGAAAATACACCAAGTATTTTTATTTTTAAGTCATTTATGTTAAAACATGAAAAGACCAAAACATTAAAACATGAAGTTTGATTCCCTTTCTGCCTTAACCCATTCCATTAAACCTTGATAAGCCTTCCCTATTAAACTTGAATCCTTTAGCTAAATTTAGACACTATTCTTCCATGGTCACCCAAAATGGTCAACATTCTAGTGACCTCTATAGGTTACTTACCTACTAATCAATAAACTAGTAGATTTTGAAGCAATCCATTAGGCATGAATTTGTAAAAGGATCCAAAACTTATCCTATTCTAATAGTGCAACCTAGATGTAACTTGATCAACTTATTATTAAATAAATGGACTAAGATTCACCTTGTAATAAAATAGATAAGTAAGGAACAAAATGAATTTGCAAAATTACTTAGGAAAAGAAAATGTGTAAATTACTATGTCACAACACTTGGAAAAAATAATATGTAGCTAAACTATTATATACAACTTGAAAATAAATTAAAGAGTAGTGATTTAGATGGATCTTATTGACTAGGATTGGTAGCTCTTCTCCATTCAGTCTTGGGAGATAAAAATTATTGGCATGTTTACATCATGTGATGACATAAGGACCACTCCATAATGCATCAAACTTTGTGTGCTTCCCAAATTTTACTCTGTCTATATATCATTTAATCACTAAGTCTCCTTCTTGGAAACTTACACAAGTAACCTTGTTATCAAAGTTATCTTCATTTGAGCTTAATGAAGCTCTAAGATATGCATTATTTCCCCCTTAGTATCTTCTAAATCCATTAGTTTAGCTAGCCTTACCATCACAAGATCATTTTCAATTATATTCAACTAGTGGGTAAGCTCTAGTGATGGTAATTCAAGTGACATAAGTAGCCCAGCCTCTATTCCATATAGCAACATGAAGGGATAAATTCATATTTCCCTTTTTGGTGTTATTTTGTCAACCTAAAGGGCTAGTTTAAGTTTTTCATGCCAAGTCCTCTGATTCTCATCCATGGTTCACTTGATGACGTAGATCAAGTTTTTATTAGTTGACTTAGCCAAACCATTACCTTGAGGGTAATAATATGAGGAAGTATTCAAATAGATGTTATGTCTGACTACCCACTCACTGATTCTCATCCTAATAAAATTCCTAGAGTTTTCTAAGATTATGGTGGCTAAAAAACCAAATCTAGTCATAATTCCCTCATATAAATCCAACATGTATGTTTCATTTTCCTCTTTAAGTGTTACCACTTTTATCCATCTTTTAAACTAGTTTTTGATAGGTAGAATATACTTGTGTATATCACTTGAATGAGGATTGATCATTCAAATGAAATCTAAACCCCATTGAGAAAAGGTCTAATCAAATTGAATTGGATGAAGTGAAGAGCTTTTATCCCCTATTTGCCTATGAAGAAGGCACATGTCCTATAGATTCTTACCCATCTATGAGAATCTTTGAAAAAATTGGCCAATAATAACCAACCCTCATGATCTTCATACTAGTGATTTTAGGTGAATAATGTCCTCCTCACAATCCATCATGGAAATCTTGAAGGATCTTATCAATTTGATTATTTTTTATACATCTTATACGAACTCAATTGTTGTTTTTTCTAAAAAACACATCATTGACAAGAACATAAGGTAGATTTCAACCTAAAATGTATTATTTTGGCTTTGTCAAGCCCTTGTGGATACTCACCTAATTATATAAAGGCATTTATGCTCTGAGTCCATCGACTAGGAGGATCTAGATTAACTAGTTATTTTTCTTGTAGCATAAGGATTGTTTTAAATTTAGCTTCTAAGTTAGCTACTAACGTCTCACATGATCCTCTTCCCCTTATGAGCTTGGTGATTTTTATGTCAATATCATATTCAATCACCTTTGTGATGCAACCAACTCTTTTTTCACTGATATCTTTGCTCAATAGAAACTCTTTCACACTTGAATGTAGGACCATCAGCTGAACCTTGTTATTAGAGACCATGTGTCTAAATTTATTCAATGTTATAATGACAGCCAACACTTGGTTTTCCATGAATCTATATCTCAATTCATAATATTTAATCACTTAACTAAATAAAGTAATATGATAATCAATTTTGTCACTATTTTGTTGTATTAAGATTGTTGAGATGTTTTCATCTCTTTCAAAAACATAAAGGATGGAATCCTTGTCATAGCATGGATTCACAAGTGTGGGTGATTTGGATATTTCTCTTTAGATTGATTCAAATATAACCTTACCTTCTCTTTCCCAGATGAAAGTGACACTTTTATTGAGCATAGAGGTAAGTTTTTTTACCATTTAAGAAATGGTATAAATCTTTTCATGAAGTTTATCTTTCCCAAAAATATTTAGAGGATTTTCTTTTGGCTTCGTATAGAAAGAGACCTAATGGGTTATAATCTCTTTGGGTTAATGGCCAATCCATTCTTAGAAATAATGTGACCCAATACCTAACCTTCATAAATGATAAATACACAATTTTTTTAGTTTAAGGATACCCCAAACTCTCTACATCTATCAAAGACTTGCTTCAAATGATCCAAGTGATCAATTGCACATTTGGAGAAAATAATGATGTCATTAAGGTAAACCAGGATCATATCATTGATTAGTCCTCTAAATGCCATGTCCATAGCTCTTTATAAGGTATCACCAACATTGGTAAATCCAAAATTCATATTTCTATATGTATAGGTGCCCCAATTAGTGGTAAAGGTTATCTTGAACTAATCAGATTCCTATACCAATATTTGATTGTAGCCTAATTAGCCATCAATAAGTGAAAACCTTTCATCCCTTACTAATATTTGGATGATCTAATCCATTTTTTGAAGGGGATATTGATCTTTTAGGGATGTTTTATTCACATCCTTGAAATCCACACATAGCCTATCTCTCCATTTTTCTTTCTTACTAAGACTAAATTTCCTATCTAAGAGGAGTGTTTAATTGGGAAGATGATATTCGCCTCCATGAGTTTGGTCAACTCCTTCCTCATCAAATATTATAATCTTAGGTTTATAGGACTTTTATTTTGCCTAACTAGATTGGCATCAGGGTCTAACATAATTATATGTTGGGCCAATACTGGGTCAAAACCCTTGATATTTTGGTAACACCATACAAATATATTGTCATAGTTTCTACAAAGGTGAATAAACCCTTCCTTTTTAGGCTGAGTGTATACATTTCCAAACTTCAAGAGCTTACCAATTGAGAAGATCTCTTACTAACAATTCTCTTTTTTTACCATCATGTTTCTCTTTTCACCTTTGAACTGAGCATTAGAATTAAAGATGATCTCTAGCACAACCAATCCTTTGTGCAACTTGTTTCCTTTTAATTAGATGATTTTATCCTCATATTGTGTCTGCAACCATGATTAGTTTTTGGCATAAAACTCTACCTCCTCTTGTAGAAAATTGATGATCTACTCATCATTCTTGAACACTTTTCAATTAGCATCATTATCAATCACTACAGGTCTAACTATAAGATTTACAAGCTATCTTGAATTATCAAAACATTAATAGGATGGTCATATTTAGAGCCTACTATGGCAATCCTATTTACATCATCATTTTTCTTCCTTAACATAGCTTGTATGTTGAAAGTGTTAAAAATTTCAATGAGGTCCCAGACTCTATGTTATTAAGCCTTTATCAAGCTATTTTTGGATGCAATTTGGGTCCTTACCTAATTTAAAACCAAATTGCTATCCCCAAACACTTGACATGTCTTAATTCCTTTATTTTATGCCAATTAGATGATTTGGATTAGCACCTCATATTTGGCCACATTTTTGGTGTAACTAAATTTTAGCTTGTATGCATGAATTTTTTTCTCATTTTGAGGAGAGATCATCATAATACATGAACCTACACCATTTCTAATTTTAGACCCATTGAAGAACAATTTCCATGTGCTTTCAAGGTATTCTTGAGTTTTCATTTGGTTCATCACAATAGACTCATCCTTATGAATACAATAATTTCCTAGTCTTATTTCTTCCATACAATAATATGGATTAAATACATAATGCTAATTAGCCCAATCATATAATGCCACATTTGGTACTTCCTCTAAAGGTGTGGTAGTCTCATGCATGACTAAACTATATTTAAGGTCATGCATTGTATAGTTCATGTTGATGGGATTGGGTGAGTATGGCTCTATATGATCTCTAGAAATAGGCATTTCCTTTATAGTCACCTTGGTTCCATATCTAGTCCTCAAACACATGTGTGGATAGTCAGATGACAAGTACCCACCCATTTTTGTAGTAAAGCCTCTTGAAATATAAATGAAAAAAGGTGAGGAAGGTCTATAACATAGATTTATTAGGTAATAGAGACACTAGGAAATGCATGTAATGTAAGGTTTAAGTCTTTAATAACCCCTATGATTTTGACAACTTTTCTATCTAGATGAATAACTCCTTTTACAATTGGGGTATACTCTATATCTAGCATATCAACTATCTTCTTGGAAATGGTTGAGCTAATTGCACTTGAATCAATCATATAGTTATGGATGAATTGATTATGTATGATCAAGGAGATATAAAATGGTGGTGGATTATTGATTTTTCTAATCTCTCCTTTGTTTTGTTGACACACACTTTTGGAAGTAGTTGGGGAATCTCTTGTTGGTTCATGAGGATAAAATCTCTCCAATGTTTCTTGCAAAAAATTACTTTGAGAAGGAATGGATAGGGCCCCACACATAGTCACATTTAATTTTGTTTTCTTCATTTGATCCACTATGTTGAAGTGAATTTGAGTCCATTTCATCTAAAAAATTGGGATATAATCCTCCTCCTTAGTGTGTTGAATGGATTGTGGTTGATTCTCCTTTTGAATAGGTTAATTTGTTTGAGCTTGGGTGGAAGTAGGAGTCACCTTCTATGTGAAAAATTCATGTGGAACTTGTGAAGTATAGATTTGGCCTACCGAGTAATATTTATTTCCTTCCATTACCCTTATTTTAAACCTTATATTTTAAGCCATTGGATTGTTGACTACATCTAATATTTGGTTTTAATTTATGCTGAAGTCATTATCCTACCAATTTACTAATGTAGCTTAATCCACCTTCATTTGGGACTCTTCATGCACCTCTTCTCTCTATGAATTTAATTTCTTTGTCTAATCCTTAAGGTATGATATACTTTGCATCATCAAATATTGGTTTAGCACTCCACTTATGCAGGAGCCTAAATATGTGGTTTATCGCAAAGAAATAACCACTTTTAATCTTGGAGTAGATTATTTTGAATAGGAACAATGGATATATAAGTTTTATAAGTCTTAAAATTTTATGTTTTAGGTAATTTAGACTAAGTGAGTTAACCTTGGGCTTGTGCATTACTTTGATGAGGCTACCTCACATGTTGAAAAGACTGATTAAACAATTGGTATGCTCTAGAATGCTAGGATTTATAACTCTTTAAGGTGACTAACTCATTCCAAAAATTCCATAATTGTGATGTAACTTCATGAAATTCACTAAGAGGGGAAATAAATGTAATTTATGGGTTGGATAAAATAGGGATAGGTTCCAATGAAGGTTGAACATTAGGATGATTGGGTGGTGGTTCTATAAAAAGAGGCATGTGAGATCTAGGAGTAATCTTTCTAGCCTGTATTAGACAATTTTTAACCCTTAAAATAATTTTATATGCATTAGGGAGTACTACTCCTCCCATAGATTGGACCATTACAACTATATCACTATTTAGATCCCTTAAATAATATAAAACTAAAGTATTTGATGATGGCTTAAACAAGGGTGATATTCTATCCTAGAATATTTGGAATCTAAAATTAAAATCAACCATCAGCTCATATGGGGCTATTTAGATGGTGGTAAAATATTCCATCAAAGATAAATGGTCACTCTTGTCTTTAAATTTCTTGCACAGTTGCTCTTCTAGCTCATCCCAACTATGAATGGAATTAGGTTTCAGACTCCCATACCATTGAAGGGATTTTCTCTTTAAATAAAAGGCAAGTATCTTGATTGATACAATATATTTGGTGATATTATGGACTAAGGAGATATTATAAATATATTTTATGTGTTATATAGGGGTGGTCACATTCTCATCGATAAAAATAGGACAATATATTAAGTGATGGAACTATAATGTTAACATACTAAGCTATAGCCAAAGGACTACCTCCATTAAAGAGCAAAAAAAACTAGTTTTCTTTGTGAAACCATGAAGGCAATAGGAAATAACCTTCCTCTAAGTTGGGTAAATATACCAAAAGGATGGGTAGACTAGGCTCATGGGGAAGATTGTCTTGAATTACTAGATCTCCTAATAAGAGATGAGGATGCTTTAACTCTTATTATTATAGAAGTTATGGGTAATTCAATGAAATGAAAATAAATACCTCTAAAATATGATCTCATTTATCTTGAAATATAGATGAAGCACTGATCTCTACAAAACATAAATAATTAGAGTCACCAGGTGATCTATAGAGGTTATTCAACTCTATTGATGAAGAATAACATTGAATTATTAGCTAAATATTTGATGTGGTCTCACTAGGAATGCCATAAACTATTGTCATTCAAAACCTACACCCGTTGAAACAAGATGGTTCAGTGATATAATGGGATCATTTGTAAGGTATGAGACACTTACACTCCTTAGGATGAACCTCTAGAGAAGGTTGGATTCCTTATAATTTAAATACATATGATTTAGGATCAACATATATGCCTAAAAGAGCTGAAAGGAAATATACTGCTAGTCCTAAATCTAAAATATATTGAGGGGAAAAGGGAGAGAAGGTTACTAAAATGTAAAAGGTGATGCACTAATATTAGACATATAACCTCCACAAGTCTTAAAGAATACACTACAAATTGTATGGGATGAAAACATATCATAAAATACCCAAAATAGATTCTTAAATTGCATAATTAATTCACATGGAGGCATAGGATGCAATATAACACCAAGAGGGATGTCAAATGATCTACATGTGGCATTTGTATAGGCCTATGTGCACATAAGATATGACTTGAAAGAGAGAGACAAGTTTTGCATTAGGTTATGGGGGATGGACAAAAATGAGAGGGATGCATATTATTCATAGGCAAAGATAAAAAACCACATAATACACATAGAATGTAAGAAAAATGGAGAAAGGCAAAATCAGTTCTTAAAATTTAAGGCTCAGGTAGTAAAGGGCTTGTGGAGGGAAAATTTTGGTAGCATTATTATTCTAAAAAATGTCAACCATTTTAAAATGTAAGACTTAAGATTTTATAGGCAATGAAATGGCATCGATCATTTATTACAATTAGAAATATAGTTGATAAAATTCAAAGAATATCAAAATTTGAGACACATAATCCATATGAAAATTAGATAGGGATGGCCAAAGTTAATTAGGATATTGATTACATCCTTAAGGCATGGTGATGATGTACTCAAGCTTGAAATTGTCATCTCAACACACTCTCTCATTGGTTGTGTAACAACTAATATTTAATCACTCAACAACCACAACTCAATTTAAAAGCTTCTATGTTTAGGACCATGGTTGTGGCTTTCTTAGAATCACTACCTTGGAATATTTTTCTTGATTCTTCCATTGCTATCACTTATCATCGATGAAACCAAACCATATTTATCAATGCATGCATTAGATAGTTTAGCTCCTACCATATAATTGATTTAAAGCTTGACATATCTTCTTTGTCAATTGTGATCTCTTCTTAGATAGGTGTCATCTTCTGTATAAGGTTGACATAGCTGCCATCTATTTGTCTTTATTCATCATTCAACTCAGGTTCGAGATTAACCTTCTATGTTGAGCTCACTCACTGTGAGCTCTAAATTTCCTTTGATGCTATCAAATTAATTGGTCATGATGGGAAGATGCCCATCAACCTTTATTTATGTCTCCTTTGGGAATGTGGTAATGATTCAAGTTTTTTGTATCGACATATCTCACTCAGCTTTTGGATTTCATAGTTTTTAATTCTTCATAACTTCTTCATGGATTTTCTTACTCTCAAAAGTTATAAATGCCTAAGAATTTAGATTCTCTATTTTCATGATTTTTGATATGAACTTAGTCTTCACAAAAATCACTTTTGAAAATTCTATTTTGCAACATTTTTTTCAAAGACCTAAGTCTTCATGAATTCTGTTGATGCCTTATCTTTTATAACTTTTGTTTGGGACCCTATCTTCAATTTTTTTATTCAGAACAAAAGTTTTGACTATTCACACAACATTTTTTCTAAGGGGGAAAAGACTTATACAATTTATATGGAATCTTGGGGATTTTGTTTGGACCCTTGTCTTTCAAAAATTTTGCTTCACAAATTTTGATCACAAATTTTTTTTGAAGACCTAAATAGTTAGTTCATTTTTATGAAGTCTTTAAATTTTAAGATGTCATGATTTTTTTAGAACTTTTATTCAGAACTTCTACTTGGGTATTGTTGGTCTTCAAAAATTTTATTCATAACAAAATTTATGACTAACCTTTACACAACTTTTCTAAAGAATAAAACTTTTAATAATCTTCATGAAGTGTTTAGAATTTTTATTTGTAAAAAAAAGTTATGACTAGTATTTTGCCAAAAAGTACAAAGGCCAACCTTTTAAAAATGTGCTAAGTATTTTTCCTTCCAATTCATAAGGGTCAAAACATGCAAAGACTAAAACCTTAAAACATTAAGTTTGATTCCCTTTCTACCTTAACCCATTACACCAACCTTTGAGTGAACCTTGAGAAGCCTCCCATGTTGAACCCAAAGCTTTGAGCTAAATTTGAATTCTACTCTTCTATGGTGATTAAAAAGGTCAACAATGATACTTGACTATTGGATTTGGAACCATCTCTAGTGTTATTATGTGATAAGAGATCCCTTAGGTAGGTTTAGTGGATCCAAATTGGTCATGTCCTAATATAAATATCTATGTAATGAGTTTTTGGTAATATTACCTTATCTAAGATTAAAATTCACTAAGTAGGGCAAGTTTCAGATCCATCCTAAGTCATTACATACACATGTTACCTCCTACACCTATCATACACATTCCATGAAATTCAAATAAAGATAATTATTATTTTGTTTTTCACATATTTCTTTTACATTGAATGGATAAGTGTCATGATTTATAAAATATAATTATTATCCTTATTAATAAAGTTGACATTTAGATAAAATAATTTCCCAATGTCATTGTTCCATCTCCTAAACAACAATATCATATTAAAAACATTGTAACATCTCCTACATAAAACCTTAAAAACATATGTGACATTAACAATATAACAAGGGCCTAATATTCCAACAATTTTTGTGTCACCTATTTCATAAACTATTTCATCCCCATGCAATAATAGTTTATTCCAAAAGAGTTTTCATTTCCAAAAAGTGAATAACACATTATACACAATGTACATCCTTTTATCCAATAATCACCTAAAGAAAATAATACAATTAAGGTTTCCACTACCAAAATTATAAAATATATTATAACTTTGGAACCTTTGATCATTAGTTCTTGTATAGACTTTAAAAAATTCACCAATGTTATTATTGATAAATTTTAATAAACTAATGTATGTATCGTTGTCCTTTTTAAATGTATTGGATACAACATTGAAAACTTACTAAGGATAATTTACCCAAACCACTGATAATGGGATACATTAAGTGGCTTAAAACTCTTTGGCTCAAGTTGATTTCATTGTTTTCCACATTGACCTTTTACAATTATATATTAGGAAAATTTGGATAAGATAAATGTATGAGATACTTGATAAATTATATGATAAAATTTCATTTTATATCCAAGGCAAGGATATTTACATTTCATGAAATGGAACAACTCAAAATAAATAAGATAAACCCATATAAACCATTTTTTTATTGTTACTCAACGAATTCCATATAATTATCCTCCAAATATTCACTTCAAAAAACCACCACTAGATAATTAAAATACATGGAAAAATGAGAAATATAATAAATTTCATTCATCTACTAAACCATCAAAATATGTGCAATTTAGTTATATGTACTCTAGCATTAAAACTACTAATGAGAATGATGAATTTAACTGAAATAATATATCTAAATTAGTACATTCTAATGATTATTATGATTACAATAATTATGTTGACAATTTTTACACATATGATGTAGAAACACTACCTATAATTCATGTAATATATAAATCATGGCCTATATACACTCCACCCTATGAGCCACATGAAATTGACACCATAATTGGATAGTGTCATTGTGACATATTTTGGGCCTCGTTCATACATTAGTATTGTACCATAGTATTTTACATAGATTTATTCTTATATATGTTATGAATTACATGTGGCTTCCTCATGGATATTTATTTAATTCTTATATATTTTTTTTATTTCACATGGAACTTGCCTTGTATTTTCATTGGTATTCCTATAGCCACTTGTTTCATATTGATTTTTTATGTTTGACTAGCCTTGACCATTTGACTATTGAGTATATTGTTGACACTTATATTACCTTTTAATAAATATGAAAAATAAATATTAGTACCTTATGTCATAGAATATTAATTGAGTTTTCAGTGAAGCCATAATTTATTTATAATCCTCCTTGTCTCATTCTTCTAGTTTGTGAGCCTTCATTATTTTATTTCTTGTGCAACCCCATGTTTTTTTGCATTATTTTCATTTTATTTTTCTCATATACCTAAATAATAAATAAAAAAATTGTTTCATACATTATCATATATAATTTATTATGGAGGTACCATACCCAAATATGACCTCTATTGATTACATTTTTGCTTATAGAGGCATTTTAACCTCAATTATTTTATCACTGACATATTATGAGTTTATTTGAGCATAAATTTAACATAATATACCCATGTGGGAATGATACCTATATTTAGTCCTACACATTTTATTGATTATGCTTATATAACATTATCAATCCATTCTACTCGCATGCCTTGCCTTACTACATTAGATGGGATTTCACATCCTTAACATTATCTGCATCTTGGAATTGATTATTGTCATATGAATTATTCACTTAATTATATCTTTCACAATGGTTTACTTGATGAATATTATATTGTGTGAAATTTTTCCCACACATGTTTCTTATATATATGTACACTTCATGGTTCCAAATTTAATTTTTAGATCTTACATATACATTGACATATGATAGGTTAACAACAATTGTTCATTTATTTCCATATTTTATTATCTTTGGTAATTTTTAAATTTGGATGTTTGACATTTTAACCATATAAAAAATCATCCTTCACTTAGGATTCACTTACTATTTGGACTTCACAAATAGTCAAATATATCATATATCATTACATTCATATTTTATCATACATTTTAGAACCCATATTATATATTTGTCTTCCATTACTACATCAATACATCATGATGATTATTACAATATTAAATGAACTTTACCATTATATTCTTATCTTGATGAATACATATATATATTATATGATTCCCATCAAATGGACAAAACATATAAACATTTCAAAATTCAAAAACATTAGAAAAAAAAAAAACATTGCTTTGTAAATGTTATAGGTTTCCCTATGCTAAGCATTTTCAATATCCATGTTTTACACATATGATTTAAATGTTATTTTATTGAGCGGATGTTATGTAAGTTCTCAAGTTAAATGATAATACATTTCACACTATGCACCCACACCTTGGAGGGGCAATTTCATAGGCATAATGTCTTAGCATAGGAACATGACTATTTTAATAGATTTTTACACTATGATATCTATCCTTGGTTGTCCATTATCATATTTAACTAGATTACAACATCTTATGCTAGTATATATATCTTGTATCACATGGATTGTATAATTTATAATTATTATATAGTTACATTAACTATTGTGAGTGAATGTGTGATTTCATATATATGCATTTTCTTATTTATGTGTCCTTATACATAAATAATCCTCCTCGATTATGTATTGTGAGTCTTATCTCACTAGTTTGTCTTGTCTCTAAATTGGGTGTGGTCACTAACATTATGTGGTCCTATTTTGAGTGCACTTTGTTAGTATACTATCATTTTAGCCATGATGTCTATAAAGCTTATTATTTTACTTATGTGATTCATATATTTCCATGGTTTATACTATGCATATATGGGATCACAACACTTGTGTGTGCTCTCATTGATTTATCTAGCCCAACTAGGGTCATACTCATGATATTTTGGAACCTAATGTATGTTTCCCTTTTTTCTTTGCCAAAGGGGAATCATACCCTAGTGTATTGTGCTAAATATGATATTATATTTCTTACACTATATTTTAATTTACATGATATATGTTGCATAGATATATTCTAGTACAAACTTCAAAATATGCAGCTTTTTAAAAAACATTATGATTATGGAAAATTTTAAAATTTCATATGTTTTTAAGATTTTAAAATACTTAAAAATAATTATTTTTCCTAACATATGAGGCATTTAACCTTTCTATTTTTATATGAATGATCGAAACATATTGTATTCATCCCTTACCTAAAAAATGGACCATATATCAAGGCAGTTTCATAACAAAAATTTTAAGATGGCAATGAACTAACCAAATTTATTTGCTTCCTTGGTCAATAAGTGGATTAGATGATGGTTAATCCCAAAGAAGTGTTGATTTATGTTTTAAATTATTATATAAAGTTTATATAGTTTTTTAAGTCCTATAGAAGTGTTGACTATGTTTCAATACCTATCAAAATTATTACTAGTGTGGAATTTGGGGTGATACCGAGTAGGTGTATTTTTCCTATGCTCTCTTTTCAAATTCAAACTCAAATTATATTTTTTTTCAAAAATAAAAATATATAATGATTATTTGAATACATGTATCATTTTGAATTTTATTTAGGCACATCAATTAAACATTGTGGATGGAATCTTAGCTTGAGTGTTCATCAAAAAATATTTCATCCTTACCTATGTAAGTGAAGGTGTTTACTTCAATTATTTACATTTATAATTTTATACATGAATAAATTTCACTCACATAACCACATCAAAGTGGGGTAATTATGTAGACATCTAAACTTTGCATAAAGACCCATATTCCCAATTTATTATCCTTAATTTTCATTATTTGAAAAATTATATGTATATTCTTATTTCTAAGAAAATATTGACCCACATAGGTCTACACTTTCTTCATTGAGCCTAAAAAATACTTAATGTTTATAAATAAGGATTATATTAACATAATTTGACTATTACCATCTGTTAACTAGCCTTGCCTAAAAAAATAGAGTCTAAATCTTATCCAAGATAGACCCATAGTTTGTATAGGCTGGTCTAGGGCCAATCCATGCACTATAAGATTTTGTCCCCTTTAGTTGTGTGGGCCCATATGTAATTTTCCATTAATAACACACGTTTAAATTTCCATTTCTAAATTTACATAGTTAGCTAGCATGCATAAGTTATCCTAGTTTAGCCTATATAGAGAGGATCTTATCAAACCATTTCAAGAAAGAGGAGAGTTGCACATCTGAGAGAAAAAATGGAGTTACACTTATCAAAGATCAACCCTGCAACCAAACATTAAATCAAATCATATATGTATGACATTATGATTTTATCTTGGTCTATCTTAACTTCTCATATGTCAAAGGAGGGTATTAAACTATATGTAGATACTAATCACTTCTAGGGAAGAGCAGGTTTAAAACCATCAATCAATATATTATAACCACACACTCACAAATCTACATTGAGGTTTGATTATGTGTGTATGATATATATAATTTAAAATTATATCTAAGATTTTTTTTGACTTTATTAAATTTTTAAAAAATGGAGTGTGAAGCTAGGTTAAGGATGAGATTCATACATTCATCACATTCTACCCCAAAAATATATGAAGCAAAGGTACATTCATAATAGGAATGCAATAATGCATAGGTGATATAAATTCTAGTATAAAAAAACTAAAAAGATAGACATAATCACATGAATAAAAAAATGACACTAACATGACTATCATGGTTGGGTTTTGTAGACACTAAAAATTGATACAAGCTCTTTCAAAACATGCATCTTGCATAACCTTACTTATTAGAAGTATTGATGATGAACTAATGGATTGTTGATGTACTATATTTTAAAGAATGGGCATTTTTTTCTCTTTTTTTTCACTTTAATGTTTGCATCACCTTCTCAAATATACCTTGGGGATAACCAATCTCATTATATGCCTTTAAATTTATGTTTTTTGGTTTTTGTAGAAGGCCATACTATAGCCTTTTCTAAATAATATTGGCTTGTCCCAACATGGCTTACAAAAGATTTTAATATTTATGTCATTAATGGTCTCTTTTATGAATGTCAGTATTTATAAATCAACCACATCAAGTGCCAATATGAACTCAAATTAAATTTCAAGAGTTTTATATAAGTAAGGTTCTTGTTAGATTCTAAGGATTAATTCATATCTATCATAAAATCTATACAAAGTTTATAATTGATGAATTACTCATTTATTTACAAGTTCTAAGGCTGAAGACATCATTTTCATGTATGTGTCAAACATAATAATAGGTGAAAGAGAACTAGTCTCACATCCACTATTTCAAACATATACTTAGGTGGGAGAATTACATCAACTTGAGGCCCTTTTTGTCTATGTAGGCAACACTCAAATTACATGGATTTTTTTAAGATAGCTCAGTTATTCCCATTGCCTAATTTCCCCCTTTATATTTTATATTTATTTATTTTATTATTAATGAGCTAGGGTTATGATTTTTTAGGTCTTATGCATGGTAAATCAGGGTACACAGTAAATCAGTAAGTTATAACAGACATGCACAAGCACTCAAGTAGGAAAATCAATTACATGATCAATCAAAACATGGTTGAAGTAAATAAACAAGGCCAAGTACATCCCTATCCTCCTAGTGTGGCCTTTCCATATCACAATTTAAAATCTTATCTTTGGTTGTAACACATTTCAAGGGTTACTACTATTTATCCATAAAATGTTTAATCTAAGGTGATCTTATCATTAACCCTATATTTATATTAAAGGAAGGGGTATATAGAAATTAAATGGCATAAGGGTGATAATTAGATTTATAACATGCTAATTAGATGCTAAAATATGATATAAGTATATAATGGATTTATTACACTGAGATAGTCTAAATATGTAATGTAAACTATGATATCTATAGAAATAATAAAGAAGTGATGTACTTAGCTTGTTCTAATGCTAATGTAGTTCTAGATCTAGAACATGCAGAAATTGGGCTAGAAGGAGATTTTAGAACAATCATAAAATTATGGATTTGATACTTCTGGTGTTTTGTATAATAATTTCATCTTTGGATGGTTGCATCAATGCTACTATCTTGGGTTTGATGTTAGTATCCTATAAATAATACTTACTATAATAGGATGTGACTAGTTGGATGCTTTTAGGTTTTTTTTCACCTTCACACTAGTTTATTTAGATATGGGTCATGGATTGTTACTCCTTGTGAAATGGGAAAATCCTAGTTCTCTATATTCATAGTGACCTTGGGATAAAATGGGGTAATAGGCAAATGATATTGAGTTGACCCCAAAACCTTATTGTTAGAAGGCATTGCATACATAGCGAATACTCCATAAGAGGGACTCAAACTCATGTAATTCTTCCCTACACGTTGTCTTTTGTGTGAATCATACAATATGTGTTAAGTAGGTACAATAATGACATTAATTTTAACTTAGCAAATTAGGCTCTTAGGCTACTCATTTAGTAATTTAGACCTACATATGTGTTATTCCTATGATTGGTATGTAAATAGGAATTAATAGGGAATATTTATTCAATTAGATACTCTTGGTTAGAATAGTTAGTATTATTCCCATATTACTAGGTGAAGAATGAATGAGGGTTGATCTTGTATAGATATTGATCCATTTAGATTAATAACTCATATTAAATAACTTAGGTTGGCCATTAGGATACATTTCATTTACAATTTAGATGACTTTAGGGCATTATATACTTCTGTTAGAACATGACAATAATGTCAATGATGTTGTCTATCTTGAACATTAGTGCCCATAGAGGGGGAAATTAGGTATATGTTCAAAACTTGCAGAGATGGAATATAAGTAAATTTTAAGAATTTTGGGCAAGATAGAACATCTATGTCATCAACATAAGACTGGTTAGACTAAGAGATATAGGCCAAGGGGCATAAGATAAAGTAGATGTGAGACATGCAGATGTGGGAAAGGTAAAGAACTAAGAGGAACAACCAAGGTCTAAGTTTTCAAAGTGTAAAACACTAAGGTGATATATAATCATAAGATATCATCTACATTTTCCCCCTATTTAATCTAGTAATGAAATTACTAGTTTAAATGAAAGGAATGTGTACATGGGTGTGTACTCACTCCTTGTCTTTGTGTGTGCCCAACTTGAGTGATTTGTTGATGATAACCTATAACCAAGATCATGATATAGTATGAAATTAGTGCATATAATCTGGGATTGAAGGTTCTCTAAATAGATTGAAATTGAAAGAGAAAGGTTTATGAGTACACCTATGTATTGATGTAACCACCTTGCCTATTGGCAAGTTATTTTTAAATGATGCATCATTGTAAGGCTATGAAATTGATATTAGGATAACTATAGATAAATATTTAAAGTGAATATATAAAAGTAGATAAATATAGAGTTATATATTGGAAGGCACATGCCCCCAACTTTGGAGCAAAAGTGAGTTTCCACATGGCAATTGAGATTAGCTCATTTGTGCAACCTAATGATACATATAAACTAGTGAGGATAGATGATAAAGTACAACATAAAAAATTGGAAATATTGAGTGATTTTATCACCTCAACCATACCAAAATTTGAACCAATTACTATAGTATATTGGATTAAAAAAATCCATAAAAGTATGCAGGTTATTAGTATGCAAAAGTCTGTAATATGGTAACAATCCATAAAAGATTTTTAGAATATAAAAATAATTTAGATTTTTAAATGTTAGGCACATGTTTCATAACATATTCACCTCATATATGTCTCATGTTTAAACTTTATATAATAATAGTACCAATGTATAGATTTTTATCAAAATTGTAAATCTGAATCATATAACTATGTGTTTTGGCTAGTTTGGATAACTGTGTAAGTGTGGAGGACATGCTTCAAAAGCATGCACCCACTATATATGGAGAAATATGAAAATTGGTATAAGTACCAATGTTTATGACATGTTACCAAAACATGCCCTTACTATAAATTAAAGATGCTAAATAATGAATAGGTGTGGAGAACATCCTTCTAAAGCATGCCCCCACTAAATCTAGAAATATGAATGCGTGAAATAAATGTAAATATGGAATGCCCCATATGAATATAAAAATTTATATAAGTACCACATACTAAATGAATGTGTAGAATATGCTTTTAAACCATGCACCCACTAAATCTAGAAACTAACATAAGTATGATATATTTAACGAATGTGGAGAAAATGCTTCCAAAGCATGCCCCCACTAAATCTAAAAATTGTGACAAGTGTGGAAAACATTACTTTATGACATTACCCCACTAATATTCCCTTCTTTGAGGTGAGGTAAATATAGGAACTTATAGTTATCTCACCTAAAAAGGATAAGACAACTATATAATCTATGAATGTAACCATGTACCATATAGAAGGAACATGTCTAGGTAGATGTATCATTGAAGCACATAGAACCAATGTGATCACATGTAGGCCTAATATGCATGATAAATATCATGGAAACATATAAATAGTAAAATTAAAATCTCAACAAGAAAAAAAGCACACACAAGAGAACTCAAAATTAATTCAAAAGGCAATGGTCCAAGGAGACCAAAAATAATTGGCATGTTTAAATGTCACATAATATAAGGGACATGACTTGGTCAAATGTACATAAAATTAAGAATAACAAATTCAAATGTACATACAATAAATAATGACATATGAAAATTTCAATGAAAACATACATAGACATAGGGGCCACAAAAAAAAGATCATATTTAGATGCTCAAACAAGGAATACAATAATAAGGCAAGACATTCAAGGAAGTGTATAAGTAAATCATAATCAACCAACATAAACATGTCATAGTAGTCCATGGATCTAATGTGTTATGAAAAAATGTCAAGTGTATATCATATCAAGTATCTTGTGTAAGATATAATCATGGATAATAGGCATGTGTAAGTATATATCTAAGCTCAAACATGGTAATGTAGAGTGATCATCGGATCATATAACTTATGTGTATCAAGATCAAAGAAGTAGATTACCTCAATGTCCATATTACATGAGTAGAGGTAAATCCCAACATATGCAATAAGATTATATTATGTATCTGTGTATGACTGTATCACACTCAAGTAGAAGTATGATACATATGTATATGTAAGAGTAACTAAGTTGTCATCCATCAACATGAAACTAACACATGGATGCCAAGGATCTAATATAACATGTAGGTACTAAAAGGTTTTTTGTATTTTTTTTTAATTTTTTATTCTTTTGATATTTTTTGGAATATTTTGAGAGTGGAAAGATCGTCCTATGATGCCATCTAATGGATATTCATATGTCTCCCCCATTGTGAACCTTACAACCTTAAGTTAGATATTTTACATCATTTACATCATGATCAGATAGGATGAAAGGTATATGGTATGTTTCTCATCATGTTTTACATGTGTAGTAGAAGATGTTATGTTATCATTTGTGATATGTATTAATGTGCCTTTATGAGAAAAGTAAATACCTTGTCAATTTGGATAAATTTTTGTATCCATATGGTATAGATAAAGAGTTCCTAATGCAATTGCATATGGATATGTGTTAGGCATAACCCAAACCCATGCTTGAATTACTTTAGGACAAAAAGTAATTGGTATTGATATTTTGCCTAAAGAGTCTTTCCAAGTGACCTTGTTTTTCAAGTCTTGTATGTCAAAACTAAGCTGCTAAAAATACTTTACATGGCAAGTGGTTTTTGTTTATGTATGATCAATATGCTTATGCCAATAATAAGCACCACCCATGTATAATGTAATAATTATATCTTATTGGAGTGGATGATTTTTGGGTTGTTGTGAACCTAATTCCTTTGGAGGATATTGAAATGTAATCTTTTATTCATCGATAAGATTTTAGATCTTATGTTTCAAAGTAAAATAATGGTTTGTATAATTCCCTAGTCCTTGATGATAATCACAATAAGCATTTGTGTAATTTCCCTTGGATATAGGTTGACTCATATAAACCTCGATAGGATGAGGTAGAGATATAAGCTCACACTTTATTAACCACAATATTAATAAAGTCAAGGACTCAGGTACATGAGAACCACTTAGGTAACATGAGAACCATCTTTTTAGTACCTTAAATAGAATAGTCTAATTAGGTTATTGTAATAGTGTGTCAATTTTGGAATCATATTTAGAGTGTTTCATTTTAGGATTATCTATTTGTTGGACCATTACATAGTGTTTGAAGGGATTACAATCTATTGGACATGTGTAAAGGATTGTTTGATAACAAAATTAAGCATGTGTTCAATGTAGAGGGAACCACATATATTTTTTGTATCCAATACCATCCTGATATAATGTTATAGTTTAAATTATTTGGAATAACTTGGCATAAAGTGGGAAATATATGGGGACCCACAATTATATCCAATGTAATTTAACCAACTAAATGGATTTTATCAAACATTTTTATTTAAATAACTATTTTTTGAATAAGATTTGGGTTAACACCTATGGTGGTTAGGAATTGTATGATAAAAATGTTTAGGTTTGATCCATTATCAATGGGTACTATTTTGATACATTTCATTTGTATTGTCACTTGTATGAACAAAGAAATTTTTTGGTCAACAATATCTTTGGATGGTAAATTTGTTGTATAAAAGGTGATGATTTTATTATAGTTATTTATATCTTTCATGAATCCATAAAATAAATAGGCTCAATATCAATTGGAGCTTATGTCTCATGCAATACCTTGTATAGGATATCCTTATAGACATTAGATTGTTTTAGGAGCTTAAATATTAAAACTTTTGCATGCATATTTCTCAATTACTCAATAATGTCATATCCCTTAAATTTTAGTTTTGTGGAATTAAAAATGGAATTTTGAAAAGAGATCAAGTGTTGCTTTCTATTCAAACCCCTCTTATTGTAAATATTTGAACAAGGAGGAGCCTGCCATAATATAGGTTTTAAATACCTTATAGATTATAATTATTTAATCAAGAATGAGATAAAACAAGTAAAAACCACTATAAGGTATTGGACCATGAAATAATTAATAAATATATTCATGGTAAACATGATTACAAAATTTTATATTAAATTAAGGATAAACAATAGAAAAATTAAAAAACCCTAAGTGACCTAGGGTTTGATGTTCATAGATCAAGTTTACCAAATGTCTAACCCTAAATTTTTTGATCTAAGGTGATCTTATCATTAACCATAGATTTTCATTAAAGAGGTATGTATAAATGAAATGTCATAAGGGTGGTAATCATATCTATATTAGGGCAATTAGTTGCTAAACGTAGATATAAACATAGACTAAATTTATTATGTTGAGATAGTCTAAATATATAAAGTACAACTATGATAGATATAGAAATGATAAAGAAGTGTAATTATCTTATTATGATGCCAATGTAGTTCTAGATTTAGAACAAGTATAAAATAGGTTGGAAGGAGATTCTAGAACAATCATCAAATTTTAGATATGATACTTTTGACACATTGGACAATAACATTAGAATGGGACTATTTTTTTGATGCTACTATTTTGAGTCCAATGTTAGTATCCTATATAAAACACCTATTGAAATAATATGTAACCACTTGGTTGATTATGGTTTTTAATTCACCTTCACTTCCATGCATTCAGATCTAAGTCATGGACTATTGGTCCTTATGAAATGTAAAAAAACCTAGTTTTCCATCTTTATAGTGACCTTGGAAAAAAATGGATTAGTGGGCATATGATGTCAAGCTAATCATAAAGACACCATTATTATAGTTTATTTCCTACATAGCCAATACTCCAAAAGAGGGCCTCGGAATCATGTATTTCTCCCATATGTGTTATCTTGTTTGTAAATCATACAATATGTGCAAAATAAGTACAACAATGGCCTAGCTTATAACTTGGTAAATTAGGATCTTTGGATGCTCCTTTAGTAATTCAAAAATATAGATGTGATGTCCTTGTGACTGGTATGGAAATAAGAGATAATAGGGAAGCTTTATTGAATTGAATACTTTTGGTAATAATACTTAGTATTATTACCATGTTATTATGTGAGGAATGAATGAGGGTTAATATTATATTTATATCAATCCCTTTGGAGTAATAACTCACATTAAATCACTAAGCTTTATCATTAGAATATGCTTTATTTACAAATTGAATGAAATTAGGTAACTAGACACTTACGTCCGGACAAGACAATATATTTTGTCTATCTCAAACTTTAGTGTCCAAGGAGAAAGAAAGTAGGTATAGGTTCATAACTTAAAACTATGAAATATAAGTATTTTTTAAGCACTCTAAGAAATATATAAGGTCTATTTCATCAACATAATATTAATCACACTAAGAGATATAGGACAAGGGGCACAAAATAGAGTAGATGCATGACCTATGAAAGTGGGAAAGGTGAAGAATTGAGAGGAACATCCAAGGTCTAAGTTTTCCAAGTGTACAACACTGAGGTGATATATAACCATAAAATATCATTTAAAAATACAATGATTTTTCATTAATAGTCAACCTGCATAGTTATAATAAATTTAGTTTGAGCTAGGTTTGCATATCTAATTATCAATTTACTATTTATAGTTCATTTTTAATTATATAAATTAATATATTTTGCATTTAGGTTGTGTATATTCTATATGCATAAATTATTTTTAATAATTTATTTGTTTATAAATTTTCATTCTTAAATAAAAAATTAAACATATAAATGTTTGTGTGAACTTGTACTTTTTTATTTAGAAAACTTCTTACTGTTTACTTGATTTTTGTCTTAGGATTTCATAAAAATTTATAACAATTCCCAACACAAATAAAATAAACTTAACTTTGGATGCAAATATGATACTACTAGTCAATGTTCTTCGAACTTATATTTAATCTAACATTGATAAAATTATCTTGTCATAGGGGATAACATCTAACATTAAAGAATTTTATTTTGACCTTGGGTTGAAATTCATTGATTGCAAAAATATTTCAATTTTATTATCTTTTTTTCTATTTTTCATCCCTTTTATTTTAAAATTTTAGTTATGATAGTTTTAAAACTAATTAGTGAATGTAGTTACAGGCCCCAATACTCAATCCATTGTATAACACTAAATTTGAAGTTTGGTTTCCACATACCTCATGATATATTAGAAATGCTTAGGGTTCATTATTTATACCATAGGAAGCCTCTTTTAACTGTTTAATTTATGGTGAACCTAAAAGGATTATATCTCTTAAGGAAGATACTCTCACCATACCCTCAAAGATGGGATAGTGGGCTATAAACACAATTTAGCTTCATTAGTTAGGCTATTAATTATTTGACTGACACTAGTCTAAAAATGATCAAGTATATTTTGAGAGCCAACACAACCATTAAAATGTTTGCCTAGATCACCCATTGTACCTTGATCTTTTTCTTTTTTTTTTTTCATATTCATTATATTTTTTTTACATGCATGACTACTTGATAACATTCAATGTTTTACTTTTTTACATTTACAATATTTGAATTCATTATATATATCATGGATAGTTAAAGTAAATATCATGTTATTATTATGGATAAGTTTTAGATTAAGGTAAAATCAGATTTTGATGGGACCCCGAAACCCAAGTACAAAGAATGAAAGATAAAGCCTCAACGACCACAGGCAGAACCTAAAAAACTACTACAGAGAAGTAGCAAAAACAGGTTTTATTTGGATAAGTTATTATTTATTCATGTTATACCTTTTATTTTTGATGATGAATGGACAAATAAAATAACTAAAAATTTATGAAAGAAAAATATATGGATGATTATGACTTTGATGATGTTATGGATGATTATGACTTTGATGATGTAGTAATAAATAGAAAAAATAAATTTGATGCATCTTGGGAATGTGAATACATAGATCCAACTAGCCAATTTGACCTTAAGGAGAAAAATACACATGTTGTTTCATCTTTGGATTTACCCCTAGATCCTTATTTGGATATCCTTTTTAATTCATCCTTGGATACCTATTATAATTCACCCCTATATCCTTTTTTAGATCTCCCTTTTTCTTCATCCTTCAATCACTCTTTGTATTTATCTCTAGATCCTTCTTTAGATCTCCTTATTAATTCATCCTTGAATTCCTCTGTAGATTCATCTATAGATCTTTCTTTAGATCTCCATATTGATTCACTATTTAATCCCTCTCTAGTTACACCTCTATAATCCTATTTTGATTTACATTTTGACTCATATTCAAACCTGTTATCAAATTTATTCCTAGATCCCTATTTAGATTCACCTTTATATTCTCTTCAATATTATCCTTCACCTTCATCCTTAAATAGTAATTTAGAGAATTAAGTTCATACTAAAAATGACTATATACTCTCTTTTGAATTTCCATCTACCATCCCAAAAGAGGAACCTTGTCCTTTAACACCTAATGCTCTTTCCACCTTGCTATTTCAATTTATCACATTCACACTTATAAAATAAGTGGAAATAAAATATGCCTAAATAAGGATTACGTTAATGAAAAAAATCATGTTTATCCTTGCCTTGAAGTGAAAACAATTATTAATAGTCATGATATTATAACTTCTTATTTCTAATTAGTATATATCGATCCTACATACCATAGATCTTCCCATTTGTTAAATAATGAATATGAGATTGTTTCCTCTTTTACTAGCATATCACAAGATCCAATTAAAAGATATGACATTAATTTTAAATATTTTGATGTTTCTTTCACTTCAACCTCATGCTTGTATCCATATGATGTAATTCTTATGCCATAATGTGATAATATTAGCATAGAGTTATCAGATGATGGCAATGCATTTTTTTAATGGCACTCATTAATGTTATCAATCAATATGAACAAAATAATTCATATATATCCAATGAATATCCTAAATGAAAGGAAGAGCTTACCTTTCTACCTCCTTCTCAAATCTAAACTAGTGCTCCCATAGCTAAATTTAACAACATAATACAACCTTTAAATGAACCTCTTAATAACCTTAACATTCCTTCCGAAGTAGTCATATCCTTAATTCATATTTTAGGTAATTTGAAAGCTAAATTACATCAATTATCATTAAATATCAAAAAATATCATGTTTGCGTTAATTATAATGCATTCCATGGTAATCATATTGTAAGTAACATTTTGTATGTACCTTTACACCCTAAATTTCAAATTCCTACATTTTCTACATTTTATGGAAATGAGGACCTTACCTACACCTTAGATATTTTCAATAAATTATGAATGGTGAAAATGGTAATAAAATTTTATTATAATACTTTCATAAGAGTCTAGAAATATGTGCACTTTCTTGGTTTCATTCTCTCCCTAGTAGATCCCTAAATATTTATCTAGAACTCGAAGAAGCTTTCTTGATACAATCTATTAAAAAAAAATTCCCTAGGGTCTTTTATGAGTGTTACCTTATCTGAATTGAGGTAAATATGATCAATTACATTTTAAGATGTAATACTTCTATTCACTAATTAATTTACGAACCAACCAATTTTGAAGCACAATTTGTTTTCTTGAGGTTTAATTTATCCATTAAAATAAAAACTACTATATAATAAATGTGAATCATTTTTAGCTCTTTGTTATGAGTAATTATCCTTAGAATAATAATTAGGTGTTGTTCACATATCAAACAATATGTATGGGGATATTTACCTACATAAAAAATATCCAAATAATAAAGTTAAATCATCTAATATCAACACACACTTTCCCAATACAATGAAAACGTTAAATAATAGATTATATTCTAACAATGCACATGCTAAGGAACTCCCTACTAAACAAACACACCTTTTTATTTTCATAATATAGTGAATAATATTGAATGCACATTCAAACACATCAAATTATTATAAAAAGGAAAATAAATTAATCCTAAACATACTAATCAAAATCATTTCTTTAGATCAATGAAGGTACAATCTTTAGAATTTGATTTCATTGATCACCCACATGATGTTTTAAATAAATTATTGATAAAAGTTTAACCAAATCACTCCCTAATTATTATCACCCTCCTCAACATTTGGAAAAAAATAAGGGTCAACCATTTATTACCTATAATGGAATTAATGGACATCATGATAATGATTGTTATAAATTACATGAAAATATAACATAAATTACAAATAAATAAATTATCATATTTTAAAAAATTAATAACAAGCTAAACAAGTCTTCATATATTTCTTGAAAATCTCCAAATATTAACAAAAATATTTTTTAAAATTATCGAACACAAGATATAATGGTTTCAATGGATTTTACTAATCACCAATATTGAACTAATATCAATGATAATTCCCAAATTAACAACATAAGTAATATAAAGGAATTAACATAAGATGTTTGTAATGAGAACAATTCAAAAATGCCAACTAATTTGCCTACAAAAGAATGGATTCCTAAGTTAAATAAATCAAAAATAAAACATAATGAAATATATTTTCACAATGAATCAACTATTACAAGTGCGATAAATAATCAAACAATTGATTATTCCACTTCTTCCCATTAAGTTAGAATTTTTATTAAATTTTTAAAATTATATAATCCTAAAATAAAGATTCAATATTTTAACTCTATCAATTCATACCAATATATCATAAATTAAACATGCACATAAATATGTATAGTTCAATATATAACATAATAAACATCACATGCCAATCAATAATTGGACCTCAACCATGAACAATCAATGGGTTATATGTATCAACATCCTCATATCTTTTATCTATCAATAGTGGCTATGAGTTCAAATCAACTCCAGCTTATTATGATCACAATCTCAATTGACTTCTCTCACAGACCTCATAGGCCACTAAGCAATCTCACACAATTACATGTTCTCCCTAAATACATATATACTTTTTAAAAATAATCATACTCAACTCAAATGAGTTAGTAGGTGGGGACATCTATTTTCTAAATAACTCAACTCAAACCTCATCTCGATCGATCATCAATGAATCCCTCTCCACTCTTAATACATTTAGGGCTATTATTTCCTCTTCCTACCTAGTTTTCACTCACACATATAAAACTATAGAAATAACATTTATACCAAACAATAGGGCATGTTTCCCTACCATGTCCACTCTCTCCATGAGGCCATCGAGTAAATAACTATCTATAACATATCTTATCAACACATAAAGTGTTGAATATATACTAAATGACCAATAATCATCATCTCTTACATAAAAAAATACATAACATCAATATAAAAAATAATTATTATAAACATCTTACTAACATGTTATTTAATAAATTATACACATAATACATGTTTCCCTCAGAGCCTTTATCTCTATTGCTTTAGGTGTAGCCATAATTGGACATAATGAAGCCCATATTTTTTTACCCCAATAGTGTAAATACAAATTTCTACATCTTACATCATTACACATTAGGGCCCTCTACCATCTCATATATAGCTATTAGATCTAACTCATAAGCTATAAGCCATTATAACACCCTTGTATAAATTTCTTAATTAATCTCACCTATATAATCAATGTTGTGGGAACCACATAGAATAAACCAAACTATTGGTTCATCCACTCCATCTAAATCCTTTCATATACACTAATAAAATGGTCATGTACCCAACATCTTACTTGAGCCCATCGTAACTCTACACCATCCTCTTGCCATCCCTCAAACCCATAGTAGGGATACCATAAAATGAATGCCCATTGATAATTGATCTAACATATGTTGATAATCCATGATATTAGTGAGTCACTTAACATAAACTAGTCCATCTCCGTGCATACATATACAGATGTTCCCATCTATTTAATGGCATCCCCATAGCTTAAATCATCGTATATGTTTTTAAGCCCAAAAATGGATCAATGTTGTATAATCAAGTCCATCACCATATCCCTCCTAGGTAAATCACATATCAATAGTTAGAGGGATAATAAAAATAGAAGTTAATGACATAGCAATAGACTATGTAGAAGATAAGGTAGAAAAGAGCCTAGAGAATACTACAATAGAAATAGACACTGAGTTTAGCACAACAACAGGACTATGCAACATAGAATAGATAGAAAAAATAATAAGGGTAAGAATAGAAGGTGAACACTAAATAAAGGAGAATATAATGTAGTAGTAAACTATAAAATAGAGAATAAGAAGAAAACAAAAGTTTTTGTGAGTCATTTGTAAACAACTGTAGCTATGTTTGTAAAAGAGTTTTTAAAATCAATATATATATATATATATATTCATTTTGTGTGTTTTAGACTATCTCTTCCCATCCCCTATTTTAATTTTTTATTTTATTATTGAGTTATTTTATTGTTTCTCACCTGAGCCTTCAATTATTATGTATTTTTTTCCAAATGGTACCAAAGTCCTTATGTTGTAATGCCATTTAGACATGGTAGTAGATAGTTCTAGTTCATGGAAATAACCCCCTACATTTGATGGAAAGAACTATGATGTGTGGAGCATCAAAATGAAGACCATATTCAACTCTCAAGAGCTATGGGAGTTGGTTGAAGGTGGATATAATGAGGCTACAAACCTATCAGCCTTTAATGCATTAACTCAAATATAAATGAATGTGTTGAAGGAGAATATGAGAAAGGATGCCAAGGTAATTATCTACATACAAATGGCATTAGTTGATTCAATTTTTTTTAGGATAGCATTAGCTATCCATTCCAAACAAGCATGGGACATTTTGTAAAATACCTATCAAGGGAGTGACAAGGTGAAGCTTTTCAAGATGCAGTTTTTAATAAGGGACTTTGAAACCCTATAAATGAAATATAATGAGTCTATCAATGACTTTTATAAGGATAATGAATATTGTCAATCAAATGAAGACATGTGGTGATATCCCTGAAGATCATATGATCATAGAGAAGGTGTTGAGGAGCCTTTCAATCAGATTTGACCCTATAGTGGTTGAAATATAATATTCAAAGGATTTAAGGAAAATGATGGTAGATGAGCTAACGGGTTCCTTGCAAACCCATGAATAAAGGTTGAATAGGTCAGCCACCTCCTTCCATGAGCAAGTATTCAAGACAAATGTGAATGTGAAAGGAAGGGGGAGAGGATCAAACAATATAAGAAGAGAGAGAACTTACAATAGTAAAGAAGGTAGAAGGCATATCCATCAAGAGTCATATGGAAGAGGAAGAGGAAGGAGAAACAACACTTCTATAGGAGGATCTAGAAAAAGGTATGATAAGTCTAGTGTCCAATACTATTATTACAAGAGGTATAGACATTATGCTAATAAGTGTAGAAAAAAGGAGTGTGTTATAAATAGGTAGAATTAAAACTTCTTAAAAAAAAAAATGCTAAACCTAATAGGAATGAGAAAGGTGGAAGCTTGTTTATAACATGAAACATTACAAAGAAAAGTGGTAAAGAGACATGATACTTGGTTAGTGGTTTTAGTAACCACATGAGTGAGAGTAAAAAGATATTCAACCACATTAATGAGTCAATAAAATCAAAGGTGAATTTGGGAAATAATGAGAAGGTTCCCTTCATGGGTAAAGTAAAAATTTCTATCTGCACCCAACAAGGTGACAAATGATAGATTCAAAATGTATATTATGTGCCTGGGTTGAATCATAACCTAATCAGCATAGGGAAAATTGTACAAAAGGGATAGAAGGTCAGATTTGAAAATGGAAAATACATCATCTTTGATAGGAGTGGATATAATAGGCATATTTTAGTAGTCAAGATGACAAGAAATCATATGTTTCTATTGAGAATGCAAAGTGAGCTTGTAGCAATGTTTAAAATAGTAATAGTAGAAGAGTTTCCTCTTTGGCACCTTAGATATGGGCATTTGATACTTGATGGGATGAACCTTATTCACAATAAATAAATGGTGAGAGGGTTTTCCCTAATATAAAAACCCAATAAAATGTGTGAATGATACATATTGGGGAAGCAACATAGGAGTACATTTCCAATGGGTAAAGCATGGAGAGATAGAGCTCCTTTAGAGATGATACATTCAGATTTGTGTGGTTCAGTGAAGACCCCCTCCCTATCCAAAATTTTTTAATTCATGACATTCATAGATTATTTTAGTCAAAATATATGAGAATAAATTAGATGCATTTGGGACCTTAAAGCAATTCAAGGCCATGGTGGAGAAGCAAAGTGGCCAATACATCAAGATTTTGAGGATGAATAGAGAGGGAAAGTATATCTCTAATGAGTTCATGAATTTTTACAAGGATCATGGCATCAAGAAGAAATTTATAGCTAGGTATACATTATAGAAAAATGGTGTGGTTGAGAGGAAGAATAGGACCATCCAAGAGATGGCAAGGAGCATGCTAAAGGCAAAGGTTTGCCTAATGATTTTTTGGTTGAGGACATAGAAACAATCATATACTTGTTGAATATTTGTTCAATGAAGAGAATTATGTATATAATCCCTCAATAAACTTTCAAGAAGTCTATGAAAAGTTAAGGTATGAGCAAATGAAGATGAAATTATATAAAATAATGTTCTATTTTTATCAATTGATCCCATATACTTTGGAGAAGTAGTCAATGAAATCAAGTGGTGTGAGGTAATGGATGAAGAAATGCATGCCATAGAGAGAAATAAAACTTGGGAGTTATTTGACCTACCAAGGAAAAGAGGTCATAGGATTCAAGTGGGTGTATCAAACAAAAACCACTCTCAAAGGCAAGATAGAGAGCCATAAGGCAATACTAGTGGTGAAGGTTTACAAGCAAAGTCCCAGACATAATTACAATGAGACATTTGAACCTGTAACAAGGCTAGAAATGGTGAGGACAATCATAACCATTATTGATCAACATAAGTGGAAGGTGCATCAAATGGATTTCAAGTCTACATTGTTGAATGGATTTATAGAAGAAGAGGTTTATGTGGGACATCCACATGAATATGAGATTCTCAATCATGAGAACAAAGTATATAGGATAAAAAAGACATTGTAGGGGCTCAAGTAAGCCACAAGAGCCTGGTATAGTCATATATACTCTTATTTTTTGAGCAACAGATTTAGTAAAAGTGTAATGATCCCACACTCTACATCAAAGTGATCTAAGGTGATATTTTAATTTTAGTTTTGTTTGTGGATGATTTAATATTCAATAGGAATACAAATTAGTCAATAGAATAGTTTAAAACAACCATGAATAAGGAATTTAAAATGACTAATTTAGGATTCTTAAAGTAATTTTTTGGGATACAAGTCAAATAAATTGATGAAAGCATATTCATATGTGAATATAAGTATGCAAAATATATTGGAGAGGTTTAAAATTTTGGACAACAAGCCAGTATCCACACTAGCTAAACTAAGTCTCAAGTTGTACAAAGATTATTACATCAGTATTATAGACCCCATATAGTATAAGATCTTAGTGGGAAGCCTAATGTATTTGACTAAAACTAGGCTAGACATCATTTATGAAGTTAGCCTCATATCTAGATTCATGGAGACCCCAAAAGAGACACATTGGCAAGTGGGAGAAACAATATTGAGGTATGTGAATGGAATAAGAGATTATGGAGTCTATATCTAATAACATATGAGTTTAAACTAGTGGGATACATAGATAATGATTGGGATGATAGCCTTGATGAACAAAAGAGCACTTTGAGGTATGTATTTCATCTTGGGTTAGGATCCATAACTTGGTATTTAAAGAAACAACCCATAGTATCACTTTTTACAATTGAAGTAGAGTACATAGTAGTGAATGTATAAATAGGCCAAGACATATGGCTAATAAAAATACTTTCATATTTTCATGAGGAGTAACAAGGGGATTCTACAGTCTATTTTGATAATATATCCTCTATATAATTGTCAAAGAATTATGTCTTTCATCGTAGGATCAAGCACATTGTAATTAGGTATCACTTCATTCGAGAGTTAGTTAAAGGTCATGTAATAGAGCTTAGTGTTTATAGGTTAGAATAGTAGCTATTTAATATTTTTACTAAGTCATTATTTAAAGACACTTTCAAGACTTAAGAGGAAGGTTAGGGGTAATTAATGCAGTAGCATTAGACCTACAATGTTTTATGTTGGCTATAGACTCCTATAACACATTCACAGACTCTACTAGCCCAGCTATGAACTCCATCAACATATCTATGGACTTCAGTAATGAAGCTTTAGACATGCACATAAGAGGTGCAGAAGCATTTGGGTGGATGAAGAAAAGTTATAAGAATGTTTTGAAGGATAATAAAAGTTTCACAAACCATGGTAGGAAGGTAAAGAATAAGGGGGAGTGTTGAAATAAATTATTATTCTTCACCTACCCTACCCTACTCCACTCAATTATTGTAATCACCTAACAAAATTAAATGTAACAGTTTTAAATTTGAATATTTTTTGAGCCATTTTATATTTGGGGGGAATGATGTGGTCGGTGAAACTATTAGTAAAAATATAAAATAAAATAAGAGAGAAATTAAAAAAAGTGTGCAACAAAATATAATGCAGTATCAGTTAGAGGGAGAAGTAGAATAAAAGTTAGTGACACAATAACAGAGTATGTAGAAGACAAGGAAAAAAGAGCTTGGAGAATATTGTAGTAGCAACATAAATTGAGTTTATCATAGCAACAAGACTATGCAACATATAACAAAAAGAGAAGAAGAATAAGGGGAAGGATAGAAGGAGAACAACAAAGAAAGGAGAATATAATGCATCATTAAGCTGTAGAATAGAAAAGAAGAAGAAAACAAAAGTTTTTGATTCATTTGTAAGCAATTGTAGATGTGTTTGTTAAAGAGTTTTCAAAATCAATATATACATGAATTTTATGTGTTTTAGACAATCTCTTCCCATCCTTTGTTTTAGTCTTTTATTTTATTATTGTGTTGCTTGCTTGTTTCCCACCTAGGCTTGCACATTATTCTATATTTTATGCCAACAAACTTATCCCTCAAATTAATATTTAAAATATATTGAATTTATATATAATAATTTTGGAGAAGATATTAACTTGTTGGTATTAGGTGTACAAATAAAGTATGTTTCTTTGTATTAGGCCAAAATCATATGTCTCACCCTTTGAGTTTTTAATCACTAATTTAATTTACATTTACATTTACATATTATCACATAAATCCACATGAAATATTATGTCTCACCCATTGAAATTTTGGCCCTACCTTGACTTTCACTTATATATCATCACCTAAATCCATATATACGTGTGTCAAATGTCAAGGTAGGAGATAAAAAGTTAGAGGCCAAGACACATGACTTCAATGTAATATTGAGAAACATTTATTATTCATAAACCCAATAATAATAATTTAATTAGTTCTCATATAAAAACACACACATCTTATGCATCTCTTATGTAAGGGGTTAATTTTACAAAATCTTATGAATCTAGACACTCTAAAATGGCCCTTTGGAATTTATTTTATATATGTTATGTATATTTGTCTACATATGGGTGATTGGTACAAATTTGGAATTATTAAACAATTATGATGAACTTTGATGGCTTGAAACCCCTTTCATGTATTCCCATTCAAACTTGCACATGTGCCTCATGCTTATCATTTTTTGTGCTAGAAATTTTCATGCACTACTAATACCTATCAGGTCCTTTTGTATGATCTTGACATGTTTTCTTATGCCACTTTCTAGTCATTGGAGGTTGGTCACATGTGGAAAGTCCATTAAATATTAAATTTAAGTTGTTTATAATTAAACAAATGATTAGGTTCATTTTATTATCAAGTGTCAATACCATACAAATGATTCTAAATTTTTTTCTTGTGCCATAGTTTTTAATTTTGATGGGCTCATCTATCATTTCTCCTTGCCCATTTCTATCCATTAAAGTTTAGTCATGCATGCCATATTTAAAAAAAATTGAATTCATGTCATCTATTAATAGACAAGTGGTTAGATATATTTGAACATAAATTATAGACAAACACTTATCAATTATTATAAAGGATTTTTTGAGAGCACTCTTGAATCAATTTGTTAGCATTATTTCTATTATACAATTTTTTTATCAATTTCTAATTTGTGTGTATATCTTTGAGTAATATGAATAATTATAAGGGTGAAGTTTCACCACTAACCCTATAAATGTAAAATACCATACCAAACCCTTATCCATTTCAAATTAATATGTTTTATTTTCATGAGGACAAATGCTAAAGCATGAAATTATCCCAGAAGGAAATAATGAGGGAACATTAGTGACTTGACATTTTTCATAGTTTGTAAGTTGTACCTAGGACTAGTTATATAGTTTTGAAAATGACCATGATTATTTGTATCATCTTCACATTTTTATTTTTTGGGTTTAGATGTGACATGAAAAATGTTCATATATTCATCTATTGGAATGGGCAATTCAAATTACAACAACATGCCAAGAAATAATGCAAAATTCTTTGGGAAGGCAATCTAAAAAGGTAAAATCCCTATATATCTTTACATGTTTAATTTAACAATTAATTGTGTATTGTGTATTATATTCTTACACTTTTTATAATGTTTAATTTGAAGTAGGTGTGTTTAAACACACACATACATAATACCATTCCATGAATCTACATCATCAAAAGCTTATTAGTAGTAATTTATTCTAAAAAAAGTAAATGTCAAAATTGAGTGAAATTAGATTTTATAAAACTCTCCTTAAAGACAAAGATAAGGATTGAGTATGCCAAGCCATAACTAAGCTTGAACTTTTAGCGTATGACAAATTTCAATACTCTTCCTCAAGTAAAAAATCATGGTGATAAACAAAATTCAAACTTGACCCTTGATTATTGGTTTGGCCATACCCCTCAAACCTAAATAAGGTTTGATCATGACAAGTCATACTTAAAATTGACTTTTGAGTGTGAATCCAAAATTTAACACTCCCCTTAAAGCAATAACAAGGTTTGAGTATGTCAAACCACAACCATGCTTAACCATTGAGCATATGAAAACCCATAAACCCAATAGTAAATTTAACCAACTACTTAAAAAACATGGGTATATGCAACTATCCATGTGGATATTTAAAAATAATAATAATTTGGTTGTAACCTTCCATAAATCCTCTAAATATATATGAGTGTGATTTTATATAGTAAAATATATAAAAATAAGATGTGTGTGTGTGTGTGTGTAATATCCATTTTTATGATTTTTATATATTTTGATTTTTTTAATATAATTTTTTGAATTTAAGTAAGCTGAAATAAATCCTAAGCAATAATATGCAAATTGAAACTCCAAATCTAATAACAAACAAACTATAATATTTATTTAAGCAGCTAATTATAAATTTAAAACTGATTACAATAAACCTTTACTACAAAAATACCACAACAAATTAATAAAATAAATAATTAATACCAATCAATGTCTAAAAACTTGGAAACAAGGTAAAATAGTCATAAACTAGTATGGCATGCTTAAATATGTTGATATAGATGTACAACAATCCATTTTGGAGTGTGACACTAGATGGAATGTCCATGATGGGCACAAGGAGGCAATAAGGAAGATGTATATACATCCTCAATTCAGATTGATTTTAATTATAGATATGGGGTGAACACCTTTCAAATAGCCATGCAAGTGTCTGATAACCCAACCAAGGGAACATCAGCTACTGAGGGTTTAAATAATAATAAACATCCACCTAAACCCTAATGTATCAATCTAAAACTTATTTCAAACCCTCACAAGGATTTAAAATGAAGATAATCCTCAATCACACTGAAACTAAAATTTAATCCGTATTTTCAATCATAGTTATGATTCATGTATGGAATCACCTTAGTGGGTTAGATAGTTTTCATCCTCCACACTTGTATATCAAAGGGTTTTCATCCTCAAATGAAAAGATTGAATAAATTAATTCAAGCTATAGATTAGGGTTTGATTTCAAAATATTAATAATGAATAATTACTCTTTTTATCCCCAATTCTCCTTTTATAATTTCTCTTTTCCAATTTCACCCTAAAAGTATTTAAAAATACTTTTAATAAAATATCACTTTTCATTGACTTACTGATAATTAATTTTATTCCTATTAATAATAATAATACATAAGTATCATTTTTCCATGTTATGAAATAAAGTGACTTAGGACAACTTAAAATATTATTATTAAATTATTTCCCTAACTTTCTCCCATATCCTATGGGAAATAAGGAATAGGCTATACATATTTTGATTAGTTTAATTATGAAAAGGAGACATGATAGTTTGCTCTTACTAGAATTGATTGTCCTTAAAAAATTACAAGATCAACTTCTCTAGCTATCCCCAAAACACCATCTTTATAATACGTGAATCTCAATTCATCCTTAGGAACTTGCAATCCCATGTTCAAAATTCCTCATGCACAAGCTATTGACATGAGTATAAAACTACCATTGCACACAATTCTAATGTTACAAAACCTCTACTCTTTACTACATTATTTTCCATTATATTTTATTTGAGTGCACATAGATCTCATCCATGTCTAGATGACCATCGATTAATGACCCTAGTGACATTGTATCAACCTGAACAAATTTAACATCTGGTCCTAGTTCACATCCTAGATGGTAAATGCTTATACTAAAATATCATTGGATATTAACTTAATAAATCATTTATTATTCCTCCAAATAGATATTGAACATTACTGGTACCAATCATATTCCTTGTTTCAGTCATTAGATTTTGATCATTGAAAATTTTCACATATTTGGCATGGTTTTGATAGTTACTTAATGTCTACACTGTATCAGAAACTATTTTTGTGTTAAAGTGTATGATTTATTGACCATAAAACATCATGTCTCTTTTAATATACATATTAATTTCTTGGATAATATCAATTTGAATTCCTAATGCTTGTGCCATGTGCTCCATCATTATTTCAATAATGACTATTATCTCAATAGATGTTGGTCCTCTCATGTAGGTGCATGTAGGAAAGTTAGCCTTGACTATTTTTCCTTTGATTTTCCCATTAATAATGTCATATTCCTCTCCTCAAAAATGGTTTTCATAAATAGATCCATGATCTTTCCAAGAATCATAATCATATGTGACAACATGATGGTCTTCCACTTCCTTCCTTTTCTTGACTTCTTGAGCTCTATCAATAATATTGTTAGAATGGCTATGAATACCTTACTTAATGGTATCAAGCTGAACTATATGACTTAACAATGGAGTATGAAAATCAATACTATCAATAGAACCTTATATCTTTCTTAGCATTTTTTATTTTTGAAGTGATCTCAAAGAAAATAATCAGTGCCTTATAAAATTTTATTTGCTTCATACTCACATCCTTGGTTGATCAATAGTTGACTTACATCAATTTTGTAAATAATTTAATTATTTTCCTAGTAATATTTATTTGTAGTCCGACTTAGGATTTAATAAAATATTTCACATGGCCCAACTTTACTTCTTTTTTCTCTATGAAAAATGAGATGAAACCATGATCCTTACTATAAAAGGTATCATTACCAATATGAAAATATGTAAAATTGGACATTAGGCTATCAATTGATCCAATTTCCATAAAACATCTTTCCTAGTGCAACAAAATATGTTTACATTAGTTAATGACCCAATAGTAATGAATGACATCTCTATGCTTCACTAAAGTTTGGTATTTGATTCCTCTCTTATTAATTGTAATGGCATGAGATACTAAATCATTTAAGTTTATTGAAAAAGAACCTCCATATTCGACCACCATTTTTTGAAAGTTCTCCAATGATTTTAGTGTAAGACTAATATTAGCAATATAGTTTTCCATGGAAGATAAACTCCAAGAACTTCAAACTCGCCAAGTGTATTAAGACTATTCCAAGAATGAAAGGGTAAAATGTCAAACCTAAAATGCATGGAAAAATATTCAGATCTCCCTCATGTTCTCTAGAATAATACAACCATGAAAATTTATGTTTTCCTTACCTTTTAGGATACACACCTATATTAGTTACAACAACATCCTTTGGATTCATTTTATCAGGTAATAGAATTATGAATTTTGTTCCATTTGCACATTATGTTATAATTTATCTCTCAACAACAAGCTTTAGTCCATAAATATCACTTCTTGTTTGAAAATTAACTAAATTAGGGGATGAAGACTTATCTCTACCATGGGAAATTATCAAAATCAACTAACATACATGACATGGCTATCTTAGATATATGAAAAGTGACACAATATCTATACAAAATTATTTGTATTTTTTAATCTCATCATTGACTATGTGAATGACATGATTGTGAATTGCTTCCATTAATTTGGACTTCAGTATCAGGTGTCTAAAATGATCACCTAAATCATGTGCTCTTATGAGTAGATAAATTTAAATTAATGTATCTCCATTCTTACATTACTTTCTATGATAGGAAGCATATTGCGATGATGTCAAGCCTCTTTTTCAATATTTTCATGCCTTGAACTATAATCATGGAGATAGTCAAATTGATTACCCTTAGTTGTTGAATTTGTGAACTCAACACATAAATATAATAAAATAATATTTTCAAGTGCATGTTTAGTAGTAGAATCATTATGAAAGTCAATTTGATATATGTCTTAGATAAAAACATTCCTTTCATAATCTAAATTGAAATCATATGAATGGTTCAAGTGATTATCTCTTTCTATTGATGCATTTAATAAATTTAAATTAAATGGGCCATTTGGATAACTTAGGAATTTAGGTTTTACTAAAATATTATTCCCACTTTTTTTATAACTATCTTGCAAATCACCTTCATATGGCATGAGCTCAAACTTTGGGAGATTGATGGGTGTTTATTGAACATGAACATATTTTTCAACTTCCACTTATACGGTGGATTTCTCCATGGGACACTTCCTCTATATTTCTTTCAAATATAGTTATTCTTCATTCTTAGGCTCATGCTCTACCACTACTTATTTGACCACTTCTAGTAGTTTTGGCTCAAGTGTATCCATCATAATATATGGTTGCACCATCTTTAATTATTTGGTCTTTATTCCTTCACAACTTTTTGTGGTTGGGTTCAACTTTTTATTCTTTCTTATTTGACCTTTCACTTTTATTTTCTTTAAATATTTCTAATAATGATTTAAATTTTATTTAAGATTTGTAAATGTCAAACTTGTTATCATATTCATCAAAGAAAAGAAGTTTACATTAATCTCTGTCACATTGATCTTTTAACCATGAATCCTAAATAAGATATCTCTTTCATGATCTTCTAAATGAATATAAAGTTTTGAGGCTAATAGAAAATTTATTTGATAGCTAATCCTTAATACTTGGGTTCTTCATGCATACTTCTTCTCTTTGTAGGAATGTTACTTGGAAATTTTTGGAAGGGGGTTGACTGAGATCCTTTTATTAGTTAAATATCTTCCTTCCACTTGATTTAAATCATTATGATTAATACATTGCAATTTTTAAACTAAATCTAACATGGATTATTTCACTGTCCTCTAGATTATTATTTCTAGATCTATCTAACCCCAACTAATATTTTCCTGCAAAACACCTATCTCATCTATAAGAACCCTCTTTTCTCTATTATTATGATTTTTACTTTGATCCACAAGATGAAAATATCAATGTTGTGATACCACTATAATATCCATTTTTATGATTTTTCTCTATCCTTTTTTCTAATTTCTAAATTTAAGAAAGCTAAAATAAATCTTAAACATGAACATATAAACCAACAATCCAAATATGATGACAACCCAACTTTAATATTTATTCATGTATCTCATTATAAGTTCAAAACCAATTACAATAAACCCTTATTATAAAAATCCCACATCAAATGAATAAACTCAAAAATAAATACCAATCAATGCATACTAGCTAGAAACAAGGTACAACAGCCTCTAGCTAGTGTGACAAGTTAAAATATGTTGTTGTAGATGTATGGTATTCACCTTTAGAGTGTGACACTGGCTAAAATTTCTATGGTGGGAATAAGGAGGTAGAAACAAGAATTGCCAATAACAAAGGTAATAAGGAAGGCATACATCCTTCTTAAATTCATATTAACACTAAGTACATATATGGGTTGAATACCCTCCAAATAACCACATAGGTGTAAGATAACTAAATCAAAGGAACATTAGTTACTAATGGTTTCAAGAATAAGAAACATCTACCTAAACCCTAACATAGTAGTTTACATTTTTTTCAAACCCTAAAAATGATTGGAAAATGATGGCAATACTCAATCACATTTAAACTAAAATTTAATCCTAATTTTCAAACATAATTATTCTTCTTCAATGTAATCACCTCAATGAGTTAGAGGGATTTCATCATCCACACCTGTATATCAAAGGGTTTTCATTCTCAGATGAAAATATTGAACATGATTACTCAAGCTCTAGATTAATGTTTGATTGTCAAAGATAAATAATTAACAATGATTTTTTTAGCCCTTCTCTTTTTATAATTTCTAATTTCACCCTAAAATTATTTAACAATACTTTAAATAAATATCACTTTTTATCCACTTAATAATGATTACTTATGGCCCTCTTAATAATAATAATAATAATAATAATAATAATAATAATAATCATCATCTTCTTCTTCTTTTTCCATGTTATGGAATAAAGTGACTTAGGACAACTTAAAACATTATTTTTAAATTATTTTCCTAACTTTATCCCTTAACCTACAAGAAATAAGGAATAGGTTATGGGTATTCTAGTTCGTTTAATTTTGAAAAGGGGGAATGACAATATGGAAGTATGTATGTATGTATTTATGTATGTATGTATTTGTGTATGTATGTGTGTGTGTGTGTGTGTGTGTGTGTGTGTGTGTGTGTGTGTGTGTGTGTGTGTGTGTGTGTGTGTGTGTGTGTGTGTGTGTGTGTGTGTGTGTGTGTGTGTGTGTACATAAACATATACATACATACATATTACTCTTTCTTAGTATGATGTGTGATTTTTAACAAAAAATGGTCCTTAGTTTAATATTGAATACAAGATTATGAAAAATAATTATTCAAACACTCATAAATATATTTACACCATGATCAATATTCAAGAAAAGAGGAGATATTTGTTTTTTTACTTATTTCTTTCAAAATCTAATTAGGCACAGAACCATTTTTATTTTTTGTATGTGTGTTCATACAATAATATCAATCTATTTAAAAATCACTCTTGCTTAGTAAGATGTGTTAAATTTAACTAAAAATGGTCCTTAGTTAAGGATTGGATACAATCTTATGAAAATTAATTACTCCAATGGTCATCAATAGATTTACTCCATGACCAATATTCAAGAAAAGAGGATATCTTTTATTTTTTACTTAATTATTTCAAAATCTAATCAAACATGTGGTATCAATTTTAATTTATTGATTAAGGATCCTCATAACTAAGCTAAATTTAAAGTCTAGCCTACCAAATTAGATTTTAAATGACCTCTTAATAAAATTAACATAATATTTAACACTTGGGATCTAAATAAATATAAAATCCATTTGGAATGAAATAAATGAATTATATTTAATTAAGCAATACATATAATGTCAAATTAAAAAATGAAATAACAAACAATAAATACATAAGGATAGAAAGGGAATATAGGTGTACAATTTTTTAGAAGACCTATTGCAAAAATGTAAAGTTAGAAATCAAAGCCAAGTTAATTCCATACAAAAATTTATATCTAATTGTATACAATTACCAAGACCTACACTCTTATTCGACAAAACATATATTACGTAACTTTAAAATCCAAGAAAAATGTCTAAGAAAATATAACCTATAGGTTTTGTTCACTTAGCATAAAAAAAAAATTACCCTGAGGAGATGTTAAGATAATACCTTATCTAATACCATGTTGGGGACTATCTCCAATAAATAGCATGGTCCAAAAGATATCTTTAGGTGAAAATCTAGTGGGTGACTGATCATCATCATCTATGGCCAAAATTCCATAAGTTTCAATTCTAATATCTACAAATGAGATACTATCAATGTCATGTTCTATGGGGGTTCCAAAATAATATTCTTATAAAATGAAGGATATTTATTTGTCAAAATGGACCATGATCAGATCCTTTCCTATAAAAACTTTTTTTGAGTCAAGCCACCTTCTTCCTAACAACATAATACAACAAGTGGTATCTAAAATTTGCACAATACCCATGGAATTAACCCTCTAATATTACCCTAGTTTAAAGATGATATTTGTAATGTTAATTTTATTGAATTACTCCATATGACTAAATTTCATCTCCCTATGCCATCTACTTGACTTATCGATGACAAGCACATCCCAGAAGGACCATTTGAAATATAACATCACCTACTTATCCCTTTGTTAACCCTTCTACATCTAGGCCATAATTATTTTAGGTAAACTCGTGACCTAGTTGTCTTTTGTTTCATAGATCCATGACTTAGATAAAAGTGAATAGGTTTTCTCATTAGATGCATAGTTTAGTTTTCAATGGATATTAATGGATACTTTAACCAAATTTTCCCACTTTTCACCTATATACCTAATTGTTTGGCCTTCATTAATTATTATTGATCATTTTCTCACTTACAAGATATTAAAACATCATTTTTCCCAAACTACTATACTCTTACACTATTAGAATTCAGATCACTACACCTAATTTATGCACTCATTAGTGTCAATTTTCTAGATGATGATCATCACCACTCCCTAGTTACTTACCCTTCTCTTTTAGGTCATATAATGCATTAGATTATAAAGGTATTTTTATAGGAGTTATGTATTCACCTAATTCTAGGTTATTGACCCTTATTTGTTTCCTCCTCAACTAGACACACTTAGATCATAAGTTGATAGAATTACTAGCATTATTAAGAGCTTGATATGAGGGCACATTGATATGAGGGTAAAATTTTTGTTCTTAATATTTAATATATTTCTAGGGTTAGATTTGTATGCTAGGTTATTATTATTTTACAAATTGAAATTTTATTTTGAAGCACCATGAACATTGTTTATTTGAAATTAACATGTATTTACTTATGAATCATTATTTAATTTATATAATCCTACTTTCATTTATGAGTCATAATTATTTTCTTGAAAACAACATACACTTCATTTACAAATATTTTTTCATTTCATAATTCTACTTTCAATTCTATGGCTACAATACTATATATATTTTCTTTATTTGATTTTTTTTAGATTAGGTGTTTGTTTCTAGCCCTAGCTTGGTTATTATTTAGTCTAGCCTCTAGTCCATGTAATACAACAAACTAGATAGTGGATCGAGGCTTATATTTATTTCCCAAACTCACAAATGTTTTATTTTCCATTTGGATTCTTAAATCTACATCATATTGTGCCTTGTGGGACTTAATAGGTTCATTATCATCCATTTATTTATTTATTATAATTTTTATCTCCTTCATTATTTAATTTATATAATCCTACTTTTATTTATGAGTCATAATTATTTTCTTGAAAACAACATGCACTTCATTTACAAATATTTTTTCATTTCATAATTCTTCTTTCAATTTTATGGCTAGAATACTATATATTTTTTCTTTATTTGATTTTTTTAGATTAGGTGTTTGTTACTAGCCCTATCTTGGTTATTATTTAGTCTATCATCTAGTCCATGTAATACAACAAACTATATAGTGGATCTAGGCTTATATTTATTTCCCAAACTCACAATGTTTTGTTTTCCATTTGGATTCTTAAATCTACATCATATTGTGCCTTGTGGGACTTAATAGGTTCATTATCATCCATTTAATTATTTATTATAATTTTTATTTCCTTCATTATTTCATTTATATAATCCTACTTTTATTTATGAGTCATAATTATTTTCTTGAAAACAACATACACTTCATTTATAAATATTTTTTCATTTCATAATTCTACTTTCAATTCTATGGATACAATACTATATATATTTTCTTTATTTGATTTTTTTAGATTAGGTGTTTTTTGCTAGCCCTATCTTGGTTATTATTTATTCGAGCCTCTATTCCATGTAATACAACAAACTAGATAGTGGATCTAGGCTTATATTTATTTCCCAAACTCATAAATGTTTTTTTTCCATTTGGATTCTTAAATCTACATCATATTGTGCCTTGTAGGACTTAATAGGTTCATTATCATCCATTTATGAATTTATTATAATTTTTATCTCCTTCATTATTTCATTTATATAATCCTACTTTTATTTGAGTCATAATTATTTTCTTGAAAACAACATGCACTTCATTTACAAATATTTTTTCATTTCATAATTCTACTTTCAATTCTAAGGCTAGAATACTATATATATTTTCTTTATTTCATTTTTTTAGATTAGGTGTTTATTTCTAGCCCTATCTTGGTTATTATTTAGTCTAGCCTCTATTCCATGTAATGCAACAAACTAGATAGTGAATCTAGGCTTATATTTATTTCCCAAACTCACAAATGTTTTGTTTTCCATTTGGATTCTTAAATCCACATCATATTGTGCCTTGTGGGACTTAATAGGTTCATTATCATCCATTTATTAATTTATCATAATTTTTATCTCCTTTAATTTAAATAAGGTGTTTCTCACCTCTCTAATTTAGGCCATGAATTTTACTATGAACTCATGGATTCTAGTGTTGCAACCACATATTTCTCTTAGTAACTTATGATGTGGCTGCAAGACTATATTTTAAACTTATTTTTTCTTTTATTTCATGATTTTTGGTTTTTTTTTGGATATTTTAATCCTAATGTAGATGATATTTTTTTATTATGTAGAACCTAAATCTTGTACACTTGAAAAACTCATACCTTGAATGTTCCTCTTAGCTTTACACATGAATTGCTTCTAAAAGCCTCACATATACTCTATCTTATGAACCTTGGCCTATATATTAGTCGTTATAGTCTTATATCGATGACATAAACATCCTATCTTGTCTAAAACGCTTAAAATGTACTTATCTTACGCCTTTGTAAGTTCTGATCCTATTAATGTTTTACTACTCCTTAGACATAATGTTAGGATAGATAGTAGAATCAAATTTATTGTCATTCCCTAATGTGTCTAGTTCCCTAAAATCATCCAATTTTAAAATGAAATGTATTTCAATTATTTACCTAAGTGATTTAATTTGAGTTATTTCCTGATAATATTAGTATAAATATAATATCAACCCTCAGTCATTCCTCACCTAGGAATCAAACCAAAGAGAATTTAAGAAGCACTGAATTTATAAAAAGCTTTCCTATTCTACCCTATTCTAATATAATTCAAATTAATATCCCAACTATAGTTCGAAATTAATAAACAAGTATTCATAAGGTCTTATTTTCCAAGTTACAAGTTAGGTCATTATTATACTTGATTTACACACATTGCATAATTCACACATGAGCCAACATGTAGGGGAAAACTACATTAGTCTGAGGGCCTCTTCTGGAGTATTGGATATGTAGGTAGTACCCTTTTATAGTGGGGTAATTATGGTTTAGCTTGACAATGTGTGCCCACTAACCCACTTTTCCCAAGGTTACATTGTAGATGGAAAGCTAGGGTTTTGCCATTTCACTCAGAACAATAGTCCATGACCCAGATCTAAATGCACTAGAGTGAAGGAAAATCAAAACCTAAAAGCACCTAGGTGGTCACATCCTATTTCAAATAATATTTTGTGCATGATATTATCATCAAACCTAGATAATATAGTCAACACAACCATCCTAGGTTGACATAACTATCCAAAGAGCTAGAGGCACTAGATCCAAACTTTGATGATTGTTATAGAATTTACTTCTTCCATAATTTTAGCCTATTAAATATCTAGATCTGCATTATCATTAGATCTAGCTAAGTACCTTATTTTATGTCACTTTTACATCTAACATAGTTGTAATTTACATTGTTATATTATCTCAATTTAATAAATTTAGCATATGGTACATTTGAGTTTAATATTTAATTATCCTATTATAGATATGATATTCACCCTTATTCCCTATCATTTCTATATTATTAACCTTATATACGCAAGAGGATCCACATATAAATTAGGGTTAAACATTTAGTGAACATGATATTTGAACATCAAACCCTAGGTCAACTAGGATTTTTTGATTTCTTTTCTTGTTTATGATACTTCATTATTATAATATTATAATAATGTTCACCATGGACATCTCTATAAACCATTTCATGGTTTAATACATTATAAGTGATGTTTTTAATTACATTAGTTTCCTAGTTCAAAGCATACAATCCATAAGGAATTCAAAACCTACATTCTTGCATACTCCTTATTATAATGTTTATAATGAGATTACTTCTCCTAACCCTAAGGAGGGTGATATTTATCATCCTTCTAAATAGGATCATACTCTCACCTCTTCAATGGTTAATGGGGATCATCCTATTTTTCCAAAAGAGGGTAACCATAAAACCTTTTCCACATCTATTAAGGGTACATGTATGTATGTTAAATCTAGAGTACCTATGTTTTGTGCTTTTGAAACTCTCAAATAACAAATTAATACTATGAAAAATTTAATGCATGAGATACAAAACAAAAATCAATCTCTAAATTCAAATATCACATTATTAGAAAATTAGATTACACTCCTATAAAATCCAAAACATGGTAGTGTTATTCATGTGTTTTCATATTCATCTATCAATGTTGTGCCAAACAAAGTTTCTTATCCAAATGAAAATATAATACATCCAAAACAAATGATTATATATGTGAATAAAATCTTATCAAAAGGCCAAGTAAAATATTAAGAGATATTATTAGAAACAAAGTGATCAAATTACGTCTTGTACATCATATACAAAGATTTAAATACTATTTTATATATCATAAATGCATGGGCATCATATAGACCATTTTTTAGAATTAAATTAAAAATATAGGTTCTCAAAGATAGTGATGATCCTATAATTGATACATCACTCCAAAAAACCACTCACACTATGAGTACCTCTCTTATAGCACAAGTAACAAAGTAAAAAATATGGTTACCAAAGAATAATACAAAGTGAAAAAACTTGCAAATATCAAACTTAGAGCAAGAAATGTTCAAAAAGGAAAATTATACCAAGAAAAGGATACAAATTTACCTCTCAATAATGATACTCAATTTTCCAAATAGTATGGTTTTGGAAATAAATATTAACAAAACTTTGGTTATCATGCTCAAGGATTGGAAAAACATTCCAAAGGCATCACCTACCCTGTTTACACATCTGATTAGAATGAAAACCAAGGATTTTGATATATTATTAATTATATTATAAATCATTCAAATATACATTTTTTCAAGGGAATTAAGCCTATGAATGAAATAAAATCCAAGACAAAGGTGCCAAATAAATAAAAATGGGTACTGAAAGATCTTCCTAAACAAAAGGAGAAACCTTTACCAAATACACCTCAAGATTCAAATGATACATCATTAAATGTGGATGATCCTTCACATGATGAATAAGTTTCCAAAATTCCAAATGATATACAATTACCAAAATAACCAAAAAATAAACCATGTGAGCTCCCTTCATTGGTCAATATTGAACAATAAGAGGACATAGTTCCAAATGATTATGACAATTGTGATATTATTCCTAAGACCAATATGGTATATGTTTAATTAAGAAAACTTTTTTTGATCTAATCTATACCTTACCACATGATCTATTTATACCTATAGGACTTGGTACATATTGGTTGAATCCATCTCCAGGATGTACAAAACAAAATATAAATAATAAGGTAAACCATGTAGCTCAAAATGTTCATAAGGTATTAAAATATAAGGTGAACATAGATATAAATAATGACATACCAAAAATATCAAAATTACACTATGGTATAGTTACTTATTCATATTTAAACACTCAATATGGTATATCAAAATTTCAAGAGTAGCCTAGGAAGTTATATGATTAAAACAATGATTATGATCCTAATAATACTATAGTTTATATGATTCTAAAAATATTTATTATGAAAAATATGAATATGATACACTTGATAATCCCATAGATAAATCAATTACATTGTTAGAACCAAAATCAAAAACATAGTTACCACTTGATCATTACAGTCAAGCTTGTTTATTCCCATCTAGATTTCATTGCATATGGTGATTACTTCAATTATCACTACCTCAATATAAAATATCTATCTTAAGATTGGAAGGTTCAAAATGGGGGAGATATATATTACCAACCATTTTATGGCATCATAGGATGATATTTTCTCATCATCAAAAATTCTAAAAATACCAAAAAAATAAAAACATTCAAAAATCCAAAACCATTTTTGGTACCTACATGTTATATTGTCTCCTTGTCATCTATGTGTTAGTTTCATGTTAATGGTTGGCATATCATTGCTAATACATACATAAATAAATGATTCAATTCTATATTTGATGTTGGCCTTTCCTTATACTCATGTCATATGAACATTAGGGGCATCTTCTTCTTTGATCTTGATACACACATGTTATATGATTTGATGATCACTCTACACTATCATTCTTGATCTTACATATGTGTTTACACATGCCAATTATCCATGATTATATATTTCACATAGTAATTAATTTGATATGGGCTTGATGTTTTTGTTTACATATTTGATCCATGGGACACTATGACATGTTTATGTTGGTTGCTTATGCTTTTACTTTATACGCTTCCTTGAGTGTTTTTCATTGATATTGTCTAGCTTGTTCGATCATTTGAATATACTCCATTGTATGAAACCCCTATGCCTTTTTTTTCCTTGGATATTTTAATATGTCATTACTTATTTTATGGAAATTTAAATATGGAATTCCTTATTTTGTGAAAACTTGACTAAGTCATGTCCATTCAATTTTGTGGCATTGAACATGCCCCTTGTTTGTGGTCTCCTTGGACCATTTCCTTTTGACTTGATTTTGAATGCTCTTATATGTGCTCTTATTTGTTTGTTAAGCTTATACTATTACTATCTAGACATTTACATGATATTTATCATGAATCTTAGGCCTATATGTGATCACATTGGTTCTATGCACTTTAATGATACATGTACTTAAACAAATTTCCTTCTATATGCTACATGGTTACATTCATAGATTTTATAGTTGTCTTACCCTTTTGAGATTAGGTAACTTCTAGTGCTACTTTTACCTCACCTAAAAAGGGGGCATATTAGTGGGGGCATGATTGGGAAAAATTTTATCCATAATTTACACAATTAATAGATTCAGTGGGGGCATGTCATATGGACATGGCTTCCACACATTCACAATTTTTCATATTCAGTGGGATCATGTCATATAGACATGGATTCCACACATTAATAGTTTTCATATTACATTGGGGGTATGATTTTGAAGCATTTTATACACATTCATTCAATATTTAGTACTTATACAAGTTTATAGATTCAATGGGGGCATGTCAAATGGATATGGCTTCCACACATTCAAAGTTTTTAGATTTAGTGTAGGTATGCTTTGAAAGCATGTTCTCCACATTAATTATATATGGTACTTATATCAATTCATAGATTTAGTGGGGGAATGCTTTGGAATCATGTTCTCCAAACCTATTCATTATTCGACATCTCCATTTTATAGTGGGGGCATGTTTGGAAACATCTCCTCCATATTGGTACTTATATCAATTTTACATTCCTTCACACTTACACATTATCCAAACTGGCTAAAGCATACAATTATATGATTAAAATTAATAGTTGTGATATATTTCTATATATGTTACCATTTTTATACATATTTTTGACATGAAACATATCTAAGGTACATATGTTATGCAACAAGTGCCTAATATTGTAAAATCCAAATCAATTTTAGATCCAAAACCATTACATGTATTGATACCCCACAAACTTTTATGAAATTTATCGAACTAATCTACTATAGTCTTTGGTTCACATTTTGGTATAGTTAAGGTGATTAAATCACTTAATCTTACCAATTTTTCAATTTGGATCTAATTATATCAGCCAACCTCACTAGTTTATAAGTATCATTGGGTTGCACAATTGATCTTATCTCACATGTGGTAACTCAATTTTACTCTAAATTTAGGGGCATGTGCCTTCCAAACTCTCTTTATCTATCTCCTTTGATATATGCACTTTAAATATTTATCTTAATCTCAATTTTATAGCCTTACAATGATACATATTTTTCAAAACAACTTGTCAATGGGCAAGGAAATTACATCGACATAAAGGTATACTCCTAAACATTTCTCTTTAAATTTAAATCTATTTTAAGTAATTTTAACCCAAATTATATCCATTTATTTTACATAGTCACATGGTTTTAGTTATAGGTTATTCACCAATAAAGCACTCAAATTCAACTCAAGAAAACACAAGTTTTGCATACACACCTAAGTACTTATTATTTTCCTTTAAACTAGAAATTTCATTACTAGATTAAAGGTGGGAGGAAATGTAGATGATATTTTATGATTATGTAGTACCTCAATATTGTACACATGGATAACTCAGACCTTGGTCATTTTTCTTAGTTATATGCATGCCTTGATTTTATAAGCCTTGCATCTGCTCTATCTTGTTCCCCTTGGCCTATCTCTAAATCTTAATAGTATTATATTGATTACATAGAAATTATATTTCCAATAATTCTTAAAATATAATTATCTTACACCTATACAAGTTATGATCCTATACCTACTTTTCTACTCCCTAAACACTAATGTCTAGGATATATAATAGAGTTAACATTGCTATCATGCCTTGACATAAGTGTCGAGTTCCCTTAATTCATATAATTTTAAAATTACACATATTAAAATGGTTGGCCTAAGTTATTTGATGTGAGTTATCTTTTGATAGGATTGGTATAAATATAATATCAACCTTCATTCATTCCTCACCTAACAATCATTCTAAAGAGCATTAAAAAATCACTCAAGTTATCAAATGTTTCCCTATTCTTCCATATTTTGATATAAATCAAAGGAACATCCTAGCTATAGGTCTAATATACTAAAGGAGTGGTCATAAGAAATTGTTTACCAAATTACAAGATAGCTCACTATTGTACTTGATTTACACACATTGCATGATTCACACACAAACCAACACATAAGGGGAGCTACATGAGTTTGAGCCCCTCTTCTAGAGTATTAGTTATGTAGGTAGTTCCTTTTGACAATAGGGTCATTTGGGGTCAGATCGATACCATGTACCCAATAACCCATTTTTCCCATAATCACATTAAAGATGGAAAGTTAGGGTTTTCCCATTTCACCAAGATCAATAGTCCATGACCCAGATCCAAATGCACTAGAGGGAAGGTTAAGAAAAAACCATAAGCATCTAGGTGGTCACATCCTATTTTAGTTGATATTCCATATAGGATACTAGTGTCAATGCAACCATCCCATGCTGGCATAATTGTCTAAAGAGCTAGAGGCACCAGATCTAGAATTTGATGATTGCTCTAGAATATACTTCCCACCTACTTTTAACCTATTCCAAATCCAAATATATATTATCATCATAGATAGCTAAGCACCTTATTTTACATCATTTATAAATCTAACATATTTATACCTTTCATTTATAGCTTATCTTAGTTTAATAAATTCAACATATGGTACATTTGAGTTTAGCATTTAATTAACCTACTATAGATCTTATATTCACCCTTGTGCCCTATCATTTATATATTATTAACCCTATCTACTCAATAGAATCCAAATCCAAATTAGGGTTAAACACCTACCTATATGTTTACTTATAGTTTTCCTTTTCTACTAGCTTCCCATTAAATCCTACTTCATAGACATGATGTTTTATCTCCCTCCTTTGGGAAGGTACTCTTGTCTCATTTAGAATGAATCCCCTTAACTAAATTTTGATTAGTTGTTATGGATCGTTTAAGTTCCAATATAAATCAAGAAAAAAATACCTCTTATTAGTATTAAAATATCCTCTCAACTTCTTTTTTGATCATGAGTATAAATTATATAACCAATGGGCTCATTGACCCTTTTAGTATTTAGAAATTTCTAAGTTCAAGGTGGAGACCTAGTGACTTTTAACTGATCTATGGTCTCCCATCTATAATGTGAGACCCTCTTTCTAGATGAAACCTAAGGTAGATACATGCAATCATGTTTTTTTATAAAAGTAAGGGACATTAATGTCTAGGAAGACCATCATTCTTATCATAGGATCTATGTACATTTGATCTCTAGTGATAAAGCCAATACCTGCTCTCATTAAATAATTCATACTTATTATTTTATAATTTAACCTTGTACACTTTCATGATTCTAAAGGGTAAATAAACATAAAAATACTCATGTATACCTCTATCACTCAGATCTCAAACATCACTCATAATGATGTACACCTTCTTGTCCTCATCTTCATTCCTTTGAGGTTTCAGCTAGTCACATTGATTTGAACTACCACTTGAGGTGTGAGAATCCTTGTCATGCTTACCATGTCTTTCAAAATGTATGATATGATCCCTACCCTTCTCAACTATACTCACATGGTTAATATATTGAATATCCTCTTTGTTGTGCTACCCTTTTTAACCATTATTCATCCCATGTTCAAACATAAACTTGCATTGATTAATTTCCACTTAGAAATATAGCTCCAAGTTTCTATTAGTTTATTTGGGGATAGTAGAACCTTAATATCATTTTTTTAATATAAAAATCCCCATGACCCCTTTCCAAGTGGATATAATCTCCTAGTCATTAGTCATTCTTACAAAAAAAATCATATGAAACCTGTATACCTACATGTATGAGCTATTCCCATTCCTAATTCTCTCCCTAAACTACCCAAGTTCATTATAAACCAAGACAAATGTAATTTTTATCATATTATAGACACAAAAATCCAGTATTAGATAATTTGGAAATGTTATTTTTGACATACATTCACCTTATATGACTTTTATGTATGCATATGGCTATTTTTTACCCTATCTCTCACATTCACACATTTTCCATGAGCCTAACCTTCCAAATTTAACATTAGTCACCTAGATGAATTCCTTAATATATGTCTACATTTCTCAATATAATATTCAAACTATATCTAGATCATAAAATAATTATTTTCTTTTTTTATGGAAAAATATGTTAGAATAGAACTATTTCAGAATTATGGATTTGTCTAAAACATGACGGACTTGTCCCATGCCAAAAAATGATCAATTTTAATATTCAAACCTTTTTACAGTATAGCCCATACATTTCACATGTTAGTGTCATGATAAACTAACAAAATAGTCCCATATAAATACAAAATAGACCTAAGCATATTCCCTATCTAGCATTTTCAAGTAAATCTACTATACACATTTGCACAATTAAAGAAATTGCCCTATTATTTATAATTTAGTAATAAATCATAAGGAACAAGTCCTAACCAAGTATGAATAAAATAAAAGGCAAGGTAATGTTATAATTTCCCAAGTTTCAAAATATAGATCACAAGTTTTAGTTATTTAAGGAACACTATTGCACACATACACCTAATAGGGAGAATTGCATGTGTTTTAACTTCCCTCTTTGGAGTATTGGATATATAAGTAACACTCAACCAATCATTGGTAAGTGTTTTGGGTTACCATATACTACCTTTTTATCTATTTTACAAGCCTAATCATAGTGTCAAAATTGGATCTAGGGTTTCAAAGAGGAGGCAAGTTTATGGAATCATGCACATAGTGAATCCTTAAGATCAAACACAGATGGTTTACAATCAAGTGCAATAGCCTATATGAAAATATAGAATAATAATACCTTCAGATGAATATTTTAGGTTATAAAATATAACATTAATTAGTATTGTGTGTGTGTGTGTGTGTGTGTGTGTGTGTGTGTGTGTGTGTGTGTGTGTGTGGGTGTGTGTGTGTGTGTGTGTGTGTGTGTGTGTGTGTGTGTGTGTGTGTGTGTGTGTGTGTGTGTGTGTGTGTGTGTGTGTGTGTGTGTGTGTGTGTGTGTGTGAGGTTGTCAGGCCCCTATCTATATATTGATATGAACTGAGGGGGAGGGTGATGTCCTACTATAATATAGAGAGGGAGAGGTGGGATGATAGTCCCTATATATATATATATATATATATATATATATAGGGACTATCATCCCACCTCTCCCTCTCTATATTATAGTAGGACATCACCCTCCCCCTCAGTTCATATCAATATATAGATAGGGGCCTGACAACCTCACACACACACACACACACACACACACACACACACACACACACACACACACACACACACACACACACACACAATACTAATTAATTTTATATTTTATAACCTAAAATATTCATCTGAAGGTATTATTATTCTATATTTTCATATAGGCTATTGCACTTGATTGTAAACCATTTGTGTTTGATCTTAAGGATTCACTATGTGCATGATTCCATAAACTTGCCTCCTTCTCTTTGAAACCCTAGATCCAATTTTGACACTATGATTAGGCTTGTAAAATAGATAAAAAGGTAGTATAAGGTAACCCAAACCACTTACCAATGATAAAAAATCAAGAAAAAGATCACTTTTAGACTATAATAATTAATTATGATTAGTGATGCCACCATCTCCACCATCTCTAGAATAGAAGAGAATAGATATTGGTGCCCCCATAACCATCCATTATGTCCATATGTGATATTAATGATGAATTCATGATATTATTGATGCCTGATATTACTTATATAATAAAATATAGGGTAAAATAGATTATAGAATAATTTTTCTAACTTTTGAATAGTTTAAAATAACCAAGTTTTCATCATGTTTAAATTTTGCCTTTTACATTTAAATTATGCTCATTTATATATTCCATATAATATAAATTAGCTCAATTTTTTTTATTATTATTTTCACATAATAAAAAATAAGATAAAACATATTGATGAACCTATTTATATACTTAGCACATCAAATTCTAGGTCTTCCCTTAGGGTTTCATCCTTCATTCTAGAGTTTCAAATTTTTGTATATAAATTTGATTTTCAGACCTAATTTCTAATTTCCCCTCCTCCACTCATTTATACATGGATATAATAGATTAAAATAATATCTATTTATTAAATCTATCTATGATTTTAGTCATTACATATTACTTTCCTTTAGTATGCAAAATCAATAACTATGTAAATCCATGGATCAAATCTTTGTATACTAATAAGGCTAAAATTAATAATAAAAAATATTTAGCCTTTCATAACTCTTATTATTTTAATAGTTAATTTGAATTTATTCATGTTACCATTAGGTTCCAAAGGGAATGCATGACTCATTATTTTCTTTTTTCTCATATTATTTTTGTAAAGATTATATTGAATTCTATGATCCACATTACCATTATTAGAAGAGATAGAATACAACCTATTAATGGACTTTGTATGACTATTGAATATGAAATTGATCATGAAACAATTATTATGGATGCTAATGAAATAAATGATTATGTGGAATTTCTTGATAGATTTGATGATGTATATTAAAGAGAATTAATTCAATATCTTGACATGAACCCCAAAACATATGATGCACTATTGTATGTAACAATTTATGAAAATAAAAAGATGGCTAAGGTTTTCGCATATAAGGAACGTTTAATTCCTTAAATGATTTACATCAACCTTTTGTAGGTACTAATTCTACCATTGGTGTTCACCTACTACTATTTCTGCTATTTATGTGTCTACAATTGTATCTACACATGTGATGCCCACCTAAGGTGTGGGGGAACAAAAGGTTCACCTCAAATTACTATGCCTCTTCCTACATAAGTAACTAATATATATCCTAATATGGTTACATATATGACATCATCATTATCACCCACTACATGATTCTTTAATCAAAATGTTACATCTTTGAAGGCTAAATTGTTGTAGTTAGAGCATGATTCTTCTAGAAATAGTCATTCAATGGATTATCATTCATTGGTTGATAATCCATTATCCCCAAATATTTATGATTATACGTTACCTATGGGTTTCATAGCTCCTAATATTACATTTTATGATGGTAAAGGTGATACATAACAATATCTAATATCCTTTCCCATAACATATTTGGACTATGCATCCAATGACATATTGTTAACAATTTATTTTTGTGAAGTCTTAAGGATTATGCTTTGTAGTGGTTATATGATCTATCATTCAATCACTTAAGCCATTAAATCCTTTGGAAAATAAATTTATAGCACATTTTATTATCAATATTAGTGATAAATTTCCTTATTCTCAAATTGTAAAACTTAAACAAGAATCCAATGAACCTATCAATGACTATGTTCTTTGGTATAATACCATGCTTTATAAGATGAAAAATGATATGGCCAAAAATGAGTTACAATATATTTTCAACTAAAATTTTCTCACCCCTTTGCATGATTCCATTATGTTTAATAAATTCAAATCATTTGATGAGTTATTCCATATAATTAGAAATAGAGAAGATATGTGTATAGTTTTGAATAAGCTCAAGTACACACCTAATTCTATAACTAAAAGTTTTAAATTAAACCAAGCTACAAAGTTAAATAAATTTGTATGAAGAATGAGGTAGAGATAATTATTAATGTATTATCACAACTTACTAATCATCTTGCTCTGTTCACTCCACAAAGGAGGTATTTTTCATGATTACCTCAATTTCCTCATATCCTATTACCAAGATTACTAGAGTGTAGCCTTATATCTCTCCATCCCCCATAAGAGGTTTATATGAGTATACCTACACCATAGGATATGATAATAATTCATATTTTTATTATCATTATTGTGTTGTACATTCTAAAAATAGATGATTCAAACTAAGACATAAGATATAAGATATCATTAATGATAATTTATCATAAAAAGCATACAAATGTTTCAAGACCACAACCAAATTGGAATGCAAAGTTGAACATATTTTATAATCCCTTTCCAAATTATGAAATAGTATAAACTAAGGATACTACTAAGGTTCATATGACATACACTACACATCCTTATCCTTTGACATATGATCACCCATTTGATGGTATTATTTGTACACTTACAAGCACATTTATATAATGACCTAAAATTACATTTGATGATAATGATATTTTTAATAAGGATCCTACTTATATATCATTGTATATTTGAGCATCCATTATCTCTTATCATATACATAGTGTCATGGTTGACATTGGTTCAAGTGAAAATATTTTGAAAATGACACTTATTCATACTCTTGAATACACAAATAAATATTTAACATATATAATAAGTATATTTAGAGGATTTGTTGAAAAGAAAAAACACCTCCTGAAGATTCTTATGCCACCTCTTAAGGTAAGCCCTATAGTAATTACTACATTATTCCTAGCCTTACTGAACACATGGGTATTTTTCATGTTGTTAGGACATCCTTGGATACATAATCTCTATTCATTACCATATTTAGTAAATATATGTGTTAAGTATATGCATGATAGTTAGGTGACCATAATTTTAAGTGTTCCATATGAATATCCTATTCATCTAGAGGCATTTCCTTCTTAACCCCTACCACCACTGTAGTTGGTTACTCCACTTATTTTTCATCATTTTATGCAATAAATTAATCCACCTATTTAGGATCAATATACATAGGAAATCACTCCACTTAAAAATGTTTATTCTACATAAATGGTTTAAAGTAAAGTAGTTGACTTTCCTAGATGACCACTACTTCAATGCCCATTACACCATAGAGTTATTTAGGACTCACAATAGTCATTATCTACTCTATCCCATACTAATATAATGTTACATATAACTCAATGTGTTTCAAAGTGAACCTAAACACATGTTTATCATATTATATCATGTATTCCATGTGATACTATGCTATCTAGAGATACTCATCATACATAGGATCTTATGATTTATGTTGATAACTAAACATAAATTATAACATAATGTCATTACTTACATTCATATAAAATTATTTGTTCATAATAAATAACCATTCACATGCTTGATAAAAGACCTACACATGACCATACCCTTGATAGGACTATTGCTTACCATTTTTTACATAAGTAAAATATTTCAAAAATACAAAAAATAAAATTAAAAAAGACTTAAGCATGACATGTTTATTAGTTTCATTATCCATTCATGTTATTTATCACATATTTAGTATATTTCATATCCTTTTTCATATGCACATGCATTTCATAGTATATATGAGTGAGATAAGTGACATACATATTTACACATGATACATGGGTGCATAGATGCAAGACATTCCTACACCTAGGGGCCATGTCAATGTTGGGGGTACCTCATTCCATAGGTTATATTGTTACAAGTTATATATTTCTATGACCTTTCCATTTATCATGATGAGATACAATCATTTATTTCACATATATTGATCTTATATTATTTATAGTGATACATTTCATGAATATGCTAATTTATATGTTGTGACATTGACATTGATAGTGTATATTGGTTTTGCATGTTCTCTACTTCATTGGTGTTATTTCATTTCCTATAGCTTAATCATTGATTATTATTTTTTAAGATATTGCTTAGTTTAGGACATTGAGTGATTAAGTGTATTGTTTTATGCCTCTTTAGTTATCCTTTATCTTCTATTTTTATAGTTGTTTGATTGAGTGTATTATTATATGCATCTTTCTTTGAATGTCACCCTTGTACTTGTGTGACATTTGATTGTTCATTTTGGATGGCCCTTGGCCTTATGTGGCATTGATCACTATTGTGTGTGTTTTATATTATGTGTATAATGGCCTTGACATTATGTGATTATGAGTGGATAAATATAGGATTGTCCCTATGTTTTTTTTATTTTGATGAGTTTTTGTGTCATGATCCATATCATGTATTTGTTGCTTATTTACAATGTCATTATTATTATCATGTGTCTTCCTAGGTAATTCATTATTCAGTACTCATATTAGTGATGGTTATTAATTTATATATCTACCTTGACATGACACTTGTATGCCTTACACTACATGTTTCATTTATGCTTTGATAATATATTCATTACTATGATGGCCTATTATCCACATGTTATCACATATTTATAAAAGCTTGCATTTTTTTACATTACATGATAGGTTTAACTCTTTTATTTTGAGATGTGTAATTTACAGGATGAATTACCCATCTCAAAATAGGGCATATTGATGGGCTTGTCGTAGAGACTCAATCTTCCATGAATAAAATATTTACATTTTTGAATGAATTATAGGATCCAAAGAGTTTAGAGTTGATAAAATTACCAATTTGGTTCATATATGGTACATATAATTATATATTGAGACACATTTGGGAGAATATGCCATGCATATACACACATTTATAAGAACAAATGTTATAGGTTTTTAGATATTTATATATTTAGATTCAAGATAAAATGAGACATAAATGCATATAATTATATATCATGTTGGAACTAATTTGAATATAATATATGGAATATAAATTATTCATGCACACACACATTATTACAATTTTCTAATTTTGTCATCGATGATACATAAAAGTGATCACTTTTAATCTATAATTTCATTTGTAGGAATTGATTCTATTATATGAGTAATGTAGTTAAGATTCAATTCCCTTAAAAATATATACATTGATCCATAATTCCAATGTCTCCCACATTTAATCTTGAGATTTAAGATCAGTTAAAAGAGTATTTTGGTTGAGATTATGCACCCTCAACAACCTAGGCACTACTTCCTCTTCAATAAGGGTTGGGGAATTTAATATCCAAACCCATGGCCTTGAATTAGTGCATAAATTATGGTATGATCACCCCAAATTCTCCAATTGATTCTAAAATAAATAAAAAATATATAATTCTTCAATAAGCAAGCATAATCTCTCATGGCATGTCACATGGCAACATGGTGCACCCAATTATAGGTTTATTCCTTCCTTTCTCTTTAAGTTTCCAAAGTTTCTATATAATTTCATATTTTATATTGTATACATGGACAATAATTATTTATTATTCATTTCAATTTACATGGATAAAATTGCACATTTAGAGTCTCATCCCAAAAATAATGTGTGTTTTAAACACTTAGGTACAACTATTTATCCTTTTACTCTAATATTTATTTCATTTCAATACTAAAATAAATATAGGGAATTTTTATACATTAAAATATGGTATTAGATACCTATATATTTTATTTTTGACCTAAATTCACTTTACATGACTTGTGCATACACATATGGATCTTATTAGAAACTATCTCATATCCACATGCTTTTCATGGGTCTAAACTTTGTGATTTGATATCAATCACCTATAGGAATTGAATATTTTGTGTCTAAATTGATCAAAATAATATTTATATTATCTCTAGATCATCAAATAATTACTCTTACCTTCTAGATAAATCTATTAGACTCAGACTACCCCATGACTCTAGATTCATTTAAAACCTGATCAACTCATCCCACACCAAACAATGGTCACTTTTCAAATTAAAATACTTATTATAGGTATACATGTAAATTTTTCATGTTTATGTCATGAGAAAGTACCCAAAGAGTCTCATATAAATACATAATAGGTCTAAGCCTTTTCCACATCTATTATTTGACAAGTAAATATATCATACACATTAACACATTCAAAGGAATTTCCTTATTAATTCAAATTTAGCAATAATTTACAAGGATTAGGTCCTATCTAAGTCTAAATAACTTCAAATACAATTTTAATTTTTCCTTTTCCAAGTGTATAAAGCTAGATCATAGTTCGTATTCGTTTAAGGAGCACTATTTCACACACATCTAATAGGGAGAACTATCTATAGTTTTAAGTCCCTCTTTAAAGTATTAGCTATGTAAGCATTATTCAACCATTCAATCTCAACCTAAATTTAATCATAAACCAAATTTCCAAAGTACATCTAGGGTTTCAAATAAAAATAGACAAGTTTTTGGAATCACACACAATGAAGCCCTACAATCACACACATAGATGTTTTAGAAGAAAATGCAGTGTCATATGTGAAAATAGAGAATAAAAATAACTCAAAATAATTTCTTAGGCTATAGATGCTAATGTCAATTATTAATACCCAAAATATGACAAATTTATCTAGGTGCATCTAGAGAATCAATTATTGATCCAAGAAACTCTTGACCTAGTTTCCTACCCTTTTTTACACCTACATTTAATCTCAAATCTATAAAAAAATAAAAACATGATAAATATCTTATTCCTTTGGTATTTTTAGTTTATATTAATTACAATTGTCAAATAAAATTTTGTCTTTTACATTCACATTTTTATTTATTACTACTTTCCATATAATCTAAAATAGTTTCAATTTATATATTACTAAGTTCACATAATAAAAAATAAGTTAAAACACATATCATGACATTCATGATGGCATGCATGGATTTGGAAAATCATGATGATATTATTATTAATATATTCACTTATACCATGTGAACCAAGGATTTTATTTTTTTCTGGAATATTTCACGAGACTCTATTTGTATCTTCTAACTTCTCTTGGATAATTTCATCCAATTCTTAAATATTTCTAGAAATTTTTATTTTTGCATCTAGTCATTCACTTATATGATGTAGTCTAAGAGTGATTTAAACAATGTCTTTTTCCATAGATGGTGCTCTGTTTTCCACACATGCAAGACAAGGTTCATGGATGATCAAATCTTTGATATGTTTTCTCGAGTATTGAGGTGTTAAAATCACCTTGAGGTGCTCAAGTGTAAACCCAATATTATGAGGAGGTTATTAATGAGTATATAAATATCAAATTTTCAAGGTTTAATCAGGTATCTATCCACCTCATATCCAAAATTCTTCCTCCTCTTGTGATCTTAACCATAGTATGAGTGGCGATGGTGTCACTATTTCTCTATTGGAGAAAAAGGACAAGAAAGATAGATGAGAGGTCAATTCCCTAAGTAAGATGTACTTTTAAAATTGAAAATGAAAGAAGAGGATTATATATCCTTGTGATTCCATAAAGTAATATAATAAGCATGAGATGAGGGAACACATTTTGACAAATAAAGTGTCAAACATAAATCTAATGTTAAGTCTTATCCAACTTAAGATTATTCTTTTTTTGATGTCATCAAAAATCTTATTTTTTACCACAAAAAAAAGAATGATAATAGTAAATCAAAGGCCAATGTCCATCATTCACCTTATTATTCATCACCCTCTTATATTCATTCTTTCTCAATTGTGTTGTAAGATGAATTCAAGAGCTATGGGGGAAATCTCATTTCCACCATCGACATAGACAACACTATTTATGAGTGTTATGTCAACACACCTCATGTCAAACTATAACCCCCACTAGAGATGTTAGTGGTACTAAGCCTTTGGTTCAAGTATCTGGGGAAATGAATCCCAAAGTTAGGATTGAATTTTATTGTAACATTCTTCCCCAAGCTAAGTGTAAACCTTACTCTATCATAAATGTGTTACAATCCATTTTGTCTAGGATATCCATCTAGTAAATTCATGTCTTTTTCACTAATATAGTTTATTTATATTTTATGAGATATGTTAACAAGATGCTAGTACAAAGTGAGACTTAGTTTATCTTCACTTCACCAAATTTAGAGTGTACTACTATCCTAGCCTTTGATCCTTCTTCCTTTCCTATTGCTTTAGTTTTTACTAAAAGAGTTTATTTTCCTATTTAAATTGATAGCTTACTTGATGTCAATTTCATTAAGTGCCATATCTTTGATGAGGGTGCTAATTTTAACATTATGAATTTGTAGGTGTTCAATGCACTTTGAATTAGTGATAAGAAGCTTTATGCCTCTCAAGGTGACTGTGTCAGTTTCAATGATGACATGGTTTCTTTGGTGGGTAATGTGAATTTTTAGGTCAAGTTTGGACCCAAGATGACACATATATATATTTTTGTGTTAAACCTATATTTATCATTCATCACATTCCTTGTTCATCTTTGGAAAGATACTATTTAGTATATCACTTAAAAAAATTTAAAGTAGTTAATTTTTAGAATAAAGGACAAATTCATGTCATGGATGTTTATCTAAACTCTTCAATTTAAATATATGCTAATATAAATTACTCTAACAATGTTTTGAATTTTACCACCTAGGTTATTTCCATACATTACACACACTCATTGAATAATCTTTTCTTGTGAAGGATGATCAAGGCCAATTTCACTCCAACCACTAATCACATCTCTTAAGAACCATAGGTGGTAATTTTACTTCACTTAGTTCCTCTCCTCGTACCTCATTAACATTATCACTTTTTTGGGATATATTTTTTAATATCCTCCTTCCTTTGAGTGAATATTATCATTTAGTTCAAGAGATACCTTAGTGTCTATCAATGTGGTGAATTCATCTCATGAAGAGTCTTCTACCCATGATGTATGTTTCAGTGCCACTCTATGTACTTATAAGTTTAGTCCATCACTAATAAGTGAGAAGATTTCAAGAATATCATAAAGGCCCTTTGCAGGGGATGTCTTCTTCCTTATGGTAAGCCCACACTTAACTTGTGGTTCACCTCTCTTAATGATCCCTATCCTAGGGTTGAGCTTGGAGGAAATTGAGACCTTTTGTATCATTTTTCTATCACCATGAACTTATATAATTAAACACATTATCTCTCCACCTTTGAGGATGATTCCCTCCAACATTTGATCAATAATTTCTACCTTAAGACATTTCATGTTTGAGGGACCTTGATTTGACAAGTTATCTAAGCCCACTTATGGTTATGTGACATATTTATCCTCTCTCACTCACCATTAACCTATGTTCCACATGTGTGTGTGGTTTTACATGGGTTATTTATTATCATTTTATATGTCAATCATATGTGCTATTTTTTTGCAAAACATGAAAGGTACATCTAACACATATAGATCATACGCACATACTAATAATGAGAAATGTGTGTGTATATATATCATATTTATGGAAAATATGGTTTTTTAGGAACATCACACAACTTCATAAGGGATTAATATCATAGGAACCAAAACTACCTCACAAATGACTATATGCAAAAAATCATAGGCCAACATATGACCTAGTTCTCTATCTAGTTATCCTTTAGACAATAAATCACCTCCTTGAGGTGGTGATACTAATCTCTCCCTATATGAGTCTATATTTTTACTCTACCTTATGGGGTTTATCCTCACCTAAATATCCACTAGGTCTTCCTATCTTACTTGAGTGCCCCATACAACCTATAGTATACCCTACCAAGCATATACTACCCCAATGCATATATTTATCCTCTCTCTTCATTTTTACCATAGTGATCCACTATAGAGAGATGGTTTAAATTTTATCATCACAATATACCCTACCTAAAATATAACCTACTATCATAGATCTCAATTATACTACCCTTGTGACACATCTCTCAATCACCACTCTATGTGTGGTAGTTCTCCCAATTGGTCCTCCTATGTATATAATGTATCTAATATGTCCTACATTGTATGTGTGTGAATTTTTATACCCATAAACACCACTTTGTATATCATGTATGTGTCCTCTATGTTGAGGATGACCTTGATATCAAGAATTAAATGGAATGTGTGCCTATTAATATCCCATGTAAATACTAGTGTGTTTATAATCTCCCTTCTATGATGCACCAAGACTACATGAGTTATTATCCATAGTCTATATGTTTTGAGAGTGTCTTAGTTAGACGATTATAGTCCATCTACATCTTTTTCTCACTGTAGACACCTAAAATTAGACACATTAGTGTCAATTTTAACCTATCATCACCTTAATCACTAATCAACACTATTTTTAACCAAAACCCTAATTTTACCTTCATTTCATCCTTAATATTACCATCATCCATAATATAATAATTTCATCCTATTATATAACTATGTATACTATTCACACCATCACCCCTAGCCAATTAATAATATCCCACATTGGCCATGCCAATCCCACATAATGCTAGTTAATTAATCTAGAATAATTAGCTAACCTATCTATAATAATCAATTACATACAAATCCAAATATCCATAATTTCATAAATAAATAAATAAATTATAAAATCCTCATGTCAACCCCCTATCATGACATCATCTAATCCCCCCAAATCCCTATGCAATATCATCTCCAAATCCTAAAGTCTTATGCCAAATTCAATCACCATAAATCCAAGGTAATCAAACAAATAAAAATTCCATTAGTCATTGAATCTTAAGGCAATCTCATGCATTCCCAGCCTCCCTAATTTATTGAAGCCTTTGACTCGCTCTCAACCATTCATCTTGAATTAAGATCAATAGTCTACATTCATATTGAAAATCTATAAATCCAACCATCCTCCATCATTTATAACAAGCCTAAGTTACCTAATTAAGTTATATAAAATTATTATTCAAGTCATATTTCAATCACAAACTTTCATCAAGCCATTAAGCCATCTTACAAGGGAATATTTCTCTCATATCCTTGCACATGGTATATTGAGCACTCACATCCATAAATGTAAGCACAATTAACAAATTGAAGGAAAGATATTCATGGTAAGTGAGGTATATTTCTTCTCTTTTTTCTAAATTTTAGTTATTTATTTAATTAGGGTAGCAATTTGGCTATTTCAAGTTCATAATGTACTGACCCTAGTTTTACATATATACACATTCTGACACACCCAGTGGGATAAAAATGCAAAATTTCATTTTATTTTCCTTGCTTTGACTTGTGGTTATGAATACATAGGATTGGGGGTCTAATTTACTATAATTATGAGTTAAATTGACACCAAATCTATCAAAACTTAACCCAAATTTTTATTTCCTAGCATGTAATGTTTTTACCCTATGCTTTGGCATTTTTGCCCCCACAATCAACATTTTTACCCTATGGATCAACATTTTTTCCATTTTATCTATTATTCTCAATCTGTGTATCCATTTAGCATTTTTAACCTATATATTAGTGTTTTTACATTTGAAAACAACATTTATGCATTATAAAATGGTGTTTTTATAAAACTAGTGGCATTTTTTCCCTATCAAATGGCATTTTCACACTAAGCAATGTTTATGCATTGCCTATCTTCTAGAATCCATAACTTTTGACTTGAGTGTCCATTTAACCTCCCATTTGTATCAAAATTATGATATAAAAAATATGCATACATCCATTATAAAATATGATTTTTTTGTAAAAAACTTCATGATATATTCACTCTTGTATTTTTTTCAAGTGTGGTGGGTTTTTTTGAATTGTGTAATGATGTTTTTACATCTGAGGCCTATGTTTGCATGCTAAACATCACTAATATTCAATTTTACAATTTCAAGGTTGACACTTGGTTTTTTTAATGGTCCTAATTGTCTTTTGCAATAGGTATTTCTTGTCAAAATCCTCCAAGAAATAAAAACTACTAACATTTTATTGCCAGTTCTCTTGCCATAAAATCACATAATCAAACCAAACTCACATTTTATATGTTAAAGATACATTAATCATGTTTATTTACTTATATTTCAATTAGTTTTTATTATTATGTGTTATTATAGACTAATTTTTTATATGCTCTTCCCTCATGCTGTAAGGTGATTTTGGGAATCATAAATGACCTAGGCCTTTATTTCCAATGCCGATTGCAAGTTGTGTATACTCTTACCTTGTACTGCAAAGCAAACTTTGGAATTAAAAAAAATTAAACCCTTTTAATTCATATGTTTATGGTCTATCAACTAGGATTTAATCCCCCAGAGTTAATATAAACCCCATGTTCTATTGGGGTATATATACTCTTAGAAAGTTATCATTATTAGTTAAAAAGTCATCTATTTTATAAGCATTGTGAAGTGAGGGGGTTTCATCCTCTAATACTTAGGCCCTAGACATGACCTTTAAATCACATAATTAGACCTCATTTCATTCAAAGGTATATAGATGGAACACCTATATCAACCTATTTATCCTAGATTAAGACCTTTTGGCCATATATAGAATAGTGGTGAAGGAAACATAACATTACCCAAGATAACCTACCACATAATGTTTGGATTACTATCGATGGGCCACTAGTAGATTTCACACCTAATTAGATTATCTAGGTTGTGTTTGGTGGTTTTTTTACTTCCCTTGTGCATGAACTATTTGAAACCTAATTAAATAACATCTAAAATAAATAAAAATAATCATTTTGATTCATATTTTTTACATCTTGATGATACTAGTAATTTCATGACCCAAAAAGATCCCCCATTCACTAACTATAATTAAAATCTAATCTAAGCACAACCATTCCTAAATCAAGATATGATCAACCAAATCCAATAGCTTAGGCAACAAGTATCCCACTTAACATCCCTTCTTTTCCCTTCATCCACCAGTATAAAATTTAATGTTTCACAATCTAACCATTATATGCCCACTGCCCATATGGCCCTAAAACCACAACAAATTCAACAATCTAACTGTGTCTTACCATCATCTTTCTAAGGAACATCATTTTCTATAGAATTAAGTGCATCCATGTCATAAAATCACCAACTATGGGTATGCCAAGACCCCTTTTTAAATTACAATATGGTATGGAATTGGTTAAATATGGTTGATTCGATAAAAATGGGTTTATAAAAGGAACATCATTTACTAGATAATTAAGTGCATCCATGTCATAAAATCATCAACTATGGGTATTCCAAGACCCTTGTTTAAATTACAATTAAACTCCTACACTTATAAGTCAAGGTCAAAATAATTACTCCATCCTTGACCAACCCATCTTTGATGAACCCATTTTTATCAAATCACCATCTTTAACCAATTCCATACCATTGATAGTCCACCCATGTTTGACGAACCCATCTTCAATGAACCCATACCTGGTTAACTTATATTCAACCATCCCATATTCAACTAACCACCTATCTTTGATGAGCCCATCCTTGGTCAACTTGTCATTGACCAACCCATTTTCACTCATTGCCTATTTTTAATGGACCCCTAATATATAAAAAACCCATCTTTGGTGATCCCATCTTTGATCCATCACATGATCTCCTCTCATAAATTGAAACCCCCATCACCCAACACCACATACCTCAAGTTACAAATGTATTAGTAGACAATAACAAAATCAAAAAGTCCATCCATACAACTAGCATTCTAACATATCCTATTAACATTAACAAAATAACATCAACATCTTATAAGTTCAAAAAAACTTCATTTGTCAAATCTAACCTCCTTACAAAAGAGGAAATCAACATAATAACCACTCATAGCTACAAGGGGACATCCTCATGTTTTTTTTTCTAAAGTATCCAATATCCCATCATGAATAGGATATGTAAAAGCATGAAGTATAAAGTCAAATGCAAATGCCTCCATGAGAAATTAATCATTGAGCCTATCCATATATGTGAAAATAAAGGAAATCATGATATCACCCATAAACCATCTAAATATCAACAAGAATATATTTGTGGCACTTTCATGGTTTTTTAGGAAGCCTCATCCAACATTAAAATAATAACTATTCATAATCCCTATGAGGACCATGTTTCCACCCATGATTTCAATAATATTTATGTATCTTTCCCAAATATTTCCATCAAATCTCCCACACCTATCAATTACGACTAATAAAATCACATATTATTTTACTTCTTCCACCAAAATCAATCAATTATAGAATTCATTTAATTTCCTATGCTCCTCCATATTGACATTCAATCTTTTGTACCCATTTATTTTGACCCAAAAAATACCTACCATCAACATTATTTCATAAAAATCAAGAAATCATATAATTCATGACTAGCATCCTACTGAAAGGTCATAAATTATGTTTTGATATCAACTTTGATGCCTCATAATATTCAAGGGAACAAAAAGAGTTACTCAATCAAAATAAAACTAATAGTCGCTCAAATCAAAATACAAAATCAACATCCCTAGTGAAAACTGCTCCAAAGAACTACTAAATAATCAAAATAAAAATCAAGAAGATCAGTCACTTACTAAAAAATTTTATAATGCACCAATGGATGAAGTTATCAATCAAGAAAATACTTAAAATATTCAATTTGTGACTACTCTCAATCTCACATAATATGAGATTGTTGGTTACAATCCCCCTTAACATCATGATCACATCCCACCTCTGAATCCTTTATGCTATCAACAAACATCCTCCATCCAATATTCCTTCTGCTTCACCCTCTTTGGTATCACCCTATATGATAGTGTCTATTATGGCATCTTGATCAATTTGGATAAATCCAACTTAAAAATCAATGAAGTTCTCAAAGACATCTCAGGAGTGTATACTTGAAGGATCCAATGTTGTTGCAAAAAAGAAAAAGAAAATAAATCAAAAATCAAAAGAGAAATAAAAATAATCATCCATAGGTAAAAACCATTTCTATGGCACCTTTGGCAAGTATCATGATGATAATTAACTTTTGGAACTATTATCACTCATAAGTACACCCTTGTTGAGAACACATGCATGTTCTCACTTCCATTGATATAATTGGAACTCTCCAATGTATGGGACCTTATAATTAGAGAGAATATCTATATTAAATTCTAGTTACATTTGGTACACTTACCTACTTCTATTTAAACTATCTAATTCTATACTTTTTTTTACTAGGAAAAGGGTAGAAGGAACTATGTTAAAGTAAAAAAATGGAAATGAAAACTAAAAATTGGGGTGATGTAGCAATATTAAAGAATTAAATTATGAATATGCTTAACACACTTTATAATATAAATAACTTTCACACATTCACTTCATCTTAATACAATGACTATTGTATAAGTATTTCACAAACAGGTCTTGACAAATGCTTACACTAGTTTGGGAAGAATGAACAATGGTTGATTTCACTTAAAAATTAGGTAGAAATTAGATTTAGATAATTTTTATGACTTGAATTAATTTTTATTTTATACATAAATGTGATATCAACACATAAAAATAGGAGAAACAATCATTCACTAAGTTTTATTAATGAATTAAGAACACACTTCATAAACAACTTGAAGATGGAGGAAAAATTCAGCGCTTTATTGCTTCAAATGTGAGGTAGTAAAAAAAATTGATAGAGTTTCAGTAATAAAAAATCATAATATCTTCATAATCACTCAAAAATTAATGTACTTACATAAAATAATAAGAGAGATAGAAGACAAGAAGTTCCAAATGAGTCTACATGCAAGTCCTAGTTCACTCTTGCTTCAATTCAAAATTCAACTCAAAATTGAACTCCACCTTAAAATCCACTTATAATTCCACCTAATATACAATGTATCATTTTATTTTAAACATTATTTCATGTAATACAACATGGTAGGAGGGATGGAGGCTATTACTTTATGTTTGAAAAGTCAAAGAACTCTTCATGCATCTTGAATCTTGAGTTAACTTCTTGTGATCTTGCATGTAACTTTTGATCTTATTTAGTTAACTCCTATTATTATTTCATTCATCTTAAATTTATAATTTAGTTACCTCCACTTACATCTTGAGTTGATTGGAATTATATTGATTTCATAGCTGGAGTTCAACTTGAGCTATCTTGTATGCATGTTTGGCCTCATGTCTCTTCTAAAAATAGCCCAAAGGGGGGCTTAGTAAAAGTGGGATGCATGTTTACTATTGAAATTAATATTTTACCTAAAATTCAAGATCCAATATTAACAAATACTTAAATTCCACTTATGCACTTTTGCATATTTTGGAACTCCACTTTGATAGGGCTAATTGAAGGCTCTTTGTTGTTGACTTGAACTTACTAAATTTAGCCCAAAATGGGAATACATAGTTATAGATATGGGATCATGTGGATGTTTCATTATCCATTGAATATTAATAATAATTATTCACTTTATGGTGACCAAATTAGCCTTCCAAACTAGTTCTTTTATATTCCTATCTTGTACAACTTTGACAAACTTCTTAAATGCACTACGAGAGATAGAAAATTGATGGATATTTATATTTCTAAAAGATAAGGAGAAAAAAAATTATTTTAACCTAATAAATATGGTTTTAAATGCCTTAAAAAAATTATCTCCAAACTCCATGTACAACTCCATAAAACACCATTTTATGCTCACATGTGCTGTTTTGTTCTCAAGAAAACCTAATTTGGATTAGGGGGTATAAAATGAATTTTAGGCCTGAAAAAACATTCCTCATATTATTTTTGGATAGGTATAAATGGTTAAGACTTGGAAATTTTTTTAAATCTCCAAAACTCTTCACTAAACTCCTTAAAAAAATCACAAAAAAGTGCTTACTTGCTACCCTAGGGATGACCTGGAGATGTTTTTTAATGAGTGGAGCCTATGTTTAATTGGTTTTAATTAAATTATAATTTATTTATACCTTAAAATTAATTAAAAACACTCTAAAATTATTTTTTTCCATTTTAGGGACCTGAAACACCCATTTCCAATTCCATTTGTGAGTAAAAATGTGAAAAAACCTTCATTCTCTTCATGATCAGACCTGCATATTGGCATTTTATCTCTCATAAAATATATTATTGAATTTAAACAAATTAAATAAATTAAATTACATAAATACATACCCCTTAATAATTTTTTTTAAAAATCATTCAAAAAAACTCAAAATATGCACTTTTTGGTGTTGACTAGCTTGCTCAATTTCATTTTTGAATGCCGATAAGTCTATGTTTTGCCATTTTATTAAGTTTTATTAGGATTAAATACCTCATTATTTTTTAATTAATACATAAAATAACAATTATTATCTTTACAATAATTTTATGTGCTAAATCAATCACTTAAACCACTCAAAAATTACCTTTTCTTATTGTCTCTCTTGCTTATTTTAAACCCTGATGCTTGTGCCTTTCCCTTTCTCAACTATTTGACATAAAAAAATTATTTAGGAATTTTTATACATATATTAATGTTTTTTTATGTTTTTAATACATTTTTTTACCTTTAATCCATGAATTGAGTGTTGATGAGGTCAACATACCCCCATTTTTGAAAATGGGGACCCTTGTGTCAAATTATGCAAATTTGTACCATAAAATTGAAAATTCACTTGGTCAAAGTGTCTTTAGCATGTTTACACATCATATTTATTTTAAAATCACAAACTGCATGGTTTTTATAGATTATTATTTCAAGGTTTTGATTTTATCTTATCCAAAATTGCTAACATTATTGCTTGTGCTTCTGATTGTAGGTTCAATGAATTTCATCTAAGATTGAACATGCTTAAGGTTTTGTGATTCAATGTTAAATTGATATTTTATTATCCTTTGGTATATAATTTATTATTTGATTTCATATTCAAAATTATAAAACCCTTAGTCTAAAATTAGTTTATGTACTCCTTTTGAATCCAAATTTGGTGGGAGCTTTTAGTTTGACTTAGTTCATATTTTATGCTAAGGTCCTAATCATGTTTATTAACTTGACCAAGACCTTAGTATAAAAAATTTATCCTAATTAATTCCTATCTTGATCCCCCATTTATTCCCTTTTATCTTATCATGGTCTAAATAAATGTAGGGTCCTTTTTATTATGTTTCTAACTTAGCCCAAAACTTGATGTCAAGTATTTTTTAATTTGCAAGGTCACTTTAATATGTTTTAAACTTTTGATTATAGATTTATTCATATTTATTAATATAATTAAAAACCTTGGTCTAAAACTTTATCTTAAGTCTTATATTATTCTTTATCCTCACTTAAACATTGTGTTTATCCACAAGATAAATGGTCCTCGTATACTTGGGCAAAGTTAATCTAACGATGCAAGATCAATATGGGAAACTAAGGACAACAACCAATCTCACTCAACTCCATAGATAATAATTATATGATGCACATTTTATCATATGGGGAAGATCTAATGGTGTCTAATCTAAGTTAAAAAGTCAAGCCATGATCAAAATGTTAAATTTTGAGCAAGTCCCCAAGATCAATAGCCTACGTTCACTCCAGCAAGATTGATCAGATGATGCGAGTCAAGTCAAGACTTTAATGGAGCTTAGGACTATCAAAAAGGTGATAAGTGTCACCATATCAATGAAAGTATGTTAATTAGTTAATGGTAGTGCACCCCTTAGATTGAGATCCAATGGAGCACTTTTTCACAGATAGAAATGATCCAATGGTGTAAGATAGACATTGACTTTTCAATGAAGCTAGGAGCAAATGCAAGATGACCACATGGTGAAATAAAGTTAACTAGTAGAAATGATAGAGTATGAAGTGTAGATGGCCTATATTATTTCCAAGTGGCACAACTTTATGGACAAGTGTAGTGTATGTCCAATGGTATTACACTCCTCATATCATGATTTGATGGAGCACATTTACTCACCTAAACAAGATCTAATAGTGAAAGATCACCATTGAATTTTAAATAAATATCAGATATAATTTGATAATGACACATGTCATAACTACAAGAAATATAATAGAGGTAACCAATGGCATTCAAGTCCTAGGATTAATATTGATGATCTATGATAATCCATGCAAGGGTGATCAAACAGTGTGAGATCAAGAAAGAATTTTAAAAGGCAACGGTCATATTTTTGAATAGTGATGATCAAGATGCTAAAAATGTGACACAGTGATGCCATGAAATCAAAACATGATAAATTTAAGTATTTTATAGACCTCTAGGAGACAAAATTATAAATAGGCAAGTTTGAATATAACTTTAAATCATGATACTTGTGATTTGAGCTCATAAATGCCATCAGATCAATTTTGAAACCTTCAATAGTGCCATAGAAAAGAATGAGATCCCTAATCAAACCCTATGATAATTATAATGAATCCAATAAACTAAATTATCACATGTACAAAGGTAATTCGATCTAAAGTCCACTAGTGAAAAATTTAAAAGAATTTATAGCAATGATGGGGGACCTCTCTAATGACCTCAAGAAACTTGAAGATATGATAGTGTATCTATTAGATAGATTATTCAAAGACCCTAATAAACTCAATCTAGTTGTTCTAATTATATATGATGATTTCAAGCAAGAGCTTCCCAGTTTATGAAAGGGGTAAGGCACCAAAGCATAGGCAAGACTACTACTGTCAGTGATAGGATCATGGATATGATTATAACTATAAAGGAAATAGTTAGTGAATTTATAAGCATTAGACAAGGTAGATAAACATCATAAGAGATTATCAAGTCAAATTAAAGAGCTCTTCATGAAACTAATTGTCAACTTTGATCTTATTGAAGAGTAACATTATAGAATAAAGATCCTGCTAGAGAGACAAAGTGGGAGGCAAAGGGTTCTCAAAGTTATATTAAGTGACTTAGAAATATTATTCATATAGATAATCATTATAAATTTTTAAAATTAAATATTATTTTTAAATGCATGTGAAATTTATAAAACACATTGCCTATAGCTTAGTCCATTAGGGAAAGTCTAGTGTTTTCTAGAACATTGGTAGAAAGGACATCTATCCCAACACTTTTACTTTTGTAATTGGATATGGTTGATAGACATACCTCATTGAGCCTTTTATAAAAGGGGTATTATCCATTTTAAAAAGTATGGGGGGATTTATTAGAGCCAAAATTACTTTATAAACTAAGTAATAAATTCTGCAAAGTTTATCAAAATTTGCTTATCTTTTGTTATCATGGCTTCTCTCTCACTTATTTGTTTTGACTTCCAAATTTGAATGGTTCTTATGAGTTTTTGGTGTGTACATTTGAATGCAGAGATGTTAACTTGTTTCAATTCTAAGTTAGTTGGAATCTCTTAAGTTCATTTCATTTTCTTACTCTTTTTGCATTTGGATTAATGTTGTTTGCTTACAGGGGTAAATCTTTAAAGTGAACTTGGTTCTTATTTGTATTATTTCTCACATTACTTAGATGTTTACCTAATGTGTGATAGGATTTGAGTTTATGCTTTTGTTTATATATCTAAATGAATCACAATTTCTCTTTAGTGTTTAAATAACACTTCTCATTTTAAAATTTATAAAATTTAGGACATGAGTTGTAGGTTTTGGAAATCTAGTTTCCTATGGTGAAATAGCAACAGAGTAAAATAAACTATTCCACAATATTTATATGATTTGGTGGTTGGGATCTACCTTGGTTTATTCTTAAATAATTGTAGAGAATATATGTTATTACTTAGTGAATTATATCCCAGATTTAAGCTACAGATTAATCTAAGTGGATATTTATAATGAAGTTGAGGCAAAAGTGATCTAATGTAAAAAAAAAAGAGCAAAGAGAAAGGTAAGTCATAAAAGAAACAAGTGATTGCCAAATTTAGTCTCAAACATTATTACATAACATCAATTATAATTGAGTATGCATTCAACTAATATATAATGAAACATACCCTAAGCTCAAATCCCATTATATATCAAGAAAAATTCAAAGGATAATGTAAAGAATCACAAGTAAGAACTAGGTCTACTTTAAAGATTTACTACTATAATAAAATAACATAACACATCTAAATATAAATAAAAATGAAATGAATAAAAACCTAAGATCCTCCAACTAATCTAGCATACGCATAAACCAAAAACCCTATGATTAGAAAACACAACTCAAAATTTAAAGACACCATTCAAATTCAATACTTCTACTAGAAATTGAGAGAAAAGGCTATATTAGAAATTGATGCATCAAACATAGACCTCGAATAATTCCTTGATTATATTAATTTCTTCAAGTATACAAAATTTATTCAAAAATATCTCCCTTTTACAAATAGTAATACATGTCTTTATAGAAAGATCAGGTAGCATACCAGCTAGTTACAAAATATAGGTGTACAAAGATAAGGACCATTGTCCTTACAAGTTTTAAAATACACCTGTTATTCATAATCATACTAACTGAGAGGAAAATATGCTAACAAACTAGCATATGACTTTATAATGGAATATTCTATTTCAAAATGTTACAAAATTCTATAAAATAGAATATTGTTTATTTTATTGGTGGGGCCTCTGATTGTTGTTGCTAGATGATGCTCATGGATTTAGCATATTGCTCATCAACAAGCTCTAGATCCATAATAGGCTTCATGATACACTCCTCTTGATCTACCAAGTCATCAAGTCCCCTGTCATTCCTATTCATGGCTTATATAATGCTCCTAGTTTCATTTATCCTTTCCCTTACATTGAATATCATGTCCAAGAGTTTTTTGTTATCAGCCCTAAATTTGCCTTGGATTTTTCCTTTGATTTATTGGGTTAGCAAATGAACCCTATGTTTAAATTCTTCATCACTTATGATCCCAAAGATAGTGGGATATGAATTATTTATGATCATAGTCCCAAGAAGTTTCTCAATTCTTGCAATTAGTTCTTTATCATCTTCCAAGAATCTCTCCACATCATTATGTCAAGCACTCAAACTTTGAACCTTTTCAATCACAATTCCTAAAATTGTGCTCAAGTGTCCCAAACTGATGGTTTTGAAACCTAGGATCTATTTCCTTGATCTAATGTTGAGAAGCTAGGCAATTTTGTCCTTCAAGTATTACCATTGGGTGACTAAGCCCCTAGCCAATGCACACTACCCTTCTATTACGCTTTGTCTCAGCTTCATTATTTTGATTTCTTCAAACATGTCATAAAATGACTCGTCAGGCATTTTGGTCATTACCTCAAGAACTGAAATAATTACCTGTGTCTACAAGTTTTCCTTTTCTCTTTCCAAATTTAATATTCTCTACTTCATTCCCTAGATTCCATCTTTGGCCTATCTTGATTGGGCCTCAATCAAGATTTCCACATCCTCTTCATGAATTATAGCTTTACTAATCTATTGGCCCCCCACTAGGGTTAATACCACAAAGGGTTCTACCTTTTAAAAGGTAAATTCATTTATTCCAACCATATTTATCCTTGTTTATATCCTTTCTAGCTAATTTGTTTTATATTTGAATTAGATGGTAGTGACTGGCTTCTTGAACTTGGGAGGTTTTGGGACCTCCACACCTGATCTACTTGATGCCTCTAGGGAATTCATCCCTTTACTCTTTGGTCTTTAGATGACCACAATCCTCCTTTCCTTTTACTCCCTCACCATATCTCTTATCCATGGCTTTATGTCATCTTGTATCCCAACATTAGTAACCCTTGTCATGGCCCATGAATGAGAAAGAAAAGGAATCTTCTATAACTTTCCATAAATGAACCAATCAAGAATGACTGGTCCATGAATTAGGAATTCATCACTAAAGAGATTTATTTCACTAGTAGGGTGAGTGAAAGTCAATCTTGGTCTTTTCCTTGTTCTAACAAGGACCAATGTCAGCTCTACCTTGCTCTTTTCTATGGATTCCATAGGGACAAGCTCTTTTCCTTTATCTTCCTTAGGATCCTCTTTCTTGTCTGAGTCATAGGTCTTTACGAGTTCCTTAAGGGCACCCTCAAGTGTTTCTTATAGCTCTAAGGCTATTATATTAATATATTCAATTGGTGAAGGTGGCCTTTTGGGAAGTGTTGAAGGTGAGGGGCCTTCCCTAGGTCTATCTTCCAATCTCACTTCTCCTACTTTCTCCTTGCCCTTGCCTTGTTCATCTTATTTTTCATAATTTTTTCCTAAGGCTATGGTTGTTCTATTTGGGATTGCTCTTGGGCCATCCCAAATAGACCAGGTAAAAATTGATACTACAAAGAATACATTTGCATGTCTCTCTTGAGGGCTCGCCATCCTTCATTAGCCTATGTTCTAACTTGATGTTGTGGCCTTGGATCCTGGTTAATACTTCTTCATAATTCTTAGCCTTAATATTTATGGTGTCATGGACATTGATTTGATGTACATATTCAAGATTTGGGAGATTCTTATCCTTCAAGTGGTTGGCCACTATACCTTTAAGATCCCACCTCTTAAGTTCATCAAGTTGAAAACCAAATGAATCTTGGTGTTTGGCCATAATCTCAACCTATTTTCAATCCTTGAGTATGGTCCATCTAATGATCAGAGGGAATGAGTCATTTCTTCTTTCTTTACAAGTGACATCAATGCCATGCAAGAACTAAGAAGCAATTTTTTATTGACCTAGCTTATTAGAAACATATACTAGTAACCTGCAAGTTTGGGACATGATGTCCTCAATCTTGATGACTATGCAGTCAAGGTAGTACCATATATCACCTATCATCTCCACATACTTCTTGATGAGGGGGTGGAACTTAGGGATAGAAACACTTGTGATGGCCTCAACCATGGCTAGATAAATGTAGTCACAAATAAACTGCATGTGATTCCCATACTTAAAGATATTTAATTTAGAATCGTGGTGCAAAATGGTGGTTCTTCCATCTAGGGACCAATTTTTAATACTTGAGAAGTTGATTGAGGCAAGTAAGGCATCTAGCAGGTATGACATCATATAAAACTACTTAGAGGTCTTCATTTTTATGTCAGTGAATTACTTGGTGAGGAAGACACTAATTAAATCTCCAATTAGAGGGATAAGATTTTGTTCCACCATGAAATGGACAAAGGAGACCTAGATTTTATTCACATAGGTGGTTGAGGTGGATTCAAAGGCTTAGTTGAATAGGGTCATTATAACCCTAATACCCTCTATAAATTAGATTATTGGTATTTTGCCTTCAAAGTCCATGAAGATAAGAGGGCCTTGGTGCAGCTAGGGTCAAAGCATAGAGTCCAAGTCATGGTTTCTTATCCATTCCTTAATCTTGGTTAAATCCACATGGGGAAGATGGAGCTTATAATATTTTTGAAATGTTATAGGATAAATATATGCTACTTCTTTGGAGTTTACCTCCCTAATTATCCATTCATTATCAATTTTATAGTCAACAAAGATGGGATCAAGGATGTTGATATAGTGTAGTACCTCAAGTTTAGCTGCAGCATAGTGAAGGCCAACCATCTAGATAGAATCTAGGTCATAGTGCCTCTAGCTTACTCTAGTAATTCTTTGATCCTCTTTTATGATGGGCTTCAATTATTTGATCATGAAGAAGAGTTCAGACTAGTTCCTAATGCCTAGGATATCAAGGATACAAGGTCTAATTTGGTGTCCTTAAAGATTCAACCTTATTTTATGTTGATAAGTAAATCTCGGTCTCCTTCAATTGTTGTCTATGAGTTACCATTATCTCTATTTTTGTAAATTTCTCACATCAGATTGAAAATGATCTCTATGAAAGCTTTCTCACAATCAAAAACACAATTAAGTTCTCCTTAGATCAAATTATAAATAATTGATTCCATTTGGGTTGTTTTTAAGAAAGGTTTAGGGTTTTGGAGCTTTAATGGTGGAATATATCTAGGCTTAGGATTGTACATGCCTTGGATTTGATTTAGACCTTTTCCTTTATACCTTTGCATTTTTTAGCCCACAAGATCTTAGATTTTGTCTTTTTATACTTGTGTGATGCTTATGTGGCATTGGTCTAGGCCTCTCATGACATTTTTCATAAATGCCTTTTGAGAACTAGTCATTGGCATTTAAAAATGCCTCTTTTATTTCACTCCATTGGATCAAAATCCAAGATTAGTGTAAGCCATTGATTGTAATTTGGGCCCTTCCTTGTGATTGGCTCTTTTTGTTCCATGCTCTATGGTAGTGTCACTTGGTGCCTTTACATGCCTATCCATGTTCCAAATCCTATATCAATCCTTTATCACATGAGCATTGGCCATGCATCAAGTTTGTGGTCTCTTAGGGTTTCTTTAAAAAAAAATTGGGCACCTTCATGTCGTTGGATCAAAACCCAATGATAAAGTGCATGTCATTGATCTATAGAGATGCTTGAAAATTAAGTTATCATATTATTAAGACTATGACTTAGGCTTAAGTCCCTTAAGCTAAGGTTTGTTTCACTTTATTAAGCATGAAATAAACCTTAGGCTAAGGGATTTATGCCTAAGTTTTATGATTTTATGCAATGGGGCCATGGCCTAAAGATTTTAGGCCAATGTTTATGTCATGTTTAATAAACACAATGTACACATTGGTCTATAATATTTATGACAAGGCTTATAAAATATGCTTAAAAGGATCAACATGACACAATGGTCTAATAACACATAGGATTTTATTGTATTGACAAAACACATTAAAACCTTTAGCTAGATGCATTTGGTCTAAATTTTATCCTATAAAGACTATCTTTTCAAAATAAGACTTAGTTTGAGTCTATAATTTAAGGCTCACAATGTTTGAATAAAATGCCATGGGGACCTTAAAATATAGACTTAGACTAGATTTATTTTGCATACTTATAATATAAGACCATTTCCACATTTTACAATTTAAAGACGTCTAGGGTTTGAGAATTTTTTGAGCACTTCCCTTAGCTTGTAGAGACATTTCCAATCCTTTCATCAATATTTTGGAGTGAATTTTGACCTTGAGAATAATAATTCATTAGCTTAAATTTGACAATTTCACAAACATCAAATACGTCCTCATAGATGTCAAATGATGGTTGTACAAACATCAATTTTAGGCTAATGAAGTTTTTAATTTGATGGGATTAAATTTGTTAGTCATATAGATGTCAAATAGGTCCTCATGGATGTCAAATGATGTTCACATGAACATTAATTTTAAGCTCATCAAGTTATTATGATACAATGTGAGAATGCTACTTGGCACATCTGTGGGGCTTCCTAGGATCTTGGAATTAATTCACTTCATTGGATCTTAATCAGTGATTAAGTGTCAGCCATAGGATCATAATCTAGGATATTTCTTGTGATTGGTCACTTTTTTAGGTAGGACCCATTTATTTTTGGTCATCAAATTTAAGGGTGTCATGTGTCGATCCTTTAGACCTTTCATAGTCTTTTAACTTTTCAACTATGCCTCACACTACCTGATCAAATCTTTGTGAGTAAGTGAGAAGTAATTTTCATGATTTAAAGGCTTGAATTTGATTGGTCCAATGGGATATATGTGGGATCTTGCCAATTTTCCTCATGTCATCTAATTAAGGGGATGTGGGAAGCATGAACTATTAGATCATCTAAGATGCATGTTGTTTAAGCCAAAGTTTAAGCTTTTCTCATTCTGTTGGATTGAAAGCCATGATAAAGTGAAAGCCATTGGATCTTTCAAGATGCAAGGGAATTAAGTTAGGACCATAGGGATATAAAAGGCTTAAGATTAAGGTATTAAGATTAAGGTCTCAAATTTATTAATAAATATGTCAAGGTCTTAGGATCAGAACCTTAGGCTAAGTTAGGACATATTACAAGGACCGTACAGAATGAAGGTTAGGCATATAAGGAAATCTTTAAAGGGAAAAGTAATAAATGGGACCAAAGACTTTAGACTAAGTTCTAGTTATGTTAATAAACATGGTTGAACTTAGAACATGAATTTTATGCTTAGGTCTAAAATGAAATTTCAAAAGATTCTTACCAGTTTGGTTCCTGCCAACATTCAAATTTAAATTGAGGGCTTTGGCTAGGGTTTTGAAACATGAAATTCTCAGGTATAAATGCTAGGGAACATACAACTAGAGCAATAAAGACCATTTATTAGAGATGTTAGTCTAAATTAAAGCCAAAATAAAACTAAGACTACCTTTAATAGAGTGGATGATCATCAAATTTTATAAATGATCTTATCAAGCTAAATTTTCATGTTTAAAGTTCAAGATTTCTCCATGGTCCCATTTTTCAAAAATGGGGGTATTTTGGTCCCAAAAAATGGTGACTAAAGGGGGAAACATAGCAATATGTTAGAACTTAGAGACTCAAGTTTAGAAAAATAATTAGGTCATCCATTCATTTGATCAATATCATCATCGATATCAGATTATGGTTGAAAAAAACATTGCATTTACAGAGTTAGGGACAAGCACCAAGACATAGCCATATTATGTATGTGCTTTAATTACACTTACTATTTGCCATGGGGTTCAAGAAACAACTTTTAGGTTTCATATTCTTAGTCATTAACACTAACTTATAGCATGTTAAGATTCTCATTAAGAACCATGCTTTTGGCTTAAGGAAGGCTTAGGCATTGCTATGTTATTAGCTAGGTGTCATTAGCCCTAATAGAAATTCCTTTGGATCCACTCAAGGCCTTGTTCCACTACCAACTAGGCTTCTTTAACCCTAGTGGATATTACCAGAATCACCTATGCTTATAAAGCTTTTGATTTTTCATTGAGTTCTTATTTTTTAATATTTTCTTGAGGCTTTTATGCTTTTATCAAGGTTGAGAATGAGAATATCTAGGTTTTAGGATTTGTTCAAATGTTTGGTCTTTAGAAAATCATATGTGACTGCAACCTTTATCCCAAGCAAAGATATTGATTAAGTGATAACATGACTATACCATGATAGTTTGAATTTTCACTCTACAAGTGCAAGTCTTCTTAGAACCAAGTTGAGGCTAGAACAATACCTAAGTTCCCATGAAATAGTTAACTTCTTTCATTGGCCTTTACTAGTTTTCACAAATTAAAACATTATGCTTTACATTTTAGGTCCATGGTCATCATATGCATGGGGTTCACACCTACATTTATAGAATTTGAGAATTTCCAAGCAAACTTCATAACTTTTAAGTTCAAGATTATCAGAGAGGAATTATTAGAATCAAGGAACAAAGAAACAAGAAAGAAACACACAATAAAAAGTAGGAAAGAAAGACAAAAAAGGAAAACAAATAAATATATACATGCCTATGCACAAATAAGGGACATGAAGGAAAGACTTGAAAGGAAACTAACTAGCCTACCCACTGTAAATCTAACCATATTAATTTTCACTCCATGAAGACCTTTGAAGGAGCAACAAAGAAGTAGTGCTTGAGGTATTGCCCATTAGTGAGCAATGTAAACTTTGCTCCTTGTATCTCTTTGAGCTTCAAGGTGTTATTCCCCAATGTTAATATAATTTGGTATGGGCCAATCCACAAGGGTGTGAATTTACCATGTTTTCCCTTAAGCTTAGATGTTTTATCCCAAAGGAGAACTAGGTCTCCCTATTTGAACACCTTGATCTTGGACCTTTTATCAAATCATCCCTTAATTATGGTTTGATGCCTACTAAAATTAGGTAAGGCCTTTTCCCTTGCATCTTCTATCTAAATTATGTCCTACAATCTTTAACTGGCATGTTCTTGGCTCTCTTTCATGTAATCCTACATAAATCTATATGTGGGCAACTTAAGAGTGATAGGAAAGATAGGTTCATGTACATACACCAATAGAAATGGTGAGGCTCTTAAATCTAACTTGATTCTTATCCTATCAATCTAGAGTGTGAATTTAAGGAGTTTATGCCAATTCCTAGGTTTGTCTATAGTAGACTTCTTGATTGCCTTAATTATGTTCTTATTTGTAGATTCAGAGACTCCATTCCCTTGGGGATAATGGTTGGATGCAAACTTGAGAGTGATGACAAGTCCATTCATTCATTTCTATAGATATGAATGTTGACCCATTGTCACACACTAGAGAGACTAGAGTTCTAGACCTAGTACAAATGTTTTCCTCTAGGAAGTTGATCACCTCCTCAGTCTTACATTATTTAATGGTTGCTACTTTAGTCCACCTTGTAAAATAGTTTGTGGTAATAAGAACATACTTATGAACTTCAGATGAGTTGGGGTTGATTATCCCAACAGAGTCTAACCCCCCATTGAGCAAAGGGTTTGTCAATTATGATTGGTTGTAGTGTAATTTTTGCCTTTGGCTCCTTGGTGCTAAAAATTTGACATGAGTGATATTCCCTCACATGTCTATGAGCATCTTTAAAGATAGTTTGCCAATAATACCTAGCCCTAAGAATTTTTTGAGCTGTGGTCCTCCTAGATGGTTGTCCACTACCTAGTTTTTCATGAAATGTGCTCATAATTTGTGTGGCTTCTTCTTGTGAGACACATCTCAAATAAATTCCTTCAAAATTTATACTATAAAAGACACCATCTTTGATCAAGTAGTGGGTTTACTTAAACCATAGGGCCCTCTTTTGCTCCCTAGATATACCTTTAGGATAAGTACCATTGATTAGAAAATGTATGATTGAATCATACCACTCACTAACTTGAAATTTTTGTTAATCCACTTGCATAATACTTAGCCTAGGGTTAGTATTAGCAATCATTTGGATCAGACCTTGGCATCTTACCAATTTTGTTTTTTTTATTTACAAGTCATAATCCTACAAAGTTGACATACAGTTACCTCTATATTCTCCTAAGTCATTCTAACTTAATGTGATTTTGGTGGCTATGTCAAGGAAGATAACATGTACCTTATTTCTAAGGATGTAATGTCTAAATTTCTTAACTGCCTTAACTAATGCATATGTTAGCTTATCAATCAATGAATAATTTAACTTATCATTTTTAGAATTAGTGCTCATAAAATCCATTGGGTGGTCACACCCTTTAATTTTTGGAGTTAATACTGCAACCATAGTGTGGTCAGATGAAAAGGAATAGAGGTAGAAGTCCCTTGAGAAGTTAGGACTTATAAGGACTAGAGCCTAGCTAATAGCCTCCTTGATATCATTAAATGCCTTTTTATAATCTTCATTCCATATGAACTTGGAATCCTTCTTCAGCATGTAACTCAGTGGATTAATAATTTATACAAAACTAGAAATAAACTTTCTTGCAAAATTTATCTTACCAAAGAATGACTTTAGCTCTTTCTTAATGTTTGGAGGTTATAATCTAGATATGGCCTCCACTATTTCAGGATCTATATAGATCCCATATTTTGTTATATTATGACATAATAATTTTCCTTTAGTCACACAAAAGATACTCTTCTTAGGGTTTAAATAAATGTCATAATTTTTGCATTTTTCAAAAACTTGCTACAAATGCATGAAGTGATATTTCATATTTTAAGAAAAAACTATTAGATCATCCATATAAATAATAATGCATTTACCTATCGGACCTTGGAAGGCATGGTCCATAGCTATTTAGAAGGTATCTTATACATTTATTAGTTTGAAGGACATCTTCTTGTAATCAAAGGTTCCCCACTTTGTGGTGAAATTTGTCTTCATCCTATCCTTTCTATCAACCAACACTTGGTTGTAACCTAAAAAGCCATCCAAAATGACATCATAGCTAAACCTAAAACAAATTAAATTAATTAGTCTAGGGAAAGAAGGGGATAGTTTTATTTTTTTGATGCTTTGTTTAAATTTTTGTAGTCAATACAAATTCTAATCGCACCATTCTTCTTCCTAAATGGCATCGAATTAGCTACCCAAGTGGAATGTCTGATGGGGAAAACTATCCTAACATCTAATAATATTTTGACCTCTTTGAAGATCTTGGGTTTTAGGATAGGGTTTACAGGCCTCTATTTTTACCTGAATGGTTTGTAACTTTCTTTAAGGGGTATAGTATGGGTAATGAATCTTGGATCAAAGATCCTTAAGTCATCATAGGACCAAGCTATGACATCCCTATATTGGGTAAGGAGATCATTAGCCTTTTGATTCTCAATATTTGTATAGGATTTTCTAACATTTACCACCTGGGGTTGATCTTGGAGGCCAATATCAATAACATTATAATCTTTCCCACTTACCTTGGGAACCTTGGAAACCTCAACTAGTTTATTATGATTAAATAATCTTTCTAAATCAATCATCCCATTGGGGATCTTGTTGTCATTCAACTAAATGACTTTACCATCAAATATGTCCTTCTTAGATGTACTTTCATCCATCTCATCAATGATATGAGCATAAAAATCTCTAAAATTGATCATGAAATCTAATATCTACTAATCATCATTGAAAACTTGGAAATAGTTAACATTATCAAGCACTGAAGGATAAGGGATTAGCTCAATGCTGAAATTAGGGGAATCTTGGTTGGGTATGAGGTTGGCTATAGTAGATGCCAACTCATTAGCATATCGGTTTTCTCCTCTTAGGATGGAAATGATGCCAAAATAATCAAAGGATTTAATCAAGTCCCAAACTCTACACTTATACCTTTTCAATTATGAGAGCTTACATTGGTATTTGCTTCTTACCTGATTGACCACTAGTTCTAAATCCCCATAAACTAGTAGTTATTTGACTTTATTCTTTATAACAAATTATAATCCTAGGATAAGGGCTTCATACTTAGAAAGATTGTTAATACAATGGAATTAGATCCTATAAGAATAATGGTACTTTCTATTAGTATGGTTAGTTAAAATAACGCCAACCCCTGATCCAACATTACACCTAGCACCATCAAAATACAACTTCCATAGTCTAGGAACAACATGAGCACCCTAGGGATCACATACCTTATCAGTCTCTAGGGTGAAAACCCATTAATCTATGTCTATTATGTTGACCCTCTCATTCGTAGCATTGTACTCAATTATTATATGTTTCATCCTTTATTCTCTCTCAACCCTGATCTGATTGGGAACTCCCTTCCAAGGTAACCATAGATGTGAGTAATTGATAGACATGTAGTCATTTAAAGCCTTGGTCCATTCTATGCTCAATAAGATTCCATAAATATCAAGTATGTCAACAACTTTAATATCACTGAATTGTTGTACCCTAGGCTTAGAAGCTTGTTGCATGTGAACATTTAAAATCTCCCTAATTACCCTAACTCTAAATTTGTCTAACTAGATAACAACCCTATCAGACTTAATGGGAGTTAGGCCAAGTTGTTTGCATATACATATAGTCATGATATTGGTATATGCTCCTAAATCTAATAAGCAATTATGTAAGTTTTTACCAAACATCATGGCAATGAGCAAGAAAGGAGGAGATTCAGCCTTGGCCTTGTGCATAATCATATTGGCATGATTAATCTGTGGTGGATTGTTAGACTTCTTTGACAAATATTCTAACAGAAGGTCCCTTTGCTTTATAATCTATGTAAGTTAATTCAAAGTGATATTATCCTTTATCTTTTTCATGTCCTCAACTATGTTATAACTAATCTTAGAAGAACCAAGAATTTCAAGGCTAAGTCTAGAAGTACTCCCTTTAGGTGGCTCAAGATTATTTCTTGAAGAAGTGTTTGGAGGATTTCTAAAATTATTTGGAGGTGTTGAGGTAGTTAAAGGCTACCTCTATTATTTATTCCTTAAGGGATAGGTTTTATTTAAGAACTATTGAAAAGCTTGGATCTCCTCAAAGATCTCATTAGGCTCATTTTCCTCTTGAAAGGAGAAATCAAAGGTGTCCACCATGAAGGCTTGATCAAATGACTTAGGTCCAAAGGTGATTGCACCACTTTATTTGTTAGGTACTACTTAAAATGTATCCAAATCCTCTTGGAAAGCCTTAAAGGATTCAAAAAATTCTATACAATCAATTTCCCCATTCTTGGTTATGCAATGTACCCTACAATAATCAGGTAATGCAATATCAGTGAGGTTAATGTCCATGGTCTTATTTTCAAAAGATGGCTCATTATTCCTATTATTATGAAAACTATCATTCTAAAATCAATTATTTGGCTTATTACACCTTTGAAATGAGAAGTTCCTACCTAAACTTTCAATAGTATTTCCAATTTATTTTCGCAACTAAAGAAAATCAATGATTGATTTTTGGAACATTTTTAAGATAGATTTATTCTCATTTTTAGGAGTTTCAAAATTATGTACCTGGTTATTGTTAGAAGATGGTACTAGATCCCTTTGATCATTTAGGCTGAATCCATTTGTATGATGATTTAAGAATCCTAAATTCTAATTGGGACCTACATGACTCAATGGCAATTGAGTTAGGTTTGGGAGTTGGTTTAATGTATGGATATTTTGATTATTGTTTGGGAATAAGTTCATCATAGGCATCTATGGGTTAATGTTTGGCATAAAATATGCCATTTTCTCTTGGGGTTGCATTTGATCATTGATGGTTACTACTTCTATATAGGCTCTAGTTAATGAAGTTATGGTTGGAATGGATCTATTCAAAAACACAAAGGTCATGGGATCTACTGCATCTTTGTAAATCTCTAGAGCTAAGACATCATCAAGATTATAAGGGTCAATGGTCTTACTAAACATTTTCTTAAATCTAGCATTGAAGGACCTAATAGGCTTACTTTCATCTCTTTTGATGGTGGTAAATTGATGGTATATAACACAAGGACTAACAATCTTACCAAATTGATATATGAATGCATTATTGACATCATCCTAGCTTGTGATGTAATTATTAGGCAGGTTCTAAAACCATTCATAAGCAACATATTTAAATGTAAAGGGGAATAACTTGTAATCTACATCCTCACACATAATATTTAATAATCTTAAGGCTACTTTAAAAGATTTTATATGTTCTTCAAAAGTTACTATACCCATTAGACTAAATTTAGGTAAGTACTTTTTAGGGTTACATGGGAGGTCATGTACCACACCTAGTATATTGATGGAAGACTCTCCTAACAAAGCCAGATTTAGTCAAAAATTGAAGGCACATGTACCTTAAAGAGGTGAAGTTGGAAAAGATCTGGATCTCCTACATCTACCTTTGTCATGTCTAGCCTTTCTATGGACCTCAATCTTGAGCAAAGTCTCCCTGGTCTCTGAGTGTGATCTTGTTCTAATACTAGGTAATTCTATCTTGAAATTTAAAGATCCTATGTAAAATATGATGTATCAAGTTAATTTTTATAAATAACAAGAGTTAGACTTGCACATTGGGCTTATTTTGCAAAGGTGGTATGAAAAAATATAAAGGATGTTGATCCTTGATTGAATTAGCTCAAAGATGCATTTAACAACGTAAATAGGGTCTATATTTATAATTATAAGCCTAAAGGAACTTAGATATATGAAATATTTGCCCACCTTTAATCAAAATGAGTTATCCTAACCACATATGCTATAGATTTTCAAAGTTAAAGCTAAATTTACTATAAAAAAGTATCAATTCCCAAAGAAGTTTAAAGGAATCACAAAGATGCACTATAAACAATAAATATCAATTATTTTTATATTTCTAAGAAAATAATTCACCCAAAAACACAAAGATATACTAATCTTTAGATAAAACAAACTAAGATCATCAAAGATTCAAAGAATTCAGGCCCTCCTTCTAACACCAACAAGAGCTTCTCCTATTGATAACTCTAAATGAACCACAAGTGTTCTTTAGTGTTCAAAAAACACTTTTAATTTTATAATTTATAATATTTAGGGCATGAGTTGTATGTTTTGGAAATATAGTTTCTTGTGGTGAAATAGTGGTAGATCAAGATAAACTATTTCAAAATAGTTATATGATTTGGTGGTTGGGAGCTACCTTGGTCTATTCTTCATGAATTGAAGAGAATCTATGTTAATACTTAGTGAATTATATCCTATATTTAAGATACAAATTAATCTAAGTAGATATTTATAATGAAGCTAAGGCGAAAGTGATCCAATGTAAAAAAAAGAGCAAAGAGAAGGGTAAGGTAGAAAAGAAACAAGTGATTGCCAAATTTAGTCTCAAACATTATGAAAAATCATCAATTTTAGCCGAGTATGCATACAACCAATATATAATGCAACATAGCCTAAACTCAAAGCCCACTATATATCATGCAAACTTCAAAAAATAACGTAAAGAATCACAAGTAAGAACCAAGTCTACTTTAATTATTTAATACTATAATCAAATAGCATTAGCACATTTGAATACATATCAAAATGAAATGAAGCAAAAACTAAGATCCTCCAACTAATCTAGCATATGCACAAATCAAAAACCCTATGATTAGAAAATGCAACTTAGAATTCAAAGACACCATTCAAATTCAAGACTTCAACCAACAATTGAGACAAATGCTATATTAGCAATTGACACATCAAATATGGACAATATTTATAGAATTCCTTGATTATATTAATTGATTAAAGTGTATAAAATTTGTTCAAAAATCTCTCCCTTTTACAGATGGTAATACATGATTTTATAGAAAGATCAAGCAACATACCAATCAGTTACAAAATATAGGTGTACAAAGATAAGGATAATTGTCCTTACAAATTTTAAAATACACATGCTTTTCACAATCATACTGACCTAAAGGTAAATATGCTAACAAACTAGAAATGCCTTTACAGTGGAATATTCTATTTCAAAATGTTACAAAATTCCATAAAATATAATATTGCTTAATTTGTTGGTGGGGCCTCTGATTGTCATTTCTAGAGGATGCTCATGGCTTTAGCATGTTGCTCATCAACTAGCTCTAGATCCACAACATGCTTCATGATACACTCCTCTTAATCTACCAAGTCATCAAGTTCCCTATTGTTCCTATCCATGGCTTATTTAATACTCCTAGCTTCATTTATCCTTTCCCCAACATTGAATATCATGTCCAAGATTTTGTTGTTATCAGCCCCAGATTTGCCTTGGCTTTTTCCTTTGATTTCTTGGGTTACCAAAGTAGCCCTATGTTTAAATTCTTCATCACTTATGATCCTAAAGATGGTGAGTTGTGCAAGATCTATGAGCATAGTCCTAAGAAATTTCTCAATTCTTGAAATTAATTCATTTTCATCTTCTAGGAGTCTTTCCACATCATTGTGCCAAGCACTCAAATTTTGAACCTTTTCAATCACAATTCCCAAAATTGTGCTCAAGTGTCCCAAACTAATGGTTTTAAAACTTGAGATCTATTTCCTTGCTTGAGTACTTATAAGCTAGGAAATTTTATCCTCTAAGGCTTTCCATTAGGTGACTAGGCCCTTAGTTAATGCACACTACCCTTCTAATGCACTTTGTCTCAGCTTCATTGTTTTGAGTGCTTCAAACATGTCATAAAATGACTCATCGAGCATTTTGGTCATTGCCTTAAGCACTAACAAAATTGCCTATGTTTACAAATTTTCCTTTTCTCTTTCCAAATTTAAGATTATATGTATCATTCCTCAGACTTTAACTCTAACATGTGTTGATTGGGCCTTAATTAAGCTTTCCACATCCTCTTCATAAATTGCAACTTCACCAAGCTACTGGCCCCCCACTAGGGTTAATTCCACAAAGGGTTTCACCTTTTGAAAGGTGAATTCCTCTATTCCAATCATATTTGTCATTATTATTATCCTTTTTAACGTAGATTTTTTAGGGTTGAATTAGATGGTAATGACTAGCTTCTTAAACTTGGGAGGTTATGGGACCTCCACAACTGAGCTACTTGATGCCTCTAGGGCATCCATCATTTTACTCTTTGGTCCTTAAGTGACCACAATCCTCCTTTCCTCTTACTCCCTCACCATAGCTCTAATCCATGGCTTTATGTCATCTTGTATATCAACATCAGTAACTCTTATCATGACCCATGAATGAGAAAGAGAAGGAATCTTTTGTAACTTTTCATAAATGAACCAGTCAAGAATGACTAGTCTATGAATTGGGAATTCATCACTGAAGAAATTGATTTCACTAGTGGGGTGAGTGAAATTCAATCTTAGTCTTTTCCTTGGTCTAATGGGGACTAATTCTATCTCTATCTTCCTTTTTTCTATGGATGCCATAGGGACAAGCTCTTTTCCTTAATCTTCCTTGGGTTCCTCTTTCCTGTTTGAGTCATAGACCTCTATGAGTTCCTTGAGGGCACCCTCAAGTGTTTCTTATATCTCTAAGGATATAATATAAATATAATGGATTGGGGAAGGTAACCTTTGGGGAAGTTTTAAATGTAAGGGGCTTTCCCCAGGTCTCACTTGTCCTACTTTCTCCTTACCCTTGCCTTGTTCATCCTATTTTGGCACAATTTGTTCTTGAGGCTATGGCTATGGTTATTATACTTGGGATTACTCTTGGGCCATCTTAGATGGACTAGGTAACAAGTGGTACTATAAAGGATGCATTTTCCATGTCTCTCTTAAGGGATTTTCATCCTTGGTTAGCCTATGTTCTACCTTGATGTTGTGGCCTTGGATCCTAGACAATAATTTTTCATATTTCTTAGCCTTAATATATATGGTGTCATAGACACCAATTTGATGTACATATTCAAGATTTGGGATATTTTTGTCTTTCAAGTAGCTAGCCACTATACCTTTAGGATCCTATATCTTAAGTTCATCAAGTTGAAAAACCAAATGAATCCCAGTTTTTGGCCATATTCTCAACCTATTTCTAGTCCTGGAGTATGGTCCTTTGAATGATTAGAGGGAAGGGGTGGAGAAGTCTTTTCTTCTTTCTTTACAATTTCCATCAATGCCATGTAGTAACTAGGAAGCAATTTCTTATTTAGCTAGCTTACTAGGAATATATACTAATAACTTCCAAGGTTTGGACATGATGCCCTCAATCCTAATGACTATGTAGTCAGGATAGTACCATATATCACCTATCATCTCCACATACTTCTTGATGAGGGGGTGGACCCTAGGCATAGAAACACCTGTGATGGCCTCAACCATGGCTAGATAAATGTAATCACAAATAAACTACATCTATGTGAATAAAATATGAGTCTCCTTTGTCTATTTTATGGTGGAATAAAAGCTTATCCATTCAATTGGATATTTAATTAGTGTCTTCCTCACCAAGCAATTCACTACCATAAAAAGGAAGGACTTAAAGAAATTATATATGATGTCATACCTACTAGACACCTTGCTTGCCTCAATCAACTTCTTGAGTAATAGAATAGTGGTGTAAGCAAGGTGTCTAGCAGGTATGACATCATATATAATTTATTGAAGTCCTTCCTTTTTATGGTAGTGAATTTCTTGGTGAGGAAGACACTAATTAAATATCCAATTGAATGGATAAGCTTTTATTCCACCATGAAATAGACAAAAGAGAGCCATATTTTATTCACATAGGTGGTTGAGGTAGCTCCAAAGGCTCAGTTAAACAAGGTAATTATAACCCTATGCCCTCCTTGAATTGGATTATTGGGATTTTGCCTTCAAATTCCTTGAACATATGAGGACCTTGGTGTAACTAAGGTCTAACGATAGAGTCTAGGTCATGGTTGTTTATCCATTCCTTGATCTTGGATAAATCCATAGGGGGAAGAGGCATCTTATAATATTTCTCAAATTCTTCAAGAGAAATATATGCTACATCTTTGGAGTTTCCCTCCCTAATGATCCATTCATTATCAATTCTATAATCAATAAAGATGGTAGTAAGGATGTCGATACATTGTATTACCGAAGGTTTTGTTATAGCGTAGTGTAGGCCAACCATCTTGATAATGACTAGGTCATAGTGCCTCTAGATTACAGTGGTAATTATTTGCTCCTCTTTTATGATGTACTTCAGTTTTTTGATCATGAATAAGATTTTGGATTGGTTCCTAATGTCTGGCATATTCAGAGTTGTAAGATCTAATTCAGTGTCTTAGAGGGTTTGACCTTCATTATCTTTTGACAAGTAGAGCTTGGTCTCTTCCTTCAATTGTTATCTATGAGCTGCCATTGTCTTTGTTCATGCAAATTACTCACATCAGATTGCAAATGATATTTTTTAAGGCTTTCTCATTCTTAAAAACACAATTAAGTTCTCCTTAGATCAAATTATAAATAATTGAGTCCATTTGGGTTGGTTTTATGCAAGGTTTAGGGTTTTAGAGATTTAATGGTAGATTATATCTAGGCTTAGGATTGTACATGATTTGGATTTGATTTGGACCTTTAAATTTATACCTTTGCACTTTTGAGCCTGCAAGATCTTAGATTTTGTCTTTTTATGCTTGTATGGCACCTATGTGGCATTAATCTAGGCCTTTCATGGCATTTTTTTATAAATTCCTTTTGAGAATTAGCCATTGGCATTTAAAAATTCCTCTTTTATTTTACTCCATTAGATTGAAATCCAAGATGAGCATGAGCTATTGATTATAATATGGGCCCTTCCCTATAATTGGATCTTTTTATTCCAAGATCTGTAGTAGTGATACTTGATGTCTTTATGCACCTTTACATGCTCCAATCCTATGTCATTCCTTTTTTTAATGATCATTGGCCATACATAAAATTCATGGGCTCTCAAGGTTTTGTTGAAAAGACTTTGGGTACATTCATGTCATTGGATCAAAACCTAATGACAAAGTGCATGTGATTGATCTATAGAGATGACCGAACATTAAGTTAGTGTATTATTAATACCATGAATTAGACTTAAGTCCCTTATGCTAATGCTTATTTCACTTTATTAAGCATGAAATAAACCTTAGGTTAATAGATTTATGCCTATGTTTTCTGATTTATATGCAATGGGGCCATGGCCTAAAGATTCTATAGCAATGTTTATACCATGTTTAATAAACATAATATACACATTAGTCTATAATATTTATACCAAAGATTATAAAATATGCTTAAAAGGATCAATATGACATAATGGTCTAATAACACAGGATTTTATTGTATTGACAAAGCACATTGAAACCTTTAATTGGATGTATTTAGTCTAAATTTTATGCTATAAAGACTCTATTTTCAAAATAAGACTTAGTATAAGTCTATAATTTAAGGCTCATGACATTTGAATAAAATGTCATATGTAAATTAAACTATAGACTTAGACTAGGTTTATTTTGCACACTTACATTATAAGACCATTTCCACATTTTGCAATTTGAAGACCTTTAGGGTTTGAGCATTTTCTAAGCACTTCCTTTAGCCTGTAAAGCTATTTTTGAGCCTTTTAGCAAGATTTTGGAGTGTATTTTGACCTTGAGCATAATAATCCATTAGCTTAAATTTGATAGTCTCACAAATGTTAAATACATCCTCACAAACATCAAATGATGGTTTCAAAAACATCAATTTTAGGTTATTGAATTTTTTAATTTAATGGGATTAAAGTTAATAGTCATGCAAATTTTAAATATGTCCTCACAGATGTCAAATGATGGTCATGCAAACATAAATTTTAATATCATCAAATTATTATGATCTAATGTGATAATTCCACTTGGCACATCCATATAGCTTCCCAAGATCTTAGACTTAATTCATTTTGTTAGATCTTAATTAGTGACAAAATGTCAGCGATAGGATCATAATCTAGGAGCTTGCTTATGATTGGTATTTTTCTTGGGTGGGAACCATTTGTTTTTGGTCATCTAATGCAAAGGTGCCACATTTAAATCCTTCAAACCTTTCATAGTCTTTTGAATTTTCAACTATGCCTCACACTACCTGATCGAGTCTTTGGAAGAAAGCGAGAAGCATTGATCATGATCTAAAGGATTGAATGTGATGGATCCACTAGGCTATATGTGGGATCATATTATTTTTCCTCATGATATCTAATTAAATGGACATGATAATAATGAATAATTACATCATCTAAGATGCATGTTGTTTAAGCCAAAGTTTCGGTTTTTTTCACTCTATTAGATTGAAGGTCATGATAAAGCAAAGGTCATTGGATCCGACAAGATGCAAGGGAGTTAAGTAAGGACTGTAGGGATATAAAAGACTTAAAATTAATGTGTTATCACTAAGGTCTCACTTTTATTAATAAATATGTTGAGGCCTTAGGATCAAAACCTTAGGCTAAGTTAGGACATATTACAAGGACCATACAGAACAAAGGTTAGGCACACAAGGAACTTTTAAATGGAAAAGTAATAAATGGGACCAAGGACTTTAGAATAAGTTATATTTATTTTAATAAACATTATTAAACTTATAACAAGAATTTTATGCTTAGGTCTAAAATGAAATTTCAAAAGATTCCTGTCGGTTTGGTTCTTGCTAACATTCAAATTTAAAATGACGGCTTTGGCCAAGGTTTTGAAACATGAAATTCTTAGGGACAAATGTCATAGAACCTTCAACTAGAGAAATAAAGACCATTTATTAGTGATTTTAGTCCAAATTATATTTAAAAAAAACCAAGGCTTCCTTTAATAGAGTGGATGATCTTCAAATTCTATAAATGATCCTATCATGCTAAATTTTCATGTTCAAACTTCAAGATTTCTCTAGGGTCCCAATTTTAAAAATTGGGGGTATGTTGGTCCCAAAAACTAATTCATGGCATACATTGGTTAAGTGCATGCCTAGATGATACTTGAACTTTGTCATGGTGTTTAGAATGAAGATCAACATCTTTTTTCTTCCGTACCCTTCCTTTGCTCCTTTTTTAAACATATCAATCTAGCTTAATTTTCATTATAAATATCCATCTTAGATTAGTTTTTATCATAATTCACCATTATTAACATAGATTAATTCATATTTTTCATAGATTAAATATTTGGACATGGTGGCTCCCATCCACCAAACATTATAAATATTGTGAAATAGTCTACTTGCTTTGAATCTATTCCATCAATAGATAGCAAGAATATCACAACCTGTAACTCATGCATTGAATTATTATAATTCTAAAATGAAAAGTGTTATTGCACACTTTGGGCACCTGTGATACATATTCAAGCATTAACAAGGGGAACTTTTATTGGTGATAGAAGGAGGGCCTTGAATTATATCTTTAAAATTTTGATGTATCTTTTTCTCATTTTGGTGAACTATGTTCAGAGATTGATGTATTATTTGCATATTTGTGTTTCTTTTAGAATATTTATGTAAACATCATTGATCTTAGATGTTCTAGACCAATCTTTGTGATTATTTAGACAAAGATGGATGTTCTTTGAATATCCATGGGTAATTATGCCAAAAATAACTTAAGATCTATGAATCCAAGGCATTTGAGGTTAGTAATAGAAATTTTGTTCAAAGATTGATAGATCCTTTGCAAATTTGAGTTTATTTGAACTTAAACATGTAAATATATTTCATACTAACATGTTTAGACATATCTTTGAGATAATTTAGTTAAATATTGATGTCCTTTACCATTCATTATACATATTTGTGAAAAAATTTCTTGATATGCAAGTCTAATTATTGTTCTTTGAAAATATGAGGTTTACACATCATATTTCAAATAAGGTTAAAGATTTTACAAGCTATAACTGCCACAAGTAAGATACTCTTCAAGGTATGGCTTGGTTAGGAGGCTCTTCTATCAATGTGCCTAGCTAGGTACATGACTTACCTAGGAATCTTGAAAGGTATTTTCCTTAATTTATTCATATAGGTGTTGTTACTACTGAGGAGCACATCAGGTTCTTAAAGGATTCATTAATATTTTTAGATTTTGTTCATGAAGATGTTGTCTGTAGATTGTTTCCTTTTACTCTTAGAGATGAGGCATATGATTAGTTTCTTAACCATCTTGAGGATTTCATTGTCAATTGGAATGATTTTGATAATTATTTAGTTAATCAATTTGGAAATACCATTAGTCCATATGTCCTTTATCAATAATTCATTACTATGGAGAAGGATTCAAATGAAACCATTATAAATTTTAATGCTAGATTTCAAAAGATGCTTAATAAAACTATAGCTCCTTATAGACCTATAGAGGATTTAACTTTAGAGATTTATAATGATGTTTAAAATCCATTGACTTCTATGTTTTTAAAAATATATATTAGAGTCATTGATACATTAGATTTAGCTTATGTTGAAGCCATGGTAATCAATGACCAAATGCACTCCCAGGGTCAAATGGCATATGCCATTCTAAATGTCAATCTTAATTTGCCTATGTTAAATGTCATTTTTAATGTAAATCAAAATAGACTTGCACCTAATTTTCAAAACAACAAAAAAAACTATAATAATGAGCCATCTTAAATTATGAATGTGCTTGACATAGACACTTGTGATGTGCCTTGGGCTAATTATTATAGGGTTCATAATAATATTGCATGGTCATCTAGTTCTTCTAAGATATTTGCATCTTCCAAAATAAATCTTGTGGTAGAGACCCATGATTTTACATTTTAGGATGAAGATGAATTTTAGGATACTTTAGAGGAGGATCTACTACACTAATTAGGGAGGATGACCCTATCCTTTCTGAAACAATAGAAGTTGAAGCGAAGATGAATGAAATTCCTAAAAATGTCATTGAAATATTTGTGGACAAAGAAGATGAAGATAATGAAATAGATCAAGAACCTTTATATGACTCCATCAAAAGGTCATAAATGTGTGATCAACATGTTTTAGATGGTAAGATTCCAAATGAATCCCATATCCTTTCTATTGATCATGATGAAGATTCCTTTTGGGATAACTTAGAGAGTTTTTGTGAAAAATTTGATATTCCATTCCCACCTCATATGGAGATTGAGTAATGTATTAAAAAAAGTAATATTGTATCTATTCTTCAAGAAGGCAATGATATTCCAGATATCCCCAATCAAGAGGAGCTAGAGCCTAATGAAGACACAAATCCAAGCATACCAGCTAAGTTTACAATATAACCATGAAAAGAGAATGAGACAATACATAATTAGTCTTTGAATGAAATAAAGTTAGCTTTTTTTATGTAAGAAAGAAGAATTTGAAATAAGATGATTGGATCTTAGATCCATATATTCAATCCATGTGTTTGAGAATGGAGGTGGGAAACCAAGTAGCATCACCTAGAAGACACAAGCATGCAAGTGATCCTATCCACAAGAAGGGGCCGTTGAATGGAAGCAATCATGTTTCATTGTTATATAGTACACTAAATAATTTTCCATTTGATCTTAGAGGTAGGTTCTTTTGGATTTAGTGTAGGTCTTTAGATTAGTTTATTTTTTATTTCTTTCCTTCTTGTCCCTTGTTTGTAAATAATGTTTGTATATATATTTTTGATTTCTATTGATTTTTTATTTGATTTTATTCAAGATAGTATTTAGGTCAAAGTTTACCTAATTTCTCAATAACCTCACTAATAAAGATTATAGATACGATCCTAAGGTATTGGTTGAACATGGATTGTTGAAATATGAGCTAGATTTTATGGTTTGGAGAAACTAGTAAAGACTAATGATTAGGATAATTGTTCCTTGGAATTTTGAGTATTATTTTGATTTAAGCTTGGTTTTAATAAATATTTCACATGTAGAGTGAAATATTAAATTATTATGATATAGACATGTTTGCACTTAATAAACATTATTGCTTGGGATAAAGGTTTGTAACCAAGGATGATTGTTTGAAGATCAAACACTTGATCAAATCCTTAAACCTGATTAACAACATTCCCAACCTTTGCTAGAAAGTCAAATATGATCTTAAAATTATAAAAATAAGAGTTTATTACAAAATTCAATACTCTCTAAGTAAAGATGATTATAATAATCTATGTCAGGGATATGGACATCTGGTTGATAGTAGAGCAAGGCCTTGAGTAGAGCCAAAGATATTTCTATCAAGGCTATGGATGTCTGGCTGGTAGTAGAATAAGTCCTAATCCTCCCCTAATTTAAAGCATGATTCTTAATGAACATCTAAATATGTTATAAGTGAATCTTAATGGCTGAAATCATGAAATCTAGAAGTTGTTTACCCAAATCCCATGGCAAATATAACATGACTGGGTTTTAATGTTTGATCCTAATTCTATGTGTGCAAAACTTGTTTCAACCATAAATTGATACTAATAATGGTAATAGATCAAATGGAATTAATAAACTAGTTATTAGTCTGAACCAAATTCTCTAGATTATAACATATTACTATATTCCCCCTATAAGTTACCATTTGTTGATGAGGTCAACATACCCCCATTTCTAAAAATGGGGACCCTTGTGTTAAATTATACAAATTTTTACCTTAAAATTGAAATTTCACTTGGTCAAAGTGTCTTTAGCATGTTTACACGTAATATTTACTTGAAAATTATCCATGCCATGGTCTAGTCAACTTATTCATTCATGGCTCTAGTTTGATCTTATCCAAAATTGCTAATATTATTGCCTATGTTTTTGATTATAGGTTTAATGAATTTCATCTGAGAATTAACATGCTTAGGGTTATATTATTCAATGTTAAATTGATATTTTATTAGCCTTTGGTCTATAATTGATTAATGGAGTTCATATTCAAAATTTTTAAATACTTAGTGTAAATTTAGTCTAAGTACTCCTTTTGTAACTCAGTTCATATTTTATCCTAAGGTCCTAGTCATGTTTATTAACAAAACCAAGACCTTAGTCTAAAACCTTTATCTTAAGTACTTCATCTCCTAATTCCCCCTTTGTTCCCTTTTATCTTAGCATGGTCTAAATAAATGCAGGGTCCTTTTTATTATGTTTTTAACTTAGGTCAAAACTTTTTTCCAAGTTTTTTTTTAATTCACAAGGTCACTTTAATATGTTTTAAACTTTTGCCTATAGCTTTATTCATATTTATTAATATGATTAAAAACCTTGGTCTAAAATTTTAGCTTAAGTCTTATATTATTCCCAAGCCTGATTTAAACATTGTGTTTATTTGTAAGATCAATGACCCTCTTTTACTCATGAAAAGTTAATCTAACAACATGAGATCAAAATAGGAAACCAAGCATATCAACCAATCTCACTCAACCCCATAAATCACAATCAGATAATGCACATTTGCTCAGATGGTAGGGTTCATTTTATTGGGCCATATAAAAAATATGTGAAGGTCCTAAAGTGAATTAGATTCATAATGGTGGCAAATTAGTTTAGAAGGCATATCATTACATAGGTGAATCATGCAATGCCACATGGTGAATGATGCAGGTAAACACTAAAAGTGTGAAGATGGATGCCTACATAACATAGTCAAACATTATCATGTCACATGGTATGGGCAGATGCTGGTATCATTCAAGTGAACACTAGGATGGTGCAATTAGACATCAACATCATATAGATGGACATCTGTATAATGTAGATAGATAACAACAACATCTGATGGATGCCAAATGACACATCATGGTTTTGGTGCTCATCCATATTATGCATTAGTAATTGTCCACACACATCATGTGTTGGGGTTTTTTTCATAGCCCTAACACTTATCCACATCATGTTAACAAACATTGGTGTGATACGGTTGTTTGTCTAGGATATGCATAAAAATGCCAATACTATGTGCTCACCACGTGGCTTTATGAATATTAAAGGTTAAGGGAAGAGTATTTATAGTGTCTTTCCTTAACAAGAAGGTGCCAAGGCATGCATGTGGGATTATTATCCACCATACTTATGCATATGGGATTATTATCCACCATAATTATATGTCACTAGTTTATGAGCATGCCTATATGCCACTATTTATGGATAGATATTGGTAGGTTTCAAGTATCCATCAATAGGCTATGAGTGTCCATCGATAGGCTATGGGCATCTATCATCTAACTATCAACATCCATAAATAGGTTATGAGCATCTACTAGTAGGCTGTGGGTATCCACTAGTAGGATTTGGGCATCCATCAATAGGTTTTGGGTGTTTGTCAATAGGCATCCCATGGGTATCCACCTAGATTATTTGAGAGGGTGCCCATACATTGCTAGGGTCCACTTGTAGGCTACCAATACTTGCTTGTAGACTATCAACATCCACCTAATGGTATATGGTGAATTCCTTAGGATTGGATTTTGAGGTAATTGAATGTTTATATCTCTCAAACTCTTATTTTTTCATGTATACTTGGTTCTACATAGGTCCACATATAGTAGACAATTTATAGTTATCAAGTCTTTAGGGTCCACTATGATATAATTATACTCTTGGATATCACCTTTTCTTCACTAAAGAAGAAAGGGTGGTATTAAATTAATTGACTATAACTACATTTATATGATGAATTTATATTCAACTGTAGGTAAACCTATCCTCAAAATTAACTTTGACCCTAAAAATTTAGGCAATCCCACCCTGTCAGCCACTCCACAAAAATATCTAAATACTAACTTTAAAAAATGGAATATTCATATATTAATAAATATTTACCACTAAAAAAACCCTATCAAATGGGGAAGATCCAATGGTGCATAATCTAAGTTGAAAATTCAATCCATAATTAAAAGGTTAAAGTCTGAGTAGGACCTTAAGATCAACAGCCTGCATTCTCTCAAGCAAGATTGATCAGATGGTGTGAGTCAAGTCAAGACTTCAATAAAGATTAAGACTAGAGAGAAGGTGATAAGTGTCACCATCTTGATGAAATTATATTAATCAGCCAATAGTTGTGCACCCCTTAGATCAAGATCTAATGGAGTGCATTTGCTTGGATAGAAATGATCTAATAATGTGAGATGGACATTGACTTTTTAATGAGATATGAGAAAATATGAGATCACCACATGGAAAATGTGTGTTAAATAGAATAACTAATAGAGTATGAAGTTTAGAAGGCCCATGAAACTTCCAAGTGGAAAGACCTTAGGGCCAATTATAGTGAATAGCTAATAGTGTTACACCCCTTAGATCATGATCTGATGGAGCACATTGCTTTCCTAAAAAAGATATAACAGTGTGAGATCATCATTGAATTTTCAAAAAATCTTATAAATAATGTGGTAATGACACATGTCATAATTATAGGAAATATAGAAAAGGAATCCAATGGCATTCAAGTTTTGAGATCAAGATCGATGGTCTACTATAATCTATGTAAGGGTGATCAAATAGTGTGAGATCAAATGGAAATTTTAAAAGACAATGTTAATATTTTTGAAAAGTGAAGATTAGTATGCCATATAGGTGACAAAATAATGCCACATAAGTAAAACATGATAAATCTAAGGATTTTATGGACCTACAAGAGATAGAAGTATAAATAGGCAAGTTTGAATGCAAATTTAAAGCATGGGACTTGTGATTTGAGATCATAGGAACCATTAGAGCACCATTAAAACATTTAGGAGTGCCATAGAAAAGCATGAGAACCCTAATCAGACCCTATGAGAATTATAATTAATTCAAGGAACTAAATTATCACCTATGCGAAGGTAATTTGATCCAAAGTCCACTAATAAACAATTTAAAAGAATTTGCAGTAATGATGGGGGACCTTTCCAATGACCTCAAGCAACTTGAAGATAGAATACTGAATATATTGGATAGCTTATTCAAGGACCCTACTACACTCATTCCAATTGGTTTAATTATAGATGATGAGTTCAAGAAAGAGCTTCCCAATTTATTAAAGTGGTAAGGCATCAAAACATAGGCAAGATTGATGTTAATAGTGATAGAATCATGGATATAATTCTAACTACAAAGGAAATAGTCAATGAATTTAGAAGCATTAGACAAGACAAATAATTATCACAAGAGCTTAGTAGGTTAAATGAAAGAGCTCTTTATGAAACCAATTGTCAACCTTGATCTAATTAAAGAGAAACATTATAGAATAAAGATCCTAATGAAGAGACAAAGTGGGCAACAAAGGGTTCTCAAATTAAGATTAATTGACTTAGGAATATTCTTTCTATAGCTAAGAATTTTATATTTTGAAAATAGAATATTATTTTTAAAGACGTGTAGTTTGTAAAATACATTACCTATAGGTCAGTCCATTAGGGAAAGTCTAGTGTATTCTAGAACATTGGTAGAAAGGATAATTATCCCAAAACTTGTACTTTTTTAATTGGATATGATTGATAAACACACCTCATCAAGCCTTCTATAAAAGGGGTATTGTCCATTATAAAAGTGGGATAGTTCTTAGATCTAAAATTACTTTTTAAACTTTGAGCAATTAATATAAGCAAGGAATTTACAAAGTTTGTCCAAATTTGCTTGTGTCTTTTATTGTCATGGCTTATCTCTCACCTATTTGTTATGACTTCTAGATTTGAATAGTTCTTATGAATTTTTGGTGTATATATTTAAATGTAGAGCTATTAACTTGTGCTAATGTTAGGTTAATTGTAAGTTTTTAGGTTTATTTCATTTTCTTACTCTTCTTATATTTAGGATAATGTTGTTTGTTTATAGGGGTAAATCTTTAAAGTAAAATTAGTTCTTATTTTCATTATTTCCCACATTTCTTAGATGTTTGATTGATGTGTGATAGGATTTTATCTTACACTACTTCATGTTATACATTGGTTAAGTGCATGCCTGGATGACATTTGAACTTTGTCATGGTGTGTGGAATGAATATTAATTATATCTCTTTTCTACCTTACCCTTCTTATTGCTCCTTTTTCAACCAGATCACTCTTGCTTAATTTTCATTATAAATATCTATATTAGATTAGTTTTTTTAATCATAATTCACCATTCTTAGCATATAATACTTCATATTTTGCATATATTAACTATTTGGCCACGGTGTATCCCAACCACCAAAAATTATAAATATTGTGAAATAGTCCACTTGATTTACCTCTATTCCATCAAAAAATAATAGGATTATCATGACTTATAACTCATGCACTGAATTTTTAGAATTCTAAAATGACAAGTGTTCTTGAACACTCTAGGCACCTGTGATACATATTTAGGCATCAAAATGGAGTCTTCTTGAAAATATGCACATAAGAAACTTTGACCAATGGTGGAAAAATTATCAGCATTCTTGGTGACTTTACTAGAATGTTTGCCTGCTAAACACTTAAGACTAGTATCTCTATCTATTGGGTTATGGAGTCATGAAAATATCACTAAATATGAGATTGAAAATGTCTTCTTCAATTAATTACAATACTTGTACATAATCACTTATTTAATTAAAAACTTGAACAACTACCATCTAAAAGATGTGAAAGATAGCACTTAGAAGAATTTAAAACTAAAGATACTAGAAAAACATGTGCATAACAAAACTTAGAGGAAATTGAAAATCTAATACTACTAACAGAACATGTTCATAATATCACTTGAAGGAAAATAAAAGTTAACACTACTATGTACAACATTCAATATCCTCTTGAATTAAAATAAAACCCTCTTAAGTTCTTTTCATGTGGTTGACAAAGATGAGGAACAAACTACTATTTAAGTGCCATTCTGGCTGGATCAACTCTTTTATTACTTGTTAACCTCTTTAAATTGTCTCCAAGTGAATTAAATGAAGCAAACATATGTCCAATATAAAAAACTCATCATGTGGTTCAATACTCACCTCATATTTATCTTCAATATTGGGAAAGCTATTTGATGTAACCATATTCTAATCAATAAAAATAGCTATAATTTTAACCACTAGTTTCTCATTAGAACAATGTGATGAGCCTAAAATATGGATCATTATTGACATGGAATTTCCTTCATTTCATCTTTTTAAGGATATAATCTTGTGCAAATCATAGACCTTTAGCTAACTATTGCATGGAAAATAGCTACTTTATCTCATTTATGTCAAACCAAATGTTGAGTTACCATTTTGACATGTATACCTAACAAGTATCATGTTTTAGTGTTTTAGTTTTAAAAAATACATAGGAAGGATGGCATAAATAAAATTTTGGAGAAGTTCTAATTTTTACCTTAGTTTCTTGAAACTATGAACTCATCCAGTCTAGGATCTATAGACTTTGCCAGTCCAAGATCTACGGACTCTGTATATCTGAAATCTAAGAAGTAAAAGAGTTTATAAATGATCCAAAGAAGAATATTACTCTATATATAATCACATCAATGAAATAATTGCCTCCTATTTTTAAGGATTCAATCTTGATATATTTTGTATATATTTGGACCTTAAAACTATTATAGGGATAATATAGCTATCTTATCGAGACAAATAGATTTTTAGGATCTTGATCAATCTAAATCTCCTATTTTGAGGATGAATGGATTGACTAAGAAGTCCTTTTTTTTTAATACTATTTTTAGTCTGATTGTATTACCATACATATGTAAATATTTTATCTGAAAAGGAGATGAATAACTATTACACTCAAAATTTTAGATATACTATAAATGTTCTAACTTTCTATTAATTAATGTAATTTCATTCCAAATTTTAGTACCAAATAAACTTCATTTCTGAATCTTAGAAGAGAAAGGGCCCACTCTCCTTAGAACTAAGAAGTTTTTTATGATATTTATATTTATGTTGAATTAATTTTGTATTACTAGATAATCAGAATATCATAAATACTTGCAAAGATTTCATAATTTAAATTCAAAGATTTACATTCCAATAGCTATCTTCTTTCAAAACAAGTGTGACTTAGTATTAGTGTTTCTTTTGATTTATTGCATAAGAGTTAGTTAGCTTCGAATTATCTCTCCAGTTGAGTGTTTACATTTCCATGCAAGTGTGAATTAGATAGATTTACATTTCCAAGCAAGTGTGAATTAGATAGTTTTATATTTATATGCAAGTGTGACTTAGATAGATTAATATTTCCAAGTAAGTGTGAAGCAGATTAAGGGTGTTTTAATTTTAAGTAAATGATTGAACTAGTTAGTGTAATGGTTAATCTCTTCTTTCATCAAGTGTGTAAAGCAAGTAGCTTAGAAGAATTATTTCATTGGTAAAAGTTAGATTATAATCATCAAAATACCCCCAAGACCAACTTATAGATCTACCACCATAAACCTTACTGCAGATAGATTTGGACACCAGCCCTGGTTTGATATATATCAATCTGAAATATTGATTAAATGAAAGGTTAAATGACACTCATCACAATGTTCTTGGTTTTTTTTGACATCTTTAGATATTTTATCTTGATTGTCAACTAATACAAATTATTCTATCTTTTCATAAAAATCTTGTTAATTTTCACTTGTAGTTTCTTTATCTTTACTTAATTCATGCATAGGGCTATACCTTTTGAAACCACTATTACAATCTCACTATTTACCACCATATATTTTAGAACATATTCATGATAGGCTTATTAAGGCTCACTTTCTACTACAATTTTATTTTTTAATGGCTCCTCAAAGGCCACAACATAATCTCCTTCTATGCTAAATTAAAGCTCATTTGACCAACACAACTCTTAATCGTTATCTCTTGATAAATTATCCTCTTCACCTACATGTTATTCTTGTACCTTTCATATAAGAGGTTCTCCTTAAAAAAAATATATGGTTTGAGGGAAATAATTTCCATTTGAAAGAAGGGAAAAAAAAACTTGTGTTAGGGCTTCATGCTTTAATGCTTCATACTTCTCTCTCTAATAAACAATAGACCTCTCAAATTCATATTCATGGAAAAATTAATTTTGAGGGATGGGTGGAGTGCTGAAGAAACTTGGAAAATTTTTTGTTTTGGATTCGACAACTTTTTTATTCTTTTGATTTTGGATAGGCATTGGAAAATGCTCTTCCTCAAGAGTAGGGTTGACATAATTAGGGGTATTAGTCCAAAAAAGATTCCAAGATGGAATTATATTAGGCTATTTCATAGGATTATGAGTCTTAAAACATGGAATATTTAATCAAGTAGACTCTCTTTAAGGTTCAAGGGGTTATAGTTCTTGTTTTCAACATAGGATTTTGGACTCAATTCTTTGTATTGTCATGGGCAGCTACTATATTGGTTCTCTTGTAGCCTTATTTTACTTCTTTAATGACTTAATATTTTTTTTATGTACATAGGTATGATTTGAAATATCTTATTTATTCCTATTACATTCTTGTTCCCTATCAATCTCCATACATTGTCTCTCAAAATCAAGTATCATCTCTTGCACACTTTTTTTAGGCTGATTGGAAGGAACATGATTTTGCCAAGACTACAAACATGATTAGGGATAGGAGGGGGGTAAATATCATGATAATACTTATATAATTATAGATAATTTATACTTTAGTTTAATTCATAAATATTCTCATCTTGATATGAGGGATATGAAGGTAGAAAAGTTGTATTTTTACAAAATAGAGGATTGGAATACATATCAACTGATGTTTTTAGGTACTTGGATTGATCAAAATAGTTGTATATAAATTATAATCACCAAATAATAATTACTTAATAAATGTATTTTATTCAAATTAATAACAATATCACCAATAGTTATCAATCATTTATGTTATTGTCTCACCAGGCATGCTAAAAATTGTTATCACTCATAAGTGCACCCTTGCTAAGAACCTATGCCTATTCTCACTTATGTCGATACAATGAAAAATATCCAAAGTGTGGGATATTATTATTAAATATAATATTAATATTAATGGTTTTATACCTTTGGGACACTCACCTACTTCTATCTAAACTATCTAATTCTATGTTTTTTTTACTAGGAAAATGGTAAAAGGAGCTATGTTAAAGTTAAAACAGAAATGAAAACTAAAAATTGGGGTGATGCACCAATATTAAATAAGTTAATTATGAATATAATTGACACACTTTATAATTTAAAAAAATTTCACACATTCACTTCATCTTCATACAATGACTCTTGCATAAGTATTTCACACACATGTATTAATAGACAATTGCACTAGCTTGGGAGGAATGAATAATGGTTGAATTCACTTCTAGACTAGGTAAAAATAAGAATTAGACACTTTATATGACTTAAAATAATGTTCATTTTTTTCATAAAGGTGAGATATTCAAAAATAAATATATGAAAAACAATCATTCACTAAGTTATATCAATGAATTAAGAACACACTTCATGAACAACTTGAAGATGGATGAGAAATTCAACTCTTTATTGCTTCAAATGTGAGATAGTACAAAATTTTGGCATAGTTTCAGTAATAAAAAATAATAATATCCTCATAATCATTCAAAAATTAATATACATTTATAAAATAAGAAGAGAGAGAGAGAAGATAAGAAGTTACATATGATTCCACAATTAAGTCCGGATTCACTCCTACTTTAACTGAAAATTTAACTTCACCTTAAACTCCACTTTTAATTCCACATAAAATACAATGTATAATTTTATTTTAAACATTATTTAATTTTTTTTTGGTACGAGAGAGGGAGGATATTATTACATGTTTGAAAAGTTAGAGGGCTTTTTATGCATCTTGAATCTTGAGTTAACGTGTTATGATCTTGCATGAAAATTTTGATATTATTTAGTTAAATATTTTTATATTTATTTAACTCTTATTGGTATTTAATTAATATTAAATTTAAACTTTATTTACCTCCACTTTCATCTTGAGTTGACTGGACTTATCTTGACTTCACATCTAGAGTTTAACTTGAGTTATCTTGCATGCATGTTTGGCCTCATATCTCTTTTGAAAATAGCCCAAAGGGGGGCATAATATAAGTGGACTGCATGTTTCCTTTTTAAAGTAATATATTTCCTAAAAATATAGATCTAATATTAACCAATAATTAAATTTCACTTATCCACCTTTGCATATTTTGGAACTCCACTTTTGTAGGGCTAACTAATGGCTCTTTGTTATTGACTTGAAGTTGCTAGATTTAAACCAAAATGGGGTGACATAGTTAGAGAGAGGGTATAATTTTTATTTTTAATTATCCACTTAATATTATTTATAATTATTCACTTAATGATGACCAAATCAGCCTTCCAAACTAGTTCTTCTTCCATATGCCTATCTTGTGCAACTTTGACAAGCTTCTTAAATACACTGTGAAAGCCCAAAACTTGATGGATATTCATAATGAGAATATATAATGAGAAAAAATATTATTTTAACATAATTAAAATGGTGGGTAAGACCTTAAAAAAAATTCAACTCCAAACTCCATGTACAACTCCAAAAAATACTATTTTATTCTCTCATGTGCTCTCTTGTTCTTAAGAAACTTTGATTTGGATTAGGGAGTGTAAAATGAGTTACAAGTATGAAAAAAAAACTAATTATATTATTTTTTTATATTTATAAATTATTTAAACCTGGAATTTTTTTTAAATATCCAGAACTCTTCACCAAACTCCCTAAGCAAAATTCACAAAAAAGTGCCTACTTGTTACCCTAAGGATGACCTGAATATGTTTTTCAATGAGATGAGATTATTTTGAATTGTTTTTAATTAATTATAATTAATTTTAAAAAATATAAAATCAATTTTTTCCATTGGAGGGACCTGAAATTTCCAACTTTATTTGTGAGCAAAAAAGTGAAGAAACCTTCATTCCCTTCATGATCAGACCTACATATTGGAATTATTATCATAAAGTAAATTAATGAATTTTAAACAATTTAAAATATTAAATTACATAAAAACATACCCCATAATAAATTTCAAAAAGTTTCATTCAAAAAAACTCAAAATATGCATTTTTTGGTGTTGACTAGCTTGCCTAATTTCATTTATGAACGCATGTAGGTTTGTGTTTTGACATTTTATTAATTTTTATGAGGATTAAATACTTAAATTTTTTTAATTATGACATAAAATAACCATTATTATCATTAAAATAATTTAATATGCTCAACCAACTCAAAATTTGCCTTTTATGACTATTTCTCTTGCTTGCTTAAAACCCTAATGCTTGTACCTTTGCCTTTCTCTATTATTTTCCATTAAAAATTGATTGATTAAGGTTTATAAATTTATTATATTCAACATAATATCTCACACCACCTTTATTTTTCAACAAATAACTCAAAAATGCAAACATATTGCTTAAAACAAAGCCATGAAGGTTTAAGAAGGGTTTTAGAGCACCTATTATTCCTAATAATTATTCATAACATTAAAACACTATAACCTGAAACCAATCCATGTAATATTTATTTAATATTAGCTCCAAAATCCCCATAATACCATCTTATCCAAATCCTCTTCACCTTCATGTACCGATCATCTAAAAATTGTCTTCACTAGCTTGTAAATAGCTAGTAAGAGGAATAAATGAAACCTATGTCAAAATATGGACTTTTGAGTTATTCCTGAGCATGATTTTGTCATAATGAATGTTTTATGATGTTTCTAAGACTTTTTTAAATTTTAATCCATGAATGGATTCATTTTAAAATATACACATAAACAAATTTAATCAATGGTGGTAAAATTATCAACATGAAACATTCATAAATTAGTTATTAATAGGTACCTTACACTTGGGGGAAACTCACTTGATCCACATACTAATTTAATCCTTATCCATTTGTTTTTAAACCATATTATCTTATCCAAATATTTTCCCATCCTCCACCATCTTAGTATCTTTCCCATTGTGTCCATCATTCTTATCATTTTGACCTTGATAAGGAAGTGGAAGAAATATTTAAGATTATTTAGTAAATATCTTGGAATATCCATAGAATGGTATTTTATGACTAGACATATCATTATTATTTATCATGGTCCTTGGAGGTCCATCACCACCACCATCACCATCTTCATTTACATCCCCAATCCACCTATTTTCATCCTTAAACATCCTTGACCATCCCTAATAACCTTCATCCTCATCCTTCCATGATCCTTCATCATCCTTCATCATCCCTAATAATTTTCCTAATCATCCTTACACATCATCTAGAATCATTCCACCCTTTCAACCATCAGCATTGCCTGCCCTAGTGCTAAAACAAGGTATGTCTTTGTTATTACCCTAATCACCCCTCATCATCCCCTGTCACTTCCTTAACATCATCCTAAATCCATTCCATCCATTACCACTTCCATCCCTATAATATTTTTTCCATTTGATAGTATCCATTGTACATACACAAATCTCAAAATTTCAAAAACATATAAAAAATCTAGAAAACATAAAAAATACTAAAAATCAAAACATCTAAAAAAAATAGAAAATCTATTAAAAGAGATATAAAGCCATAAAATATGAAAACATTTGTCTTGTCCATATTCAAACTCAAATCCTTGATCATTTTTTCACCATCATTATATCCTTCATCAGGAAACATCATTCCCAATATAATTCCCTTGCAGATATCATTTCCTGGGGCACTATCTGATTATCAATATCATCGAGCCTTCTCATGTGAATTTTAAATTTATTAGTGGAAAGATGTTTTTTATTTATTTTGTTTTAAATTATTTGTGTATTTTTTGATTTCAATCATTTATTCATGTGTTTTGTGTCTGCATTAGTCCAATGATATATGATAAATATGACATCATGTTTTTTCCATGTCATGGTGCATATTATCATGTGACATATAAAAAATAACATATTTCAAATAGTTATAACCATGAAAAATACTAATGTATGTCCTTATTATCATGTCTCACATCAACATTCATGACATCATTTCTTTTAACTAAATACACATCAAATAATTATCCACACCTAACAATCATCCTCATAGCTTAAGTATGTAGACATAATTTTTCCAAAATATCTATTATATCCAATCCAATCTCATTTATATCCATATCTAATCCAATCCAACTAAATATAATTAAATTACAACAAGAGTACCAATCCATTACTACTTACGAGCATCTTCATGTTCCCAATTTTTTGGGCTTCTTCATTATTTGGAAGGTCATTACTCAATCATATAATCATCCATAAATGTGATCATATCATCAAAAAAATACAATGGGTCCATTCCTTATGTTATTATTTCAAATTAATAAACAATCAATTTAATCCAAATGCACAACTTTCCAATCTTATCCTTTACATATATAGTTTCTTAGGTAAACTCAAATCTCACTACTTTCTCAAGATACATCATTCACACAATCATGCTTGCATCTTTCTAGGATATATCATTCCCTAATCAAAGCTAATATATTTCTCAATATACATCATTATAAATCCAACCCATCACATATATAATTACTTGGGGTAATCCAAACCAATCATATCATGCAATTCTTATCTCAAGTGTGTCAATATTCTCCATCCAACATATATATCCACAATATTACTCTATTATCATCACATCTTGATATAACCCAACCCCTCTTTGTCCATCATCCATGCCTCCATTTAACACTCATTATTCCATGATAACATTTATTTTATCCCTTGATCATGTTTCAAGAGCCCATCCATGTTATTCATTTTTGCATGCTCTCTTGAGTGGGCATCATCCACAACTAACTCATCACCTTTCTTTTCATCTATTCAACACTCATCACCTACCACTAGGGGAATTTATGTGCTCATTATTTTTTTATTATAAAAAATCTATTACATGTACATCCTTATGCACCCACATTTCCTCTTCTACATTATTTGTAATGAAACTACTTATTTTAGTCATAACGCCCTTCCAAAGAAGATCAAAATGAAAATACCTAAAATCAAACACCTCAATGTTGATTTTAACCTATCATCACCCTAATCACTAATCCATAAAAATTTCATCCAAAATCATAATTATACCTTAATTTAATCCCTAATACTATTAGTATCCCTAATTTAATCATAATATCCTATCATCTAACCATGTCTATTATTCTCACCATCACCCACAATGAATTTATCATTATCCCACATTTGTCATGTGAATCCCACAAAATTCAACACACATCATGTTAGTTAATTAAAATATATTAATTAAATAGATTTTCCTATAAATATATTCCATGCACATATAAATATCCATAATTTCATAAATAAATAAAATCTATTATCCTCATATTTTAATCATGACATCTCTAATCCCCATGCAATATCATCTCCAAATCTCAAAGTATTATACCAAATCCAATCACCTAAAATCCAAGGTAATAACCAAATCCCAATGCCAATAATTCATAAAATCCTAAGGCAATCACATGTCTTCCCAACCTCCCTCATTTAATGAGGTCTTTGACCCACTCTCAACCATTGATCTTGCATCAAGATCAATGGTCTACGTTTATCCTGAAAATATAAAAATACAACTATCTTCCCTCATTTCTAATAATTCTTAGTTACATAATGAGGTTTTTAAAAATTATCAATCATGTCATCTTTCAATCATAAACTTGTATCAAGCCATAAATTCATATTACAAGGGGACATGCTTCCTATATCCTTGCACATGGTCTATTAAAAACCCACATCAAAAAATTTGAGCACAATCAAAACATCAAAGGAAATATTCTTATGGTAAGTGAGGTATATTTATTCTCCTTTTTCTCGATCTGATGTATATGTTTAATTAAGGTATAAATTTGGTTATTTCAAGTTTATAATGTACTAACCCTAGTTTTGCATATATAACTAGTCAAAGGGGAATCCTCTTGTGGTTTCCTACCTCACAAAAGTTTGGTAGAGATCTTTATGATTTAGGAGTAGGATATTTATACCAATTCCATACTCATCTACTTTAATTACTCTCACCTCATGTATACATCAAAATAACACAATAAAGGGATCATTAGCTTTGAAAGATGGAAAACACTTTTTTTTAAAAATCTCCTATTTTTATTTTCCCTCTTATGTATCTTTATAGCTAGGGTATGATTTATCAATTAAATAAAGTCATGTATTTATGTCAATTTATCACATCACTAAACGATATCAAAAAATTCCCTAAGGCATCAATTTTCATCCTTCTAAGATAAAAACCTTAGAACTAGTCATGATGAAAATGACTAGCTTATCACAACAAATGTCTTGAAAATAATTTTATCTAATTCTACATTAAAAAATGGATAAAATTGGTTAAAACATTCATTTATGGCCCTTTAAATATGAAAAACATGAAAATTTTCAACTTTTGTGTTCTCAAAAGTTACCTAGACCATGGTGGTTACTTAATGCTCACTATGAACTGTCTTGTATCTCTCTTCATCATGAGTATGGTAGTTTGGGCTGTTTAATTAAAAATTTGATGGTGAAAATTAACTCTTAAATGAAAATTTAATTATATTTAACTATTGACTTATAATTTACCTTTGGTGTGGCCCCGCTCACTTTGACTCAGTTACTTATTTAATGACTATGAAAACTATTATGTAGTATTTTTGGCCTATTTGAGACTCAATTATAAATTGAGTTTCACCTTTCAAGGCTTGTGAGTGTCTTTTATATTTATTTTCACCTTTTGGGAGCCAAGTCACACTGTATTTTTGTGTTCTTTTAGAGTTATGAAACTATCCTACTAATTGTTTCATCTTTTTTTACTTATCCTGGATTAATAGTTGGCCCTCATGCCTTGGCCCCTATACTTTTTTTTGTGTTTGTGCCTTGGGTTTCCTACTTTGGGTTATTTTTAGACTTCATTATATCTATACTCATTCTTTCCACTCTGATTATATGTATTTATTGGATACCTTGATATCTTTTTAGATTCTAGGATCATCCCTTATAGTTTATTTATCTTATGAGACTCTTTCAAAAGTTCTTTGGCCTTACTTGGCCTATTCCCCCCTCAGGGGAACCCTTGGGTATAAAAAATTTCATGTATTTTTTGTCAGTAGTTCTTCTACGTTGTTTTATTCAATCCATCATGATATTTTATTGACCTCTTCTTCGCCTTTACTTTTAAATGTCCAAGAAAAATGGTTTTCTAGTCTTGGGATCTTGGTCTTGCTCTTTTATACTAATGTTTATTCCCTCATTTTCCCATTCTCCTTTTGTCACCTATTATTGACACATATTCACCCTTTTTTTCCTTTGATTATGAATTTGTATTTTTTATAGTTTCCCTCTATGTAACTTCCTCACTATCCCCACTATTAATATATTATTCTACTAACTACATCCTAAGTCCTTGCCCCTTATCATGTTTCACTATTTAGTGGTTGATTCACACAAATGGTGGTAGTCAATGCAATCCATGTCTTGCAGTCTCAACTTGGACATTTAATGACTTTTAGAGCCATGAAATTATTACAATTGGTTTATTTTTTACCATTGAGACTAAAAATGTGGTTGATCATCACAAAATCATTAGAGCTTTGGCTAATTCCCATGGGCTAGGTGCCTCCTATGCGAATTTGTTCTCTAACTCACTCTTGGTGATTTTATAGCTCATCAAGATTTAGTATATCCTTAGCATTAAGTAGCTCCCCCTATTTAAGACAACACATAATTTATTTTCCAATTTGAGGACTTTTATATTAACCACATCACTCTATTATAGTACAATAGACTTGATGCTTTAGTGAATTATATCTTCAACCATATTGAGCATTGAGATTATTATTTTCCCCCTTCAGTTACTAGAAAAAGAGCTTAGAGTTTCACTTTTTAGATTGTAATTATTGATATTTAGTTTATCACCATTTGTCATAGATAAGTGAAGGTATGGAATTTTATTATTATCACATTTTTATGGCTTTTAGGTACTCTATAGCCTTTTATTATCATGAACACCAACTCCTTATACCACATGGACATATATAATTCTTATTTTATTAGATTTATCTATATGATTAAATTTAATCCCCCTATGGAATCTACTTAACTTACCAAGGACAAGTATTTCTAGGAAGAATTCTTTGATAAATAACACCATAGTCTTAGCCATCTATGTACCCTTATGTGGCCAGGTCATAAATTTTATATGGAAATTTGGGCCCTACCCACCTATTTACTTATAAATTTATGGCCTAGTCATAACTTAGAACCTTTTTCCCCTTTGATGCCCAATTAGGTTTTCAAAGACCATTAAAATTTCATTTAGCTAATTGTAGATCATTATTTTATACTTAAGTACCCAACTACTTGGCCTCTATAACTCATTTTTCTCTCCTATAAGTTGTCAAACCATCATTTGTTTTCCCCATTACTACACTATCATTCCATTAGTCTTCTCATTATTACACTTGATTTGTGCACTCATTTTTTTTTTATCATCTTATTGATTTAAACTTTGGTTAGAGTTTACTTATGAACTATAAACATAATTTTCACATAATAAGGCTATCATATATTATTATTCAATATGTCAGATTATAAATTTATAAAGATAATGTCTCTTAATATTAATGACCCTATCCTTATTGGATCCCATAATAAAATATTTCTCATCCATATTGTTTCTCTACTAGCCTCCTATTATTCCTCTCATTTATTTACATGAGTTTTTCTCATAAATCACTCACACACAATATATAATTATTCATAAAATATTATTTTCCTTCATATAATATATAATAATGTGAGAAACAATAGATTATTCCTAACATTACCCCCTTAATGTGAACACTGGATATGATAATCATATTATTTAGAAGCTTCTCTCTAAAAACACTACTTAGACCAAGTAAAAATGCATCAAATTGTATCATAACCCCCATAAAGGTGTAGCTCTTAAATTGAATTCTTGAGTTCCCTGAACCCTTTCCCTAAACTCCATTTTTGAGTTTTTAAGTTTCATAATTTCCTTAACTATTTGTACAAAATTACATGTTAAGTTTAGCTCAAAATATTATCATGCCCTCAAAAAGTGAACTTATTTTATAATATTATTTTTTAAACATGTTGTTACAACAAAATATTTATTTTAAAAAAAACATAAATGCCACTACATCATAATGTGGCCCCATCTCTATTGGCTTGATGAGAGGCACTATATAGCCTCTGACCTTCATTACCTTTGTCCTCTATTATTATTACTTAATAAAAAACTTTGACATTAAGACTCAAAGTGAAGTTCCACTACATGTCATTTTTATAATAAATCCCCTACCTCCCACCTGTCCCCACCACTTGAAAAAAAAAAATTAAAAAAAAATTGACATATTTCCCTTATACACTGACATCGAGTTCACCCAAAAATGCATCCATTAAAAAGAGGTGGGTTTTCACATTACTTATTTTGACATTAAAATGACTCTTACTCTGACTATAGAAATTAATAAGAGACACAAATAAACAAGACATTGACTTTGACTTTTAATATTGACAACTTGTTACATACTATAGACTAAATATTCATGACCAACTATAATATAATAATTGAAAACTAAGCTATAACACTTAACTATAATATATATTATTGGATTGACTAGAATTTAAATCTAAACACTAACACCTTATATAATATTTCTCATCCATATTATTTCTCTACTAACCTCCTATTATTATTTTTTTAGTTATTTACGTGAGTTGTTCTCATAACTCACTCACACACAATATATGTTCGTACATAATATTATATTCACTCATTTAATATATAATAATATGATCACTAATAGGTTATTCTTAACAATTTACATTCAAAACATCTCCTTGGTTGTTTACCATTCTCTTTCTATGTCATGTTACACATTGGATTATAAATGGATTTTGTTGAGGAGATACATATTTGCTTTTTTACAAATTTTAGACCTTTATTAATTTCTTCACCAATTTTAAATTCTTGGATTATAGGTTGGTATACTTATTGGAATTATTATGAGACTAATATGAGGGCACCTTAAATTAAGGCGAAACATTTATTATTAAGATTCGATTTATTTCTAGGGTTAGATTTGTGTGCTAGGGTATTTCTCCTTTACAAATTACAATGTTTATTTTAAAGAAACATTCACATTTGGAATCTTTAATTTATTTAGAAACAACACATATTTACATTTGAATCATTATTTCAATTCTAGAATCATATATTTCTTTGTGAATCACAATTATTCCCTTAAAAATAACAAATTTTTCATTTACAAATCATATTTCATTTAAACATTCTAATTTTAGTTTTAGATTACGGTAAAAGTAGGTTTTGAAGGGACCCCAAAACCCTTTAACAAAATCAAGAAAGATAAAGCAATAACAACCACCAAGAAAAGCATTCCTGAAACGTACTAAAGAGCAACATCAAAATCAGGTTTTACAGGGACCTAAAACCACAAACATAGTCCAATAAAAGTACCCAAGTTTTACAAGGACCTGCAACCTCAAAGAACTTACAGCATAGGGTAAACAATGCTAAAAATATATATATCTTTAGCATTCTGCCCTGGCCAACAATGCAGGTTGCCATTGCAATAAACAATAACAACACACAAGTATTTTCTATGACATTAAAAATCCACAAAATACCTTTGGTTTCTCTGTCACTTCGATTTGATGGAGACACTGTCAGATCCAGCAATAATGACAGCCATAGCCATGTCGAGAAAAATGCCATGCTCCTCCACGCCCTCAAACCCTAAAATTACACTGCTTATAGCCCTAGCATCCTTAATCGATGTCTTCATGAGACTAGCACAACTATGACCCCACTGGGATTTAGCATGTGTTCCATCTCCAAATCAAACAGAGCAGGTGCCTGGGTTTGATCCAGCGACCCTGAGAACACAAAGTCGAAGGAATTGCTCGCAAATGGCAGTTATCAAAATTTTCCTTTACAGGACCACTGATCGATTCCCATGGCATTTGGCACGCCATTCTCCCTTAGCACCAACACGATGTGGGTAGATCCACCCCTGATATAGAGGCCTTTAAGACCAGGCTGCAGAAGACCTTGCTTCTATGGCCGCCCATGACTATATTGAGTTATTCACATTCTAATTTTAGTTATGTGACTATAACACTAAATATGTTTTCTTAATTTAAATTCAATAAATTAGACATTTATTTCTAGCCCTTACTTTGTTCCTATTTATTCTAGCTTCTAGTTTGTGCAAACCAACAAACTAGATAGTAGCTTTAGGCTCCTAGCTCTTTTTCAAAGCCACAGGTGTTTTACTTTCCAACCCTTTTCCAAACCCTTAAGGCATATTTGGCCTCAATTAGTAATTCTCTACCATAAGGACCATGATCAGAGCCTTACCTACAAAATCTTAAATTAACTTAGGCAACTCTCTTCTAATAACATAATTTAGTTTTTAAGGATATCCAAAATTTCCACATCACCCATGGAAGTTAACCTCTTATCTTGTGCAAGTTCTCCCTTTGTAGGATTTTGGGTTACAACTTGGGTATTGTTAATGTTAACTAAAATCATGGCTTGACTCAAAATTTGTTGATTGATACATATGGATAATCTATTGGGTAGTATTATTTTATGGTTTGGGGATGCATGAATCAAAGGTATCTGGTTAAATACTTATGTCTAGTGTGCATTTAGGAATTCTGATTGGTATTTAGAATTTGATTTAGAGTTTAGAGATTTGGGTTGACATTTTAAATGGTTATGACATGGTATCCTTATGGATTCAATTATCCATCAATATTAATAGATTATAATAATAATTTATAATATCTAAGAAATTATAGGCTCTACACAAGAATACATATGTCATTGGGTCCAAATAATTCATGTTCATCTCAAGTGTTAAATCATTACCTGGCCTATTTAATACATCGATGTGATTCTACATATTTTGAAATCTAAAATTGAAATCTCTAATGGGTTTGTTAGGTTCCATTTTCATATTTTAAAACTATTGGTACACTACACCTATCTTAGTGACTTGTCCAAATTGGGAAATGAATGTGTCATTAAATGTTGTCCAACTAGTAGTAGAATTTTCTAGTAGATTATTTACCCAGTCATAAACAACATCTCTTAAAGTAAATGGAAATATTATACATTAAATTTCCTTATGAATAATGTTAAGTAATCTTAATGAATATTTGAATGCTTTTATATGATCTTCAATTTTTATCCCTCTAGGAGGAATGAATAGAGGAATTTACTTTTCTAGATTTATCAATAAATCATGGACAACCCCATGTAAATTAATGGGTGAACCTACAAGACAAGAAATTATATTATTTATTTTCCTTCTCAAATTAACTATTGATTTACCCATTTGAGAACACAACATAAGATAAATAAAAATAAGAGAGGACTCTACAAATTTTAACCACAAGACCACAAACTATCTCACATTTACTTGACCTTAACCACAATAAATTCACTATATTTTTAAGTCCAACCCTCCTAATTCTAATTTAATTTATATTTGCATTTAACATACCATATATTAACATGTATAAAACATTTAATTTTTTGACCACAAATTTGGTCAAGGGCATGATATGTAAGTATTTGATTTTATAGATAACCACTTGGTGAAACAATAATTTGAGCAATGTATTAGAATATTACAAGGTTTTTTCAAAGATGCTTTATTCTAAATACTAACTAGCTACTATAAACTCTAGGGATGGATTAATAACAATGGAAACTACAATAAAATGATGAATTTGATCAAGAAATATTTCTAAAAAAAGTGTCATATGCCTATAATAACAAAGTATTTTTTACAAATCAATCTTATTAAGTGAATAATGCCATTTAAACCAATACATTAATATGATTTAATTTTGACTCAAACCAAATTAAACATAATTAACACTCTAACAAAATTAATTGCAATAATCATGTAACATCAACCTAAAATATATTAATTCATGATAAAATGATCACTTACATATTCAATCACATATTAAGATTATAGTGAGATAACTACATCCAAAATAATTAGAATAGCCATTGGCTCAATATAAATATTTCAAAATTTAATCATAAAACACCTTCATAGACTAATTATCTTATTTGAAATTATCCATTCACAACACACAATTGGAGAAAAAAACAAAGAAACACAACTCACATACTTTATTTTGAATTCTTGAAGCTTGCATTACTATTTCTAAAATATTCCTCCTTAGGAGAGGATACAAAGTACCTATTTATATACCCTAAATGGCCACCACATTCTCCAAAGTGACCCTTTTTATCATTACAATAAATCCCAAAAAACATCATCCACTTTGAAATAGAATTTATAACAAAATTTCACCCTCACAATAGGGAAAGTAATTATCTTCTAAGCTAGATTATAATAATAATAATGTCCTTAAGGCTAAGGTGGCACTAACAAGGTGTATGCATGTGGATTAGAGTATTGTGGCTCGAAATTAAACCCATGATAGTTGATCATTTTGTCTACATGTCATCTTTTAATGATTTATATACTACAATTACTTAGATATTTTGATGTGTTTAAATATAAATGATTGAAATTTGGCTCTTTATAGGTACAAATGGTGAAATATAAAGGCAATGGCATTATGAATTTTCTTGGTAGGCTCTATATCTATTTTGATTTAATAGTCACTTCTTCAAATTATTTGAATCTAGTGACAATTACTTTTTTCTATGTGGATTTTATGAATTAAACATTTTTTCCCAACTCAATCACTTTCACCTTTGATTTAAGTTTCTTGGTTCATGGAAAAATATAATCTAGACATGTGGCTTATTTTCACATCTTGGCACATTATCTTAATTTTTATTTAGCTTAATATGACAAAAATATCATTTCATTGTGTTGAGTCATAGCTTTGAGTACAACCATACTTTATAACTAGATACCACAATGTATCCTTATTTGGGGTCCCTATTGCATGGAGTCTTCTCATAGAGTAACACTTTTGCCTTAATTATTCATCTACTAAGTCTTTGCCTTCTCAGTTACATTCCACTATGTCTCTTTATTTTGGGTGCAGGACACGTGATGTCTTCTCAATGAGGCATGACTTTGCCTTTATTTATTGTGCACCAAGTCTCTACCTATTATAAGTAACTATGATGATGATAGGTGGAAAATTATCACCTAGTTGCATGATCACAAAGTTTACCTATGTATATCCTTTTGAATCTTTGTGAATATTATGAGAATTGAGAATGTGTGAACTATTGAAAAGTGATGCCTTATTGTACAATCATAATATTGTAAAAATTTTAAGTATGTTTAAAAAAATGTGATATGATCTATAAAAGTCTAATAAGTTGACATGTAGACTTTACTTGGATACAAATTTACATATGAAGTGTTAAAATGAAATATGCAAATCATAAAATGAATGTTAAATTAAAATGTGGATATTAAAATAATGCTTTGAAAATTTAATGCAAATTTTGTGTGATTAAATGTGAATGAATGAAATCAAGCATGACTAATTCCATTCATCTAAATATTTAAAATAAATTGAGGTTATATTTTGATGTTTTTTTAAATGACACCAATTTAAAAGAGATTTAAATAAAACAACATAAGTCCTAATATACCAAGTGTCAAAAAAAACTTTATTATTTTATAAGCCTATATTCTTTTGAGTAGATTGTGTATGGTCCTATTCATAAGATACTTAGAAACATTGATACAAGACATGATGAAATGTATATAAAGTACTTAGAAATATTTTCAAAAGTCTAGATAAAAGATAAAAACTTTATAAATAACTTGACTTTTTAAACTTAATTTCTAAGCCAAAGAAGATCAAATGCTTAAATTCAAACCTAACATATATGCAATTCACTTTTTTCAAAGGAATGTTTCTATAAAAATGGGGATATCTATTTTTAAATAAATGGGGTGTGTTGGTGACAAAAAATACATTATGGTAAAATAATTTCTCTAGGTTAAAAATTAATTTGGTACATGGATGACTAGGGGTTTTATGTCTAAAAGGTGTAAATGTAGGAATTAGATCTCTAGGACATTCCATACTATATTAAGGTATCATCATCTAAAATACCATCAATACCATATAGGATGGTTATGCAATAGATGCAAAGATCACATGAGGATATATGATTCACTCTTTTTAAGGAAAACTAGTCTATCAAACATGCGATCTTTAAGGTAAAAATAGGTCTGTAATAGGTTGTGCCATAAATAATATGTACTATTTTATTACACAAAAACTTAGAACAATTATGTAACATAAGAGATATCACTCTCATTTGATTAATATGATGATGTATAGGTAATAGTTTATATGATCCTACATCTAGTAAACACAAAACCAAACTAGAGTAGTCTAGGGACCAACTAAAAGTGGAAAAGTAATAACACCTAAGGTTATATGTGTGTCTTTACATCCCAATTTTCCTCTAAACTTATTATGACTTATGTTGTGGTTAGTGATTGGTTTACTTGATGTGTTGAGTACTATGATTAGTTATATGTTGATTATGGATAATGTTTATTGCTTATGATCATGATTATTAACTATTATTTAGCTGGTTATATTTTGTATGGTGCATTTTAATCAAGATTATGTAGTTATTCTATTACAGTAGTTTATTATGATTTTTACCTAATATGGTCTAACCACTACTCATTTGTACTGAGGTGGATGAAATATGGATTCCACCCTCTTAACTATGACTGAGGGAGGGTATCATCGATGAGGATGGTGTAGATGGAGACCTATGAGGAGAGAGATACTGGAAAAGTGAAACCCATCACACACCATATAGAGTATTTTTTTATAATTATTAATTTATTAATATTTATTATAGCATGATTTTAGGTTACTAATGTGTTTTCATCATATGGATGTGATTGATTATTATGTTTACATATTATCTAACTGGGTAGTGTGTTTGCATTTATGAGATTAAAATTATTATATGATAATCATTCTTCATTGACTACATTTATGTGACATATGACTTGGAAAAATGTAGGAAATGTTTACTAAGGTAAAGTGGAATGTTTACTTAGTTTACTTCACACACACACACACACACACACACACACACACACACACACACATGTATACGTGTGTGTGTGTGTGTGTGTGTGTGTGTGTGTGTGTGTGTGTGTGTGTGTGTGTGTGTGTGTGTGTGTGTGTGTGTACATATATATATGTATGTATGTATGTATGTATGTATGTATATGTGTATATGTATATGTATATGTGTGTATATATATATATATACATACATATATATATATATATATGTGTGTGTGTGTGTATGTATAATACACACACACACACACATATATACATATATACACATATACATATACATATATATATATACATATATATGTATATACATATATATACACATACATACACACACACACACACACACACACACACACACACACACACACACACACACACACACACACACACACACACACACACACACACACACATATATACACATTGATAGCCATAACTCATTTAGAAAAATCCTTGATTGATTTATGTGTTGTAAAGGTCATAATTTGTTGTCTGCATAATGTTTGTAATTACACACACACACACACACACACACACACACACACACACACACACACACACACACACACACACACACACACACACACACACACACACATATTAGTAGCCATAACTCATTCCCCAAAATCCTTGATTGATTTATGTGTTGTAAAGGTCATAATTTGTTGTCTGCATAATGTTTGTAATTACTTATATTGATATTTGTTTTGATTATTGTAATAACATGTTATGCATGGTAATTAATGTAGTGTTTGTAAAAACAAATTATTTGGTAAAAGGTATACAAATAAACTATAAGACATGCTAGAGTTGGCTAAATCCATTGTTATAATCAAAATATAATTATTTGTGTTATTGACAAGGTTCTTAACCTTTGGCATATTAAATCTTTATAAGGTTTATTGTTTGGGTTTTTGCATAAAAATCTTATTGCATATTTTATGATCTAACACTTTAGTCAAGGCATAAAGATTTAAGCATGGTCTAAGGTGTAGATTTAAGTTGTTTGAAGGCATGATTATCTTTTTGAATCATTGAATTTTTCATGGTATTTTATGGTTTGTGAAGTCAATGAAATCATGAATATTATAATGTTTTAAAATCATTATGAAAATAAAGAATATCTAGGGAATATTAGGGCATTATGTGATTAATTATGCATGGTATTTTTGAAGTAATAAGTGTATAGATCTATATGGAAGACTTTTTAGGGTTGAAATTTTTTACTATCATTATGTTTTGTATACTTAAATAAGGTAGGATATGGGTTCAATCACCATGCTAAGAGTTCTACAATTCTATTGCAATTACATGGATAACACTATGAGTTAGTGGAAGAGAGGCCAAGTTATATGGAATTATTCATGGATTGGCATGCAAAAGGTAGGAAAAAGTATAAAAAAGGAAAAATAATGAAGGTTTTAAGGATACTAGGATATAGACAATGGATGATGGAAAGATAACAAGGAGGAAATCGAGGATTTAGAGCAAAATCAAGAAAGCAAACTAGTTTGGCATAACTTTGATGACAGATACCAAGTAGGGTTTGTCATTTAAAATTTATAGTTTAGTATTATCTGGTGAAAAAAAATCATAATCCAACCTGTGTAAGTTGAGGTTATTCTGAATTGGGTTGTTGATTTTAGTATTAAAATACTAGGGTAAAATATTTGACCCTAGGGATGGGCTCAACCCATCCATAGGGTCAAATATCTAAACCCAAATCTTTACCCAAATGGATATGTATTACAAGTATCCATGATTAAAAAAAAATTCAAGTCTTCCTTTAGATTTTTTTACAAGTCAACTTGGAAATGATTTTATCTTTTGTTTTAAATGATGGGTGAAAATTATATATTCTTTTAGACCTATATGTGTTCTTAATTTTGGTTAAAAATTGAATATAAACCCAAAAAATTTAATAGCTTTATAGGAAAGTTAAGGTTTTTTGAATGATTGTGATTCATAACCATTTTGAATAAATTCATATGATTTTAGGTTTAAACCATAAATTAAGGTCGACCTTACCAGTTTGTATGTAAATGTAAATTTATGTTGAGCTTATTTAGTTTATTTGTTTAAAATTTTGAGGAAACTTATTTCTAGGAATTTGATTTCAATATAGAATAATTTTTTTTAATTGTTATTTTGGTCATTCATGCATGACCCTAGGGATAGGTTCATCCCATCCATAGGGTTGAAAAAGAAGGACCCTTCGAACAAAGACTAGTGATTGGAAATATATTACATTGGGTTATTAAACAATTGAGTATATGTGTTCATTATTACTATGTGATTTGATTTGGGTTGACTCGGTGAAATTTGGTACACACACACACACACACACACACACACACACACACACACACACACACACACACACACACACACACACACACACACACACACACACACACACACACACACATACACACACACACACACACACACACACACACTTGAATTTTGAATTATATATTTGTACACACACACACACATGAAATGATGTAGTTGATTCTGTTATATTTTTTAAATGGTTTTGAATGGATAATTGATTATTAGGCATGTTATATACACATGTTATTATGTTATATATTAAATTATTTGGGAATGAAAATTGTGTTTTAATTCTCTCAATTAAAATATGAGACATTCTTGCATTGACATTTTGTTGAGGTTTGGGGAATTAATAAATGATTATTTATTGGTAATTTTTGTATGGATTTATAGATATTGGATATACAACTAATATGAAACAGGGGTTTTTAAGGTTGAAAAAGTATTTATTATGATAGTGATATATTTACTATAGATGTCCATATATTAAAAATGGACCGAATTGTTTGAATAAGAAGGTTATTAATTATATTTTGTTAATGTTGGTATTTAAAAGCTCATAATGATGAATAGGAAGGACTATGATGTTTTTGTATTCATGTATACTATGGATTCAATTATATAAATCTTTATGTGATTAAAGTCCATGAATTATAGAATTACTATGCTTATATGATATTATGACATTAAATAAGTATGTGTAATGGATTTCATATACTTAATTAGTGCCATTAACAGGCAGATAGGAATAGCTCAATTGAGTTGTGAGTGTGAAATTGACTAATCTTAAGATCTGGAAAAATATTTTAAAACTTTGGCCAAAGTAATGTTTATAGTTTTGAACATTATCATTTCACCTATTTGATTTAGTTTACATGTATTGCATGATATCATTTTAAAATGTATTTCTTTATGGTATGCTACACATGATAGTTATGTTATAGCACATGAGTTTCTAGTTGACTTTCTTGATTTTTACACTATCACTATCTACCCATTTGTGCAGGGAGAGATATTCCCTTATTGGGAAATTATGTGGGGGATCAATGGTCCATGGTTGGTATGGAAAATCACTCAAATGATAATTTCCCTCCCCTTCTAGTAGTCAACCAATAGAGGCTTCACTTAGATTATTTTTGGATATTATCAAGTTCATTATGACTCGTATGTTCTGTGGATCATCATATTATTATAATCTGATTATTCAGATATATTATTGTATAGTAGTACTATCATGTAAATTTTAAATCAACAATAGTTGGATATAACTTAATTTTACTTATTGAATTACTTAATCAGTAGTGGCTAAATTATTATCATGGATATTTATTGATCTTTATATGATGTATTTATGAAAACAAATCAACATACTTAATTCTAATCACTAGCTAAATGAATCAACACCGAAACTTTATGGTTGATATTTTAGTTATCTTTAATGATGAATTTAGTTAGGGATAATTAATGCTTCTAGCATTAAAAATGACCTAACCCTATTTAACCTCGAGGGTTTGTTGCATGTGTGTCCATCATAAATATTTAATACAATAGTCGTACTAGTTAATCTTTCCAAGTATAGCCTCAACTAGATAAGCTTAACATTAAAATAAAGTATTTTATATAATCATTGTCAATCATAATGTTATGTTTGATATAATTATCATAGTATACAAAACCATGTATCTATATAAGACCATTTTGTATGAATCATTAGGTGTCTTATGGTCATGAAATGTAATATAAGACACATTCCTTGTAGTACTTTAAACCATGCCAATATTTTTTTCAATCTCATGCTCAAGTAGAATAGTAGAATTATATATAGATGTTTCAATTATGTATTAGATCTTATGTAATAATTTGAAACATTTATTAGTCACAAGTCCTAAAGATTTATGATATTAAAAAAATTGATTAGGATCAAAACATTTAGGCCATAATCTAGTTTTATCCATTTGAAAAAAATTTGGTAAATAAATTACATTATAGTCAAGTTATTATTTTAATATCTTATACCATTGGTCTATTAGTATCATAAATTTTTTCCTTAATCTTATCATTTATTTTGAAAATAACATTAATTTTATTAGCCTCATTCTTAGCTTATATTTGAGGTACATTATTAATCTTAGGTTTAAACATTATTTTACTCTAATATATATATGTAGTGCATGTAGAAGTAATAGATGTGTATTACTACACCCTTAACCTATAATATGT